>VZRE01000859.1:0-12631 GCA_013396775.1 Cephalopterus ornatus
ATGAACAAACCCCAGGTTTTATTACATGACTGAAAAATTTACTTGTATTGCTAAAATGAAAGATTGTTAAATCATAGAAATAGATCCCTTTCCAGGTGTTTTCTCACTTTTTTTTTTTTTTTTAATCTGCAGCTTTATATTTATAGCAACCCACTGAAAAGATTTAAACAGTACTAGATAAAACTTTTTATTTTTAAAAGGAAACAGGAATTTTGCAGATTTGGGTTTTTTTCCTAGTTTATTCCTCCAACTAATGTGATAAAAACTTTCTTACTGGTAATGTGTATTGCCAAGAAAAGCATGAAGCATTACAGATTATCAGCACCACGCACTTTTGGTTTATCTGTTTTAAACCAGATAAATCACCCTCACATTAAGGATGGATGTCTTGAATAGAATAATTTACCCTTTAATTGCATGTAACCATGGTTGCAAATAGGAATTTTTGGAGCTGAAGTCAAGGGCTCAACGCTCATTGGTACTGATGGGTCGTGAACTCCACTTGAGGGATTAGGAAAGTTCACATGAATGCCTCAGAATCAAAGGCTGAAATGTGTCAGTGAGAAGCACATTTTGATGATAAAAGATCCATTGAAGAAGCCTAACTTATGAGATGATACTAAGAGTGAAAAAGCAGCAATTTTTAAAGGTTTCTTTTTAGTGGATACCTGCATGATTTAAAACTGGTTTATTTGCATTGGGTTTTCACTGTATTAGATTCTGAGGATAATTTGATGTGGTTTTGTGATTTCTTAACATTAAGAAATTTCAGCCTTGTTTTTATCTTATTAAATGATTTTTTTAACATCATAGAAATGATATTCCTTACCCTGCCACACTTGAAAAATGTAAGCAGTCCTAGTGAAGTCAACAGAATAATTCATGTGGAAGAAAAGCTTGAGAGAGTGTTCCAGTCCTAAATGTTTCGCATGAGTTCTTTTCAATAGTGAGAATGCATCTAACTTTACAAATGGCTCACAGTAATGCTACATGGTAGGGAGATGTATGTCTTCCAGATCTCAGAAACTGTTTTACTTGGAAAGAAAATCACACATGATGACTCTTTCACATTTTTGTTCCACAACAAAACAATCACATATATTCCTGGAGAAAAATAGTTTTATATGAATAAAAATAATTATTTTTCAAGTGAAACGTGGGTTAAATTATCAGTCTGAATGCTTGATAGCATTTCAACTTCCAATATTTTTTCCATTGACTTTAAAAGGGTTTTAGATTAGGATATTAGTTAATTAATCTATTGCAGATCAAGCTACGTCGGTACTAACTCATTCAGTTCCATCTTCCTTTTTTTTGTCATAGAAGTTCATTTGCAAGTATTGACTATACTCTTTCCAAACTTAACCAATAGGTCTGTCCTTTACTGATAGAGTTGGCAAGCAACATAATAATATAAATATAATCCCTGTAAAGAAAATAAAGCTTTTTTCTTCCATGGTTTTCAATAGTATAGAATTTATAGATTAACATAGTACTAAAAGCAAGGATGAGTTTTGGCCTATATGTCCAGTTACATGGCCATTGTCTAATATTTGGGAAAAGGTTAGACAAGCATTGATTTGAATTAATGTAGGTGTAGTCTTGAGACAGGGAGTTGGAAATTATGATCTTTAAGGGCCTCTTAGAACATTATTTTTTAACAGTGTTTAACTGTTACGTACAGTATTGAGAATTTAAAATTGATGATTTCAAGATTTAATTCATTTATGATTTCAAGAAATTACATGAGTATTGGTTACAAAAATAAGTAACAAACCGATCAGAAGTGAAAAAGTAGTGTTAAATAAAGTTGGATAAAGTGCTGGTATATTTTTCTCAACAAAGTTGAGGCGGATGGAATGATTCCTTTGAATAGCAGTACTGTTCAGATGCAGAATAAAAGAACGTTTAGTTCTTTCATCCTTTGGCTGAATGTTGAAGATACACTGGGTGAGCAACAGTAATTAATTTTGGCAACATTGTGTGTGGACACAGAAGTAGTTCCCCTTGATGTAATTGCTTTGCTGTTTTGGGGTTTTGTTTGTTTGGTTGGGGTTTTGCGTTCTTTTTTCGCTTGTATATTTGTTTTGTCACAATGATCTAAGTAACTGAACAAATAGTCTACTACAATTTGCTATTAAAATTTTTACAAGGGACTGTGTGAGAATGGATAGCATATGATCGGAATAGCAGGAATAAGAGAAGACTTCATAGTTTCTACGAATTCTCAAGGTTCCACTTTTGTTAGCCTTGCCAGAGAAAAAATAAACCACAACTAACTAGTGAAATAGTTGAAAATTCACTTTATGCAAATATGACCAGTGTAGAGTATATGAAAGTTTAGATAATTTGCATAATAATAGCAGAGATACCAGCATAAATGTAAAACATATATTTATCAATATACAATGTAGCTTATACCACAAGCAGTGCTACAGCCTATGGCTTGATAGGGACACATAATAAATTATACATATATTCAAAATTATATCTCTACAAGACTGTGTTACATAAAATTACTGAAATAGAAACAGCTGTAGAGAAATAGCAGTGGAAAGTCATCAACATTTAAATTGACATTGCTGAAAAATACAGCATTAACAGATGTTACTAAAACTACAACTGAATGGAAACTGGTGAAATTATTTCTGCAGGATTTATCTTAGCATTCAACAGCCACAAAGTAGATTAGATCATAACACTTTGAGGATGTCACACTCCAGGAGAGAACCACACCCACACATGCTGGAAAGATTAGAAAATATTAAAATAGAAGGACTTTATCTCTGCCACCTTTTTCAAGGGTTGGCATTGTCTTTTAAATTCATTCTATTCTTTTACCTTTGGCATCTATTTTCAGCTACAGATATGTCCTGATAGAGTCCAAGCCTTTTTCTCCATTACCTTTCTTCTGGAGTCTGTACGGATCGTTCAGGCATAAGGATAGTTCTTTATATTTAGTTCAGGAGTGTTTAGTGTTCAGTTTAGCTTCTGTGGTTATTCATATAGTTAGTTCCTTGTTTAGATTTTGTGAACTGGAGTGATGTCTTGGTAACTTAGACCTTTAAATTTTTTTTTTTTTTCTTTCTGGCATTTCAGATTCTGAGGGGAAGTAGACTGCATGTATTTCATACTTCCTGAGATTTTATTAACTACACCAAGAACAAATAAGCCATACTTCTCTCACAACGACAGTATGTTGGTCCAGACCCCTTAGAGGATTTCCTTCCTCCCCTGTCCTTCTCAATCCTCCCATTAGAAAATACTTCCTAGATTTTCTGTCCTAATACTTATCTTTATTATTGCTCAAATTCAACAACTTCAAAAACCTTAGAGAGTCACATGCTGCTAGATAGCTTCTATGTTCTACTGTCCATGACATCCATAGTCTTTTTTCAGTTTTAGCTATGTGGTGAAACTTGGTTTAAATGCCTATATGCAGTGTGGCTTCTACCTAAAACTACCATGCAGAGATTTTTTTTTCCCACATGGAAAAACAAAGATATGGACATAATGGCCAATTTAAATGGAAGACAAATAACTGCAGTGTTTGGAAAAGAGTAAATTGCTTACTCTTCGAAGTCAGATGCACAGAGATAGATCTTCAGTGACACACTGGCTTCCTGTACCATATTTAGTGTGAAGGAATTTCCATTTTTTTTAAAGATAAATGTCTTGTCCTTTAACTTTTCATCTTAAAATGCCACTTGACTTTTTAAAAACAAGACATAACTACAAGCCCAAACTTGATCTGTATTTTAAATGTATCTTAGAAATGTGCACTGGTCTGATTTTTCAGATGATCTAATGATAAAACTTCCTGGACAACACTGCACCTTATAAGACCAAATACTTAGCAGCTGAAATGCCAGATGAACTTCAAGACAAACAAACATGAAGTGATGGACCTAGGGCAAAGCAATGCCAGCTTCATGCATAAAATTATGAGCTAATCATAACTATGCAGAAGGTGGACCTTAGTTGCAAGCAAATTGGAAGACAGAAATTATTTGAAAAGTAATATGAAAAAACCCAAGGAGGATCATTCCGACCCCTGTGTCTCAGAACAGATGTATTGGAACTATCAAAGATTCAGAGGAGGGTAAGAAGGATGACCAATACATGTAACAGCTTCTTTCCACTTCTTTACAAGGAATGAAAGAATAAGATGGGATTTTTCAGTCTGAAAAAAAGAAGAAAAAGCAATTCAGTGAGGGTTATGGCAGAGGTTGCAAAATCACTGACGGCACAAATTCAGTGAGACTTCTAACAGGAGTCAAGGCCAGGAGGAGTCAGGTTCAAAACAAGCAAAATTCTTCAGGCAGCAGCTACGTTTTCTATGAATCTGCTCACTACAGGATGTTGTCAATGCAAAGACTTGACATGAGTTCAAACAGAGCCTGGAGTAGCATTGTAAAAGAGATCTATTGAAGGTTACTAAGCAGGAAAAGCAAAGGAATTCCCTGACCTGAAAGCAATTAGTGACTAGGAAAAGTGTGTGGGGGCAGTCTCATATGAGATTGCTCTGTTCTTACCAATCACTGGACATTGATGGTTCAAGTCCTTTGGACAAATAACAAGGACGCTGCTGAATGCTGATTGCATTTGTTTCTCATATAAAGGCCAAGGGCTGATTTCCAAAGATGCTGCAGGCTTCCAGCCTTGCTGGTTCCAGTGGAAAACCATTAGTATGCCTTTAAATCAGATAGATATTATCTTACTGTTAGTGTTTCTTCAGATGGGATTGCTATGAATACAAAGCAGTTACAATGTATCTTATAAAAGTAATTTACCTAGGGGAAAACTTCCTTGGGAAGTTTTGTGAACTTTTTTCAAATGGACATGGAAGCATGCGATGATACCTCTGGGCAGTAACATATTTTTGTCTTCAGAGGGAAGAACGAGGCAGGTAAAGTTAAGAAATACGTGAGATAGTCAATTCAGGGATCCACAGTTATATTCCAGTGCCTCAGTTGCTCATACAGGATATAAATCAGGATATATTTTACCTTTCCAACCTTTAGAGACAGAGAATAACTGAGGATAAAATTTGATACTTCAAACCAGACATTTGCTTGTGTGATTTCAGGTTGACAAAAAAAATTCTCTCTTCAGTTTAATTGATTAAAGTAATACGTATATTACTGGGACACCCCCACCCTCACTCCCCCAAAACACAATCAACAAGCCAACCAAACAAAAACACTCTCAAAAAACCCAAATGAAACAAAAACCGCAAACAGCATGTCTAATAATTTATGTATAGCAATCTATTTGTAAAAACAAAAAGCTCACATTGTATTTTATCCCTCTACGCTTCCCACACAATCCTCTAGCAGCAGGTAGAATTTGTGGATTATGCATGCAAGGATTTTCACAGAAAAGCAGTTCACAGTAATGTCCTTGATCTTGTAATAGTAATCATCATCCCCTGAGCTCAGCATTTTGCTGAATATACTATTACTTTTCATGAATGAAGAAGACAAAATCTGTGGAAATACCCATATTTTCAGCACATCATTAACAAGGTTCCAGAGAAAATTATGTAACGGCAGCAACATAGAGCACATAAGCAGCCCTTAAAAACAGACTTTTACTGAATTAATGAAAAGGCAATGATGCTAAGGAAGCCAAGATATTTCATCCCTTACGTTCCACCTCATGGCATAAATGGTTTCTATTTCTGGATGGAGCAGGAAATCTTATTTTGCCCTCCAAATCCATGTGAATTCAATTTCCAGAAATTTAATACTCATATCTTAAAAAGATACATAGGTCTTATTTAGGGTCAAAATTAGTGGAAGAAACTCTTAAGAAATCAACAGCATAAACAGAAACATAAATAAAGCCAAAAGTACCTCCTTTTGAATATGATTTAGTGGCAAAGTTATTATTTAGGGCCAGTTCTTCCTTGATTTCCTGTCTGTTAATTATAGTCCATTAATCTCAATTTTCAGAGAAAATGTAAAATACAGTGATCAGTCCAGAACAATATTTATATTTGAAAATCAAGCAAAAGCAATACAAATCTGAACGCGTATTTTACTACTGTAAAACTAGTTATTTCCAATAGGAAAGCATGTCTTTTGTGATAATATATAAGAGTTGCTTCTCTTTAACCTTTTAATGAGAAATACATATTCCCATTCTTTTTCATAAGAGTCAGTACAATAGGATACAAATCTTCAGAGAATTCTCTAGCTTCTACTATACAAAAGCCATGTGGTCTGGGTAGCACAACCATAATTTTGCCATGTAGCTCTGTATCTGATCAATTACTCTGTTTCAGGAAAATTTTTTAGTGGCAGTGAGTGGAATGCTATTGATTGGGTAGACAGCTGGAAAGCCCGAATTGAGAAAACAGAAAACCTGCAGAATTTTTTCTGCTTTGTTTAACAGAGAGACAGAGTTGAGCATCTTCATCATGTTCCATTTATGAAACAACCAGTTTTACAGAAAGGGCAAAACGGAAATGTACTCACATTCTGTAGAACAAGGTTGGAAAATGACTCCTGGAATGTAAGTAAGAAACACAAATGGTATAGCTTTTGGCATTTAAGGGTAAGGGAAGAAAGGAATCCTTGTGATTTTGGGTAGTCAAAACTAGGGTATACACACATTCCAAAAGACTCTTAAGGAAAACTGGCACACAGGAGGCTTTTGTGTTGAAATGAAGGGAGACCATGATGTGTGCAAGAAATCTGGTTTACAGAGATTACAAAATATGTGATCTCTACTGAGTAACAGGATATTCTTGGTAATGTTATATGACATTGAACAAAAAAGAATAGGCTTTGGGAAAGATCTGCAGTGACTCAGCAGGCTAATTAGACCGTCTTCATCTGAGCAAAGTTCTGCTACCCCAAATTCTCTCCATTTAAGTGATCTCCTACTATATTTGGTGACTTTGACCATACTCAATACAATAGCACACAAATTGACTTGGTGCTACTATGAAACAGTTTGTCTCATCTCTCAGATTAAGAGCGTCATGGGAAGCAGAATACAGATGGTGGTGAGATTTCTTTTGGGACACTGAAGGTCATCATTTGACACGTGGGAAAAACAACAGCTCTTCGAAACAATGAGACAGAGATGGAAGTGTCTATAGAAAAAAAATAGTTTATTCTGCATTTTTACCAGCAGCCTCCAAGATTTTTTTCTTTATTGCTTCAATAACCTATTCTGGAAATGATTAGGGGGCAGAGTGGGTGGGTCAGTGACTGAGGAACAGAAGTTAGAACAATGGTTGAAAAATGTAAATTTTGCATTGCAAAAGAGTTCTCTTATTAGTACTCTGTGCACTAAGAACTAGTGCTTTGTGACTAATGCTCCACTGATTTTCTAAGGTCGAATTCAAACAATTCATAAATTATAGAACAGATTTTAGGGCAGGGTGTTGGGTGTAACAAAGGTAAAAATTTAGATTCAGATAAAGGACTATTCATTGCTCCTCCTCAAGGGAAAGGATTAGGAAGAACTACAAATATTGGCAAAGACAAATCATAAACCATTTAGCAGCTGGCATAAAAATCAAGCACAATTTCTCATGTAGCTTGTGATATATCAGCAAATATAGTATTTTAAAAACCTTGAAACTAATTATTCTTATGAAAGGAAGTGGAAATATTGTGGAATATCTTAAAACACACGGATAGATTATTTGTACTCCCTTACTGTTACATTAAAAGAGGAAAAGAATCACAAAGATGCAGTGCCTAAAAAAGATTGAAAAAAACTACATCAGAAAATTAGCAGTATTTCTTCTGTTTTGTTGAAGGGTTTTTTGTGATTTTTTGTTTGTTTGCTTGTTTGTTCTGTTTTGTTTTAGTTCATCTTCCAAAACTATGGAGACATTTCTAAGACACATTGAAACAGAGAATGCGGTAAAGGAAATTTACACTACTGAAAAATAAAAGTTACTCTTAAAAATGCCCTCTATATGTTAAAAAAAGAAAGCTCCATTTTAAAAAAAGTCTGTATCAGCTTTAAGTTAGAATATTTACATTTGGAATCATAGAATGAAAACAAAGAAGTAGCTTTATAATGAAATCAATACATTTATTTCTAAATACTCTGACAGAAGGATCTAGTTTTACTTTCAACAGTTACTGGGAAGCTTAGCTTTGGAAGTGCTTGTGGGACAGAAAACTTTTTCAAATGCCTCATAAAATTTTTGCAGAAAACTTTCTACCTACATTTTTTCTTTTCCCTAAACTTTGAGCTTTGATGATCCCTCTTACTTACATGACAAGATATGTAACTTCTGTTCAAACTCCTGGATAAATAACAAAGTGATTACTATTGGTTGAAGCAGGTCTATGACTAAATGCTTAAAATAAACAAAATCTTCTCTGTACATTAAGCAGCCTTAGATCAACAATCAAATTGCTGATCACTATCTCAAACTCGAGAATTCCAGCATTCCGCCAAAGTGCCTGTGTTTCTGTGCGTCATCACGTGGTTCTCATGCATGTGGCCTTTTCAGTACTTTCTCTTGACATAACTCTTTTTTTTTTATATTATACAATTTAGCAGGCTAATTCCCCAGTTGTACAGAAATAGATTTTGATGCTGTTGAAGCATGTCACCAGTAGAGTTCTACATATCCTCTTCTGCTTCTTTTTTTCTTTTTGTTTGGTTTGTATTTTTTTTCCAACTCTGATTTCCACCAGCTTTTAAAAGCTCATTTTTGTGCAGTTGTATGGAGGAGATCAACCTGATCACAGCACTTTTTCACATTTTTTCTTCATGTAAGAGTATTCCTCCCAGGTTACAGGGAGTTCTTCCAAAGAAAAATGGACACCAGCAAACTGCAGAGAAGCCAGCTCAATCAAAAACTTCAGGATTGTGAAGAGAAAGTAATACAACCTTTGTATGTAGGCCTGATGACACAAGCAGCCAAGGAATGTTTTTGGTTTTTTTATTTAAGGTAATGACATTCTGTCAATTTCTTATTGTTGTATGATGCGTGAGGTTGATGTATTATAAGATTCTCAAACCGGGAATGCTTTTTGCCACCATCCTCAGCAATGACATCACTACACCAGGAACTGCACAAGCCCCACATTTCTCTCATGTGGTATTAACAAATCTGGGTTCCTTGCACTGCTCTCTACCTTCAGAAGGGAACTACAAAATGCCCCTTGTGGTCCTAAAATTTTGGAACCTACAAGTGGACTTCAACTCCAATCTGTAATGCATACTGCTAAGTCCAGCCAGGTAAGGCTTTCTCCCTCACATCAGCACACTGCCAAACTGCGTGAACTTTAGAACAAATGGAAGGTACCCAGTGTTGTTTGTTTTCTCTGTTTGCAGGCACACATTTACAGCAGCCAGGAACAGATTCCCTCTACTGCCTCTCCAAATAGGGCTAAGTTGGCTAAGTACTGGCTTATGACGCTGTAGTTTACTATATTGCAGTAATTTTTGTATCACATCCTGGGAAATTTTAGTCCAGAACAAAAAGAACTTAAGCTAAAGAGTAGTCAAACAGAATTTGGATGATCCATAAGAAAGAATTAATTTACTGCAGCAGCTTATATTACTGCCTGTTTAGCTCTATTTTTAGCTGTTGAGATCTTCTTAGGCACACAGATTAAGTTACAGGATCCTGAATGGAAGAAATTCGAGGGGACTGTGATTGAGATACCACAGTGAGAGCAATTATTCTAAATGAGCTTGAATGGCTCAAATCATATGACAGTGGAGAAAAGAGCATTATTCAGAAATTAAAATGAGTTTAAAACATAGGATGGAAGGAAGGAAGATTATTTCTTCCACATGTGTGAAATGAATGAAGTTCTTAACAAGCTGGAAGAGCTTTTAAGTTGTAAAAGGGAAAGCTGAACTATAATACCTAAAAGCCAGCTGTCATGCCTCTGAGTTTCTAGTGCAGTATTTTATTTATGAAAACTTAGTAATTAAATATTTTGACATGGCAAGGAGGTCTAAGTTCATCAGAAAATCACAGCATAAATGAAATTGTGGAGGCTACCTGAAACAGGTGTTGTGCAAAATGATGAATATTAAAATGAAAATTAAAATACTACAGGGAACGAAATATCATGTCACCTTTATAATAAAGTACTTAAAAAAATTTTTTTTGGAAAGTTCAGTGGTATAGTATCTGGCAAACCCTGTCACTTTGCTCTGTGTGCAGGAATTTTCAAGGGATTCCATGAAAGCAATAATGCTCAGTCTAAGATTAAACACCAGAAGCACTTTTTCCTTCACTTGGAACAGCATCCATGTATGTACATTGCAAAGTGCATCACATTTTGTGGTGATCACAAGGTGGTTTTAGCTGGGACAGATTAAATTTTTTTCGTAGTAGCTAGTATGGGGCTGTGTTTTGCATTTGTGCTGGAGTCAGTGTTGAAGACACATGCACATTTTAGTTAATGCTGAGAAGTGCTTACAAGGAGTCAAGATCTTCTCCGTTTGTTGCTCGTGGCTGCTTGGTTTCCTGCCTCTCACCAACAAGTAGACTGGGGGTGCATAAGGAGTTGGGAGGAGATACAGCCAGGACAGCTGACCCCAGCTGACGCCAGGGATATTCCCTATCACATCGTGTCATGCTCAGCATATTAAGCTGGTGGAAGAAGAAAAAAGAGTGGGATGTTTGGAGTGATGGTGTTTGTCTTTCCGAGTCCCTGTTACACGTGATGGGGCCCTGCCATCTCGGAGAGGCAGAACACCTGCCAGTCCAGGCGAAGCAGTGAATTGATCTCTTGGTTTGATTTGGTTGTGTGCATGGATTTTGCTTTTGCTATTAAACTGTCTTTATTGCAAACCAGGAGTTTTCTGGCTTTTATCCTTCTGATTCTCTCCCAAGTTTTGCTGGTGGGGGAGTGAGTGAGTGGCTGTGTGGGGCTTGGTTGCTGTTTGGGATTAAACCACGACAACGCTAGAGAGTTGAAACCACAGCATTTCTTTCCTATTTTACGTACTTGACATACTGCATGGTATGTCTCTGTCAGGACTGGAAAGATATTTTAGATGTAGGAATCATCCGCTTTCTTTACCACTGACTTTACCAGCCTGACTGTAATTCTAACTACCGCAAAGGGATGCATTTTTATTTAAAATTCTAAGATGTGGAAGCCTTCTTTCCCTTTTGCCTTATGTTCTTCACCTAAATTTTAGAATTACAGGTTATTAGGTAATTTGTTGAGTTGAACTAAAGACCAATTATTTATTTATTTTTTTAAAAGTCAGAATTTATAACTTAACTGGAAAAATATCCTACAGCTTTTCCATATTAAAAATAAGCCCCCACTTGTTAGGTTACGAACGCTTATTTAGAAAAGCTTAGGAAAGACAATATTAGTACCTGTGAAAATGTGTCCACTGATGTCAAATTTCCAGTTGACGGAAAATTTGAGGACAGATGCTACAAAATGAATCTGGAATCACAGTAATGCAAGACTTGTCTTTGTCTCTGCTTTAGTTGCTTGTGAGGCAGCAATGCTTGTGTCTGTCAGGATCCTGCAATACTAATTGGAACTAAGTATATGTTCCCTCCTCTTTGATGAACCCATCTTTTACAAAAGTGAAACTTTTTAAGCAAAACAGGTTTGTGTTGTCCTCAGACTGCATTGTGTATGATGCTAGAGAACACCAGGTGAACTGCTGGAGGAAACTTAGAAGTTCTGAAGGTGAATTTATGCTCCACAGGGTAAGTGGGGAGTTACACATTCCTGAGAATGAATGAGATGTTCCTGTGGCCTGCCTTATATATAAGCACACTGTGAAGCACTTGGCACAAATACAAGGCAATAATCAATGGACTTAAGTTGCAAGATCACAGTTAAATACCAGTAAAATCTCTCTTAATGGGAGTAATAGCATAGATTGCCTATGGAGGACTTTTGGCAAAAGTAATTCAGTGTCTACTGAGCCAAGGGAATGAAGCCTGAGCAAATGACTTCTGAAAGTCTCTTGAAGCAATATAGATATATTGCATCTAATTCTTTGTTCTGCAATGATTTCTGGAATGTTCTGGAAGATGCTAACTTTACCTAAAAAAATTACTGCAACGAGCAATACTCCAAGATCTGTCAGAATCTGCAACAGTTATCCTTTGCGTTCTCTTTCCTCCATATTTATAATGACTGCTCAACAAGCTCTTAAAAACTTTTAAAGTTGTTTCTAAGCCTTCAAATGCAAAAAAAAAATAATTCTTTCACTTAAAGCCTTAGACCTTAGTGGCCTAAATGCTACTCTGTCCTGACTGAGGAACAAGGACCTAGAGATCTTTTGTTTCGTGTGAGTGTTGGTTCGCAGTCTATTTTATAGAATTTATAAGTGTATTTTTTTCAATAATTACATGGCAGCTCTTGCAGGCATCAAGTGAGAGTGGGGTTCTGATTTCCCCGTTTCCTGCAGGAATACATAGGGAATACAGGATGCCGAGTGCAACTACCAGGGCGTAACCTCACCCACCTTTAACCACAGCGTCAAAAGAGCGGTGCTGCCAAATTCGGGGACCACAAGACGGGCAGTAGCACTTCTGAGAACTGCCAGACGCCGAAGGATGCCGGCATTCCGGGGACCGGTATCCAGTAGAGGACTAAAGAGAGCTGCGCTTCCAGGCGCCCCGCGGCTGCGGTCCGGCATTGGCTCAGCC
>VZRE01000863.1:0-51632 GCA_013396775.1 Cephalopterus ornatus
CAGCCTTGTTTCTCTTCTCTGGACCTGCTTCAGCACCTCAGTATCCTTCCTGAACATTACTGCTTCCTCACTACCCTTGTCATAGCTATGGCTTGTTTAGATGTTGTATACAGTATATACCCATATTTTCTCTTAATTCAAGTAAATGGAAATATTTCAAACAACTTCCAGCATGAAGATTGCTTTGAGTCTCAAGCCACACTTTCCTCCCTGATTATTAAGACCATGTCTTCTTTTTAGCTCCTATCACTCCCAGAATTGGCACTGCTGGGCACCAAACAGTGCTGTAAAAATCTGTCTTCCTCCATCACAGACCTTGATAAGGGTGCCTATGCTTCTATGACAGCCTGCTGTAACTTCCTCAGCTACAGTTTCTCATGTCCTTTCACTGAAGATAAAATAAAAAACCTTGGTGAAGGAAGGGTTTAAGGAGATCTTACCAACAGATTTGACTGACAGCAAAAGTAAAAAAGTAGTAGTGTCATTAACAAAAATATCAGTGTCAGTTCAAGGTTGGAAAGTGAGACTGGTCCCTCTGCAAACACCCATAAGTATGATCCTTGACTTTGCATGTGGAGTTTGTTATGAATCTATTAGAAATGTCCACAGAGATTGCACTTAATTTTGTAATCTGGATTATTTTTGGAGGCAGATGTAAAAGCATGTTTTCTAGTAAAATGATACAAATTTACATTTCCAGATGTCTTTGCATGGGGCTGTGGAAAATTAGCCTTCATTACTATGGAGGAAAAAATGGTATCACCACTAAGGTCATTGAAAACAGAAAAAAGATTGCCTCTGTTGGGTGACTGGTGCCACAAACCTTCTCTCAATTCCTCACGTCTATAGGAATTGAACTCAGTGTAGTACAGTCTAGAAGGGGTCTTTAATTGGTTTGTAACCATGGCAGTTTCTTGAAGAAATAGCACATATCACCAAAGTAAACATGAATAAATGTGATTCAGTTGCTATCCTAATATTAACCTCAGCATTTCATTCTGAAATAGAGGATAACTCATAACTAATGATTTCATTTTCTCATAACAAATATTAAATCTTGAATCAATCACTCATACAACTTCTTACATTAATATAAAGAAATCAAAAGCATGTCAAAATAAAAAAAAAAACACAAAACATGTTTTGCAGGGCTTTTGAGAAGGACTTTGATATATGTATCTAGATATTTACTAATTTCTGAGAGCTACCATTTTTATAAGGTATTTAACTGAATCAAGTTATCTGCTCTAAGGCCATCATTACATTTGAGTGTGGAGAATGTTCAGAGATCCATCAGTATTCAAGGCACAGGAGGAATACCAAATCTTATGATACTCGGTATTATTTCCACTTCCACACTAGGCCATACAGATTGAATCCACATGGGAAGCCCTCTTTCAAATTAATCTTAGCCCTCTCTTAACACACAGACCATGAAGGCTCCACAATTGAGTTCTGAACAATCTGCAGACTGTTTTGGGAACCAGCATTACCTTTTTAGCCCAGCAGCTAAAATGTCTATTCAGGGCACTCAAGCATGACAAGCACTCTCCTGTTTTTATTCTCCATTCCTCCAGTTATCTCTGACTATTTATCAATTCCTTCATAGGTTATGAAAAGCATTAAATCATTAACCAGGAATTTTAATTTTTAATATATACTTGTATATGATATGCAGTCATATTCCTTCTCACAATCAGTGAAGTACATGCTGTGCAGTAGATTATATTCTTATGCTTTTCCTATTAAAAACTGCATCTTAAATCACACCACAATGTGGTCTCTTGCAGGACTTGGGAGTATTGCCATTTGTGTCCTACCATCCTCATCTAATGATTGCATAATTTTTGTCTTTTCATCTCTTATGGTCTTTAAAGTGTCACCCAAAACACATGCTGAACTCTTCTACTATATGTTAATTGCAGAAAAGAGTGGGGACCAAATAAAGTATTTCTAATGCATGCTGGGAGGCATCTAACACTAATATGAGGCATTCCCTGCTATTGCTCCCCACCTCCCCCCCAAATTGAAGACTAGGTGAGTGCTCTTTAGTATTTCATTCTCAAGCTTGGGGTGTGTTCTCTAGCTGCCCAGTTTCTATGGCAGAAAGTGAAACTCATTCCCACCAGCTGTTCCCCAGGCTGTGACTGTGTCTTTGTGTCTCTCCTTATGAAGGGCTTATATTTCATACACCACCCACAAATGATTGGACAACAGTCACAGGCACAAAGTTTAGATTCATATCTGAACAGCCTCTGCAAATCTGGGAACGTATTTAGGCTCAGGACCATCAGTGTTAAAGACTCAGACTTCTTTCTCTCTTTACAGAGCAGGAGACATTCTGTGTCGGGAGAAGCTGTGCAACTACAGTACAGAACTGATAAAGATGCATGGTCAAATACCGTACACCCTGCAGAATTTTCATCCCTACCATGGGGCTAATGGGCACACAGATCTTGCTGTTTGGGTCATAAGACAATGGGGTTTTTTTGTTGGACTTTGAACAATTTTCTTTGTATTCACTGAGATTCAATGATACTCTCTTTATACTGGACAACAGGAATCAGTCTGCCATCTCTCTCACCAAAAAGAAAGAAAAACCACTTGATCTATTTATAAATAGATGTTCCAAATGCTGAGATTGCTTCTGGGATCAGGTATTGGTAATGGGGTTGAAGGCCTTACTCTCCTTGGAGATTTGCTGCGTGAAAGGACAATGTCTCATTTTCCACCAAAACCCCGAGAGCTGCTAAGGCAGCAAAGATGTCACCTCCGTGCCACTCCACAGTGAGAAAGATCACACTGTACCTTTCCCATGCAGCCATGGGAAGCAATCCCAACTGGATAATGAATCAAAAAGCAAATTGAAATCTCCACAATTAATTATACTGTGATGTCTGTGTGCCTCAGCGTGTTCACATCAACATGGTTCCACGACAAAGAGAAAAGGCTCAAAAGCTGTGCTTGAGGACAGAAAACACCACTGCTGTTGAACTATGTTGTGGATGAAGCCCCTTTAGTTGCTTTTAAGTTCCAGACAAAGAGGTTGTGATTTTGTGATTACATGACTAACCTGCCTAAATGTTTTTCACCTGAAATTTCCATCTTTGAGAAATATTCAATAGTCCTTGAGCTATTTAATGTAAAATATTTCAAA
Organism: Cephalopterus ornatus; assembly: GCA_013396775.1. Classification (NCBI taxonomy): domain Eukaryota; kingdom Metazoa; phylum Chordata; class Aves; order Passeriformes; family Cotingidae; genus Cephalopterus; species Cephalopterus ornatus. The sequence continues at coordinate 3,158 of VZRE01000863.1, forward strand.
ACAGTATGTATACCTTGTTGGTGAGTGACATAATACAATGTAATCTATGGAAAAAACAGCATTCTTCAATAGTAATCATTGAAATTCTTTTACTATGAACACTTTTTCATCAATTTAAAAAACACTGTAAGAGATAGAGTTCAGTTGTCACTTGAAAGTTTCTAAATGCGGGAAGAGTTAATTTTACCAAAGAAACCCAAAGCAGTGACTTCCAGAAGTCTTACAGAAGATTTTTACCCAGGCTTTGCATTATAATAAACTGCCTATGATAATATGCAAAAAAAAATCCTTTTGAAACAGCACGCTGAAAGCAGCAGCTGTCAGGAACTGTAAGTGATAACTCACCCCTCTACTACTGGTACCCAACAGGCAAGAAATTGGATATTTAACGTGGCCAGCTAGCTTCAATATCCCCACCAGTATTTCTTTTGTCAAAATGATCTGATAACGGCAAAGATTCATACTTTAAGCTAAGTTAGGTGCTTCATCTCTCAGCAAATTCAGCGCAGAATGACAGATTCTGCTGAAGAAGGATTTGAAGGACCAAAGCTATGAGCCTCCTCTCTCTGTGTACTCTCTGCAGAGCTTAGTTTCACTGTAATAGTCATGAAGTTGGAAATTGTCAGTCAGACCTTTCCTCCACCTCAAGAAAAACTAAAATCACAGACATATTTCTGATTGGAAAGACAAAGGATCCCAACTAAAGTTAGCATTTCTTCTAAGCACTATGTTAGATACTCCGAATGTCATTCTGAAGTTTGTGAAATAGGGGAACATATCAGACTATTACACATGCATTAACACCTACACATGTGTAAAAATAACTTTAAAAAAAACTTTCATATGTCAGATTTTCAATAAACAAAGTATTTAATTTAACACAATGGAATTTACATTATGTTTTCTTTTTAACTTTAGTCACTGAAACACAAATTAAATTTTAGGCAGCTGCTTTGTCTGCCCATTACCTTCCCAACCTCCGTTAATATTTTTATGTTCACTGGTTCTAAGATTTCTTTCTTGTTCATTTTTTTTTTTTTTAATAATCCAGGACGCAATTACTTCTCAGCTGATACTGCAACTCTCTGAAGAGAGCAATCCTTCTTCGTAAGTCTGGCTGAGGCCAAAAATAGCTCTGTCAGCTTCTGACAGGCTGAACTTACCCAAGTGAAATGTTTTAACATTTTATCAACTTAATGAACAGTCTTATTTATAATGTGGACAACTTCACTGTCATTGTATGCAGACTACTGAATAGATTATGGAATGCATTTGTTTGGGGAATGCTGAATATAATAGAAAATAAAATTTTTGACCAAAATGCTGTTGTCTTATACACTGTAAAAAATTTAAAGATTAAATATTGTTTGCCCATTTGAAATAAAGGAATGGCTTAATGGTAACATCTATAACTGTAAACATACCTGAAGAAAGGAATCTCACAAGGACAAATAACTAACTGCCAAATCATGAAAATTTGCAATATGCAAGAATTACCACTATAAAATTCTATAACCAGTTTAAATATTACTATTAATGTAACACTGGAAATTAATATGTAGACTAAATATCTGCAGATACTTTTAGTACTTTATAGTAGAGTGAGAAGGTTAAAAGTAAGAAGTCTAACAGAAAAAAAAGTGTGGGTTAACAATTGCTTACCCTCTTTTCTGCTACCTCATCCTCTCCTGTAGACTCTTTGCCATCATGTTCATCTCTCAGGGTTGGCATATGCTTTTTGTGTGCTGGCTCTCTGTTTAAAGTTGTATATCCTATGTGTTCATAAATTGGATTTATTGTCATCTTGGAAATGTATTCAGCTGCCTTCGTTTCAATATAAAGAGTAATCAATCCATCTGTCACCAGGTCATGGATGGACTCAAAACGTTTCTCCCCAACAAAGTGTTTTCCATCGTAGTAGAGTCTGAAGTTTCTGGTTTGACTTCCAAATCTGCCTCAATGAAACGGGAAAGTGTTTTTTTTTAAAGAACAGTAAGCAGAATAAATAAGAGTAAGCAAGCCTTTGCAAACAATTAAAAACACTTTATCACTTAAAGCTGTGACTATGCTCTGTGTCTGGTCCAGCCGAGTGGAGAACCACTACTTAGCACAGGTAGGAAGGAGAAATCAACAACAACTGCAGACAGATAGCCAAAAAAACAGTGACTGTCCCAGAAGAAGCTGTTTGTTCTCTTTTTCTTTTAGACTCTCCATTATCCCATGGAAAAAGTGAAAAATTACTTCACACTGTTTATGGTTTTTTTTAGTACATTACTACTACATCATCATAGTCAATTTGCTTGGCTCTGATATGAAGAGTTCTCATAATAGAGTCCTCTATTACAGTTGATCAATATGGAGTTTTGATTCCGTCTCAGACCTCTGTGTCCCGCATGCTTTCAGGAAGAGGCCATTCAGGGTTCAGCTGAGCTTCAGTGCCAACAATTACACTGAAGCAGAACTGCTGCCAGAACCGGAGCAGCACAGGACAAAATGGCACAAGGGCAAGCATTCTTTATTCCTGGCCAAAGGCCCAGGACTAACTCTTCGAGCTTTGTACAAAAGTCCTTCTGTGTTATGCTTGTTAAGTCCCAAGCTTCAAGCAAATCTTTGTAATATACAGGATATATAACATGAAAGCTATCCAACGCTGGCCATTCTGCATCAGGGTGGAATAGGATTTAGATACAGGCTCTTAGCAACCACAAGAATGCCAATTTTACCTGAATGGTAGCATATTTTCACAAACTGTACATAGAATCTGCAACAATTTTCTGCCTCTAAGCAGTCTAAACATGTGAAAACACACTAGTGTTTGCACTTGGCAACAACCAACACACTTCCTGAGGAGAAGATGGAGGCAAGAAGCTGCTTTCACAACTCACTCCAATGTTGTTCCTCAGTCAGCAGCAAAGGTACTGGGCCCCCTTACAAAGTCAGATCTGCCCAATAAGTATTAAAAACTAAATTTGAAAGGATGGATTACTTCACTTTACAATCAAATGCTTCACAGAAGATGTTAAGAAACACAGTAACCAGTGGTACTTTGCTGAAGGGGGTCCTCTTCTCAGTGGGGCCTTGCCAAACAGCAGAAAGTATAATTAATTTTAGACCTTGCCTCAGGTAAAATATTGCACTCTTCTTGAAAATGTGGGCAAAAATACACAATTCTGGGATCTGCATTTTTTTCTGTGTTCTAAATCAAAATGCCAAACCTTCCCATCCCCCTATCAGTAGTCTGACAGTGACAGCAATTTCAGAAGCTGTTATTTCTACATAAGACTCAAATGTGAGGGGGCCCTCAGGAATCTGCATCCTGCTCAGTAAGGAAAGAGAATACAATGTGTAGGAACTACGTGGGCATTTTACTGCAAATTAATAGTTACTTCCATGCACATTTTCATGCCACACAAACTAGAAGTTCATTGAATCAAACTGAAATGCAAGAAATTACAGAATGACAGAAAGAAATAAACTTTTACTTGATCCTCATTTCACCACAAGATGCAGTTCGGAGTGAATACAAGTAATGTAGAAAGCAGTAAGATAATGTCGTAAGTTACAGCAGAAGGGGTAGATGTGTTCAGGCTCACTCTTCAGGGCAATCTTTATACTCAACACAGTGTGTGGCAAACAGGCTTTGACCACGAGACGTCCTCCTTGTATACCCTTGACTGTCAGAGAAGTCAACATGAGCCAAGAGTGCTCAGCACTTTACAGTGCCAAAATGAGCAACCTTCACTGTCATCTGCTCAAGTCAGTGGGAATAATGCACATTGAGCACATACAAGCACTTTGATGTTAAACTTCATCGGGAGAACCAAATAAGTTTGAAGGTGAAGAATAATGGGCCTTAAATGACAATATACATTAGAATTACTTTTATTAAGAGATGCAAGTGAACTGTTGCTCTACTTAGTAACATCTGCTTTGACAATACTTAGAAGAGAGTTTTAAACAAGCTGAGGGTCACTTTCTGCTCTCAGCTTTCTAGAAGAAAAAGTATTACACTAATCAAGAGAAGATACGGCACAGAAAAACATCTCAGAGCCTATTGCTAAGTGTGCATGGTGCCTTGATTTTAGCAACACCCCTTGAAGTCTAAAACTAGTTCTGAAGAACAAGACGACCAGATAGAGAGAACAAACATAAGTTCTTAGAAGTTTAGTCCTCTTTCCATCAGGGTCAGAAGGCATGCACTCCTACCCCAGGTATGTTTTACTAAGCAGCCACTATGCTCTACATCTGTTCAGACTGCTGCACATAAAGTGTGTCTTTGAGAGATACTACAAGGAATAGCATTTCCAAGAGATGAATTGCTTGCCTTTATCTAATTTCCCATTTGTTCCAAAATAAACTTTTTACTCTATTATTTTCTTATTGGATACATTGTGGAGAAACATACTGTTTTTCAAATAGAATCCTATTAGTAGCAAGGAGATAAACCCCGCCAAATCCCCACCAATCAATGAAACACCAACCTCTTACAAAAACTGTATCATCAATAGTGTGCCTCGGAATCCTGTTTTATTTCTTTCAAATTAATTTAATTTTTTTCCTGACCACACAGTGACACTGTTTTGATCAAATTACAATATAAAAACAAATATACATGTTCAATTGAAAATTATTAATTAAAATTTAATCTTCAGTCCCTTCAGTCTTACTTAAAACTATGGTTTAAATTTTTCCATTACCAAGACTATTTCCTTATGTTTACTTTCTATAACATTCCTGAAGTCTTGTTAATTATACATCTCCGTGGCAACTAAGTAGAATCAAGATTTGATATTTCAACTTCCTGAAGGTCTCTTCCTAGAGACAAGCGCTAGTACCAGCTGGCTTTTGTTTAAGAAGCAGAAAGCAGGACACAGAAAAAGTATGTTCTCTTTTGGTTTAAACAGGGGAGCATTAGATGTTTTTCCAAGAAAAAGAAAAAGGCCTCTGACATGTCAAACAGTCTCACTGTGTCCACTGTGCATTTGTTTGCAAGCAGCAGGACTCCAGATAAAACTCTTTTTTTATTCCGAGTTGTCTGAAAAGCAATCACTTTGCCTAGTTCCTTTGGTTGCCAGTGGGGCAGAGTGGATAACAACGTGGGAAAATGTATTAAACGGTAGAGGAAATGTGGCCAGTAATAAAGGGCCGAGGAGTTGAATTAGGTATCATACCATGAGAGAGACAGGCTTCAGAATCAGCCACCTACCCTGGATGCAGCATTCAGTGAAGAAACAAAAGGAAGAAGCGAAGCACCGAGAGCCCATACACACTTTCTTACCATCTGAGCAGACGGATTTTACAGTCCACATATAGAATTGTCCAATAGCTATTCACCACTTTCACAGGCTATTTTATGATGAGAAGACTTTCTAGACAAAGGCATTATTTAGAACATGTAGCTGCAACCAGACCACAAAGTTAATGCCCCTCAGGACTACTCATGTCCTCCTTAGTTTCAAGCAGCTTCACACACTGAACTGGGAAATGGTAACTCTGAGCCTAAAGGTCACTTGGACTTAATCTTTCCTTGGAGAAAGAGTGTCTTAATGTGCTTTCTGGCCAGAAGGTAGAAGTCTTACTTAAAATCAGGTGCCAGAATTTCAGTTCTAACTTCTGAAAACTCTCAACCAACACTTATTACTAGAGACTTCACACTCCATAAAAAGCCACAGGAATATAAGCAATCTTGCAATCAGGAATGTCTCCTAATCATGCTGTGTTCTTGGGAATGAAAACAAATTATTCCACAGATCCTCTTTTGGCCCATTTCCTTGTCAAATAAACATAAGCCTTGCATGCAGCCAACACCTCTACGCAGTTATCGCTAAAGGTCTCCAACTCCTGAGAGCAGCTCATTTTTTATTTTTTTTTTTAATTATTTATTGGCAACAACATTTCTGAGGATGGCCAGGAATGAGGAATTGTGGAACTTGCCAACTTTCCAGAGTACCTGCCTGACAAATAACATAGTTTTCAAAACCTTAGCAGTATTTTACAAGAACACACTATGTATAAATGAAATCAAATGCATTAGGGATTGAAGGTAAAGGTGTATTTTATACAACTGGGGACAAAAAATCCTCACTGTTTGATATGGCTGGGAAGAGTGGCAGATACAGTCACTATGGATAGTTTTCCAGTGCCATTTGGAAGGGCAGCACTGGTTGGCTGACTGTTGCTTATGAACATGAATAAATTAAGTAAATCCCTAAAGCCTGGTAAGACTCATGCACTGGCTCAATGCATGATACTTTAGTTCAGCATGGAAAATGTATGGCATCCTTCAAAACAGTAAACAAATCCCAGACCTGGAACTGCAATGGGTCTATCCCATGCCAATGCAGACACAACCCTCAACTCCCTCTGTCTAATCAGGATCAATTAAAAAAATTTAGAGCTTGTGCTGTGCCATTGACAACAGCTTCCCAGCAGTCTCTCTCGACTGAGAAACTTTTACCTGCATCACTGCCCTGACTTCCTTGTTCAAGTGGGAAAACAATACTGTGCAGATAGTGTGCTGCAAACACCAGGCAGTGAGGGCCAGAGCAGTGGCACTTCCCTGTGGATCATAAGCACTGTCAGGGACAAACCAACTGCTCTAGGGCATTGGCAGTAGGCAAGAGCTGCTGAAAACAATGAAGACAAAGTGTTATCAGCCCTTGGTACCTGTAATGGACTGTTTCACAAAAAAAAAATCTAACAAAATAAGAAATGTATTCTTTTGTCTCAATGTCTTATTTTACTATTAACAACTGATTTTCAGCATGTCAAACTCTGAACAAATGTCAGCTGATCAAGGAGTATGTATGCTTTTAATATGCAGTCAGATCACTTAAGATAACTGTTACCGTTCTTGATCAGTGACAAGCATTTGAAAATAACCTGTTTGCTTTGAACAGATGCATTACTCCTCCTTAGTACTGTGCTTACATGCCCTATTCCATTTAAATTTGATATAAATTGCTGGGATTGATTTGATGATTGTATCAGAATCAATACTAGTGTTTTGGGCAATGTTTTACTGCCTTTTCTACCTGATGAAAGTTCTGTACTGCCTGCAAAAAGACTCACTGTGGTCAGAGGTTGAGACATATTTGAATTCTGTATACACGTGGGAATGCATTAAGAGCCTGATATCGTCTCTTTAATTGAAAGTATTGCCAATTTGTCTGGAATAAATACCTTTAGGAAACGTTACTAGCAGGAATGTTAGTAAACTTTCACAGTTTCATATTAAGTAAATACTTCCAGTTCTTTACCAACATTTTTTAAGAAATGTTATTCAAGAGTTAATTTTACAGTGTGACTTCATGGTACTAAGAGCTTTCATATTACTTTAAAATAGAACTGTGTTTCAGTTCTTCTAAATTAAGATATCAGCCCTCACCACTGTCTGCTCAGCGAACTTCAAAAAGTGCATGCAAATTTTACTCTATGTATAAAGTTTTCATTTTAGGTCATATATGATACTGTTTTTCTGGTATATTTAGAAATAGAACAACATTTGAAATGCAAGGGAAATTTCACTGCAACTGTGTACTATGGAGAGAGAACTGCCACAGTATAATGCTCAAACATCTTCATTTTTATTATTTCACTCAGAGCAGCTTTTCTTACAAGTGCTTAAGTTCATAGAGACACAGAATGGTTTGGGTTGGACCTTTAAAGGTCATCTAGTCCAATACCCCTACAATAAGCAGTGACATCTTAACCTAGACCAGGATGCTCAGAGCCCCGTCCAATAATGTTTCCAGGGATGGGGCATCTACCACCTCTCCGGGCAACCTGTTCCACTGTTTCACCAACCTCATAATAAAAAAATTCTTTTTTTATATCTACTTTAAATCTTCCCTCTTTTAGTTTAGAAGTTACTCATGACTGTCATATTTCCGTTTTGGTTCTATAGACTTTCTCACACTAAAAGCAACTTTCTCTTAATTTATCTCTCTAAAACAATATGCATATTTTAATTCAGTATCATATCAAGGAAACCCCAGTGGAAGACATTAAGTCAAAACTCAAAGAAATGTCCTTATCATAAAATAGTTTTCCAAGTGCAAAAAGAGTTTTTCAAGAGCAGAGTGGAGAAAAACGTTGTTTTTGTCGTTGTTCCTGTTTTTTGGTTTGGTTTTTTTTAATGTACATGGCAGGCTGTTGTTCAAGGTCTCAAAAAAAAAAAAAAATCCCTTATATTAAAAATAACTACAGTAAGATTTCTGTTCCAGAGAGATTTTGTCAAATCAGATTTGCCTTAAGCCACTGTTAATTTCCACCTTACAGTGCAGGTTTACTTAACTTACTTAAAGCTGTTACAGCATTTGCTACTCACTTAGCTCATTTTCTCAATGTATTCTACCTCTGATCCTCTGGTACTCATTCACTACATTTTTGCAAACAGTGAGATTCACCAATATACTCATCCTGCTCTCTAAAATGTTTTTTCCTCAAAGCTGCATTCCTTAACAATAAACAAGGAAAATAATGTAAAATGAAATGGTTCCTGCTTATATAACATGCACTATTAGAATTTTTGGGGCTACTAACAGTTCATCAGTGAAGATGGGTAGCTTTTTTACTAATATATTCTGGTTTTCTAGAATATAATTTCTTTCTTCGTGCAAGTGCAAGCAATAGCTAGGGCAGATGTCAATTTATTACTGAAACTGTTAGAGTTCATTTACTCATCTCAAGATATGGAGCTACACCAAGCATAAAGGAGGGAGAAGGAAGAGGAAAACTGGGCCAGATAACATTTATTGCTGTCAGTTGTTTTAGTGTTTGAATAATTCATAGATGTTTTGATGAAAACAATTATGAGATTAAACAAAAATAGAAGGCTATTGTGTGTCGTCTTGAAAACATGTTCATAAAGCATCCATAGTATCTAGAGCTGAAGGACTCCTCTGCTTATTAATGAAGCACAGGAATCAAGGTGTTTCTCCAAATACAAAAATTTCTAAATATGTATTCCAAAAAGATACAAAAGAACAGGCCAATCAAAAAGATTAACTAGCATTTTCTAAAGGCAGTGGAGAAAAGGAGGCATTCCAGTAGAACCCTCAGGAGACAGAAACAATGTGCGTGCTTTTGATGGAGAGGAGAGTGCAGTGTATGCCATGTACCTGTATACACAATTTAATTATCAACTGGCTGTACTACAATTTGACTTTTTACTATTTCAACTCCAACAGTGCCTAGAAGCTTCAAACTCAGCAGACATTATACACCATAAAAATAGCACAGTACAACACAGATTCCAGCTCAGGAACTGTGACTGGTGGTAGTCTGAGACATGGGCTACAACTTCTAGTCTGTCTGGCCCATTTTTAAGAGATCCTAGACTTTTGTCCTGAACAGGCATGCGAGACAATAGGGGAGAGAAAATATCCTCTCTGATGGAGAAATGAGGCATGCAAAACTTAACAGCCCCAAGCCAAGTCATACGTGAAGCCAAGAAGTGAGCCCAGATCTTCTGAGCTCCACCACAGTACCTCACCACAAGCCCAAGTGGAGCCCAAGTGCCTCCACTGTGCAACAGCTTGCAGTAGATCTTTGTGGTGTAGAAGGAGCTACAGTAAGGGGGAAGGACATGGCATAAAATGAACATGAGCTATGTGCACTGAGCACAGACATGTCCAAGACAAGTTCTACCAAAACCTCTTCACAACATCGCCGAAGCAGAGAATATTCCTCTGAGAAGTGCTGAACTTACACAAGCAGGAGAAAGACTGCAGCAAACTGAATTGCCAAAGATAAATTAGGCACTCTAGCCAAAAGAAAACAGAGCTGACAACAACAACAGATGGGAAGAGGAGGGAAGGAGAACAGGAACACAGCAAGAAGACATGAACCATAAGGAAAAAAAGCATTCTAATCTGTGGGAGGACCTAGGTAGCCAGTTAATTACTCATGAAAGTTAGTAGCTATTTATTATTATTATAAACACTTAAGTGAAGCCATCCTGGTAGGGTCCAGGTGCACTTACATAAGGCAGATGACATGCTGGACATTTATGCTGTTTACTGGTAGCTGAACCTTGTTATTGACAAACTAACAGGGTGTAATATTTACTGTGAAATTTTATATAGGGAAAGAAACTTTCTACATGGAAGATCATTTAAATAGAGGGCCAGTTGTTTTACTAGAGAGCAGGAAAGCAAGCTCCAAAATTTATCAGCGCATTTTCGCCTGGGTTTTTCAGCTAGTAACCAAGGAATATTGTGTGAATATTTTCTAGAAACTGAATTCAGCCCTGACTGCTGCCAATCACTGCATTTGCAAATCAGGTAAAAAAAATACACAGGAAGATATGCAAAGTTTAGTCTTTAAAATGGTCTTTATAATTTTTTTCCTACCAATTAGCATGATGTCAGAATATTGTTACCATGGTAAAGTGAAGGGATGCAGTTAGCTACTCTTTTGCTGGGCTCTTTCTGACTACTTATAGATCAGCTGTAGATTCAGGATAAACTAGACCAAATTTTGATTACATCCATAATTCAAGAAATGTAACTCAGCTATTATCATGTAGAAAGTAGTTTCAAACATTTCTTCTTTCCCCCATTGCTCTCCCATATCCCAGTCTGTACAACAAGGCTTTTCAGCAGAATGCAGGTGCACAGTTCTAACCTCTGAATTCAGGAAGCTTTTGCAGATGTTGAATTCTACATGCGTACGTAATCCCACAGCAATTAACACATGTTCTGGAACAGCACTACACGTGTCCCAGAAGAGCCCACTGAAAATAAACAGCATCCAGCTACCAAAGCAGTTGTCCTCTGAAATTTAAAAGGTTCATCTGCAGCATTATGTTCTAATAGCCCACCAATTAGGTCTCCTTTTAGAATGCAAGTGGCTAGTTTCTTAACACAATTTCATAATTTAGGGAGAGAAAACATGTGTATGGATTTCTTGAACAATACATGTAGTTGGTCGACTAAAATAAAGATTACTAATTTTTGACATTTATTTCACCTCAAGAATTCTTTCCTGGTGCTACATAATCTTGAATGTGCCCTAACCCCCAAACATAAAGAAAACATGACTCATAATCACGGCTCACATTATTGCCTTTTTTTTAAAATCATGCTGCAGAACCTTATTTTGATTCGTTCTCAGTATCACAACAAAAGAATTTGCAGGAAGGGAAACCATGGTAACCAATTAAATGTGCTACAGCAGATATCTGCTCAAAAGAACATGCAGTACCATTACACTTCAACGCCTACCCACTAGTACAGTCTCTACCCATTTCCTCTTTATCCTCATCCTAATTATTAAACAAAATCTCCACCACAAAAGGCTACATTGCAAATCACATCTTACTGTCATTTGCTGTAGGTCCTAATATTAAGCAATGTACTACTCTATTGCCAAATTTAAAAGCAGACCTAATAGCTCCAGAAGTCAATTAGGAATTTTTATTCTTTCACTCTGTCTGGAACATTGAATTAATATTACAATGCATTTTATATATTTTTATTGTTCACAGAGACTTCCTGATAGGTATGGACACAGATGTATATCTATGATAATTTTTTCATTTTACTAATTTTCCTTAACCCTCAGGATTGCAAAACATTTTCAGTGGCATTCTCTGATTAATTAATTAGTAAACATTGGTGAATGCATCCATGATTAAGTGCAGGCATTAAATATAGTAGGGTGCTGATTTGTTGCTCTCATTTGTGTTTATGCTTCATTCCCTTTATCTGGTGTCTAAGTTGATACAATTTTACAGGCCTTCTTAAGCTCTGAACATCAATTTTGTTTGAAGGACAGCTCTGAATATTTAGTCAAACTTAAAACAACATTTAAATTATAATTTTCTTTTTCTGTAAGAACATACTTCTACCTCTGTTACAAATTCTGAGAAATTTGTTTTCTGAAAAAAACCCACCCTCTTTTTTTCCAATTTAGATGTAAAAGATACTCTGCCTTAAAAAAAAGTCATGATACAATTAATTGCACAATAATGGATGAAAGTAGACAAAAATAGCTCATCAGAAGATGATCAAAATGCAGCTTCTTACATAAGTGGAAAGCAGATGTTACAGAAACTCAACAGCAACTATAAAAACTGAAAAGCTTTTTTTTGGGTAAGAGTCACTTCCCTACCTTATTGAAGAAAAAAATATTAAAAATCTTCACTTTGAACTCAGTTAACTATTCCAGAGATTTGCAGTAAGAATATTTGACTGCCTCGCTTAAGTCTGCAAAAATATTATTTTTTGCTGTCCTATATTTGGTCATTTAAGCAGTGCTAGGCTAGATCTGTAGCTATTGCTATAGCTCAGGAACAAGATCTTTAAATCTACTAAAGCCAGTTCTATAAAAGCGCCACAGCCTAATGCTTCGCAGTGGCCAAAAATTCATTTAGAAAGGTTTAGAGAACAAAGAACTAAAACACCGTGGCCCACTTAATCTTGAACAGGATGTGCAGTCCTGTCTGGCATGAACACACACACCTTTGAGATTTTAGACGTCAGCTACAATAGCTGGTGGAATCAAATTCAAAGTGTTCCATGATGATTTGAGGAGTTGTCTGGCTTGGGTCCTCGGGACAAAGCACGAAAAGCTTGCTCTTTTCCATTGTAGAAAAGATGACTGGAAATGTTTCATTACAGAGACATCATACTTTGCACCACAGAAAGGGATATGATCCTGTTTCACTAAACTGCTCTTCACGACTGGATGCACTGGGTTTTTTAGGATTCCCAGGCATGCTGACACAAACACAGGAAGAAGACATCTGCCAGAGCTGGACGTGCTGAGCTGTCTGTATCACTGAATTGCCTCCCTCCCCAGCAGAAGAACCGGTAACTACAAGCCAGGAAACAAACCTGTCTCAGTCTCAGCATCAGCTGCTCGTACCCAAAGGTACCACAAGACTTTTATGTCTCGATGAACTGGCATTTCATGATGCGACCACACTTCATAGGCAGTTTCCAATTTGCCCTAATCAGAATTGACAGGCTGTCAAAGACCAACAAATCAGGCAACAAACACAGTGAGAGAGGGATTGAATAGATACACAGAAATACAGAGGGAACCAAGTGTTTATGCCAAGAGTCTATGCGTACCCTCAAGAATCTAAATTTTCCTAACTTTTTTTCATTTTTTTCCAAAACATGCCTGAAAAACAATCAGAACACATGGATATTTAATTTTATGTCTTGTCACTCTGCTATTTGTTGCAGAATTAGAGAACCTCTAAAGAATTTCTGTGTTAACTTCAAAAAATTCCATGAAACCTGTTCTGTGTCTGTTTCTTGATATAAAACTAACAACCAACCAAGTTTTCTTTCCTCCCACATCTTCTAAAGGGAAAAACAGAGGTAAAGTAGGAAACACGAAAATCAGACTGAAGTGATCTTAAAATTAACATGACTGTTTGAAGGACAGAGTGGCACTTAAACCTAGTATAAAAATATCAAATTGATTCACACAGCTAGAAGAGAAAGGGTGAAATCAGAAACTCTGAACTCAATCAAAGTCTTCTGTTGAACTTGGAAAGGTTTTGCTCATATGTACCACCGTACTGACAAGATCCATTTTTGGCCATGGAAATGACATTCTTAAATTTCTACTGGGATTATCTACAATGCAGATAGGGCTACCTTTGCCATCTGGCAGTGTAGTGAAACAAACACAAATGATGGTCTCAAAAAATGCTATAAATTACAGGTAAAATTACATAAACTCATGATGGCAATCACAGCGAACTTCTCACATTTAGGATGGACAGACCGCAGAAAGGACCTAGTCTTTGAGAGAGGCTACAATGTCACCAATGCAGTCAGTGGGCACATTGGCTAACTTATATATAATGCATATATAATTCCAGGGAGAGAAAAAATAGAAACTGAGCAAAACTCTCTCTCCAGTCAATGGAAATGCAGACTCCTGCTACACTTTCTAGTAGAGAGAAGAAGAAATCCTAGTGGTAAAATTCCCATGTGTGGAAGACATGGCACTGCAGTTCACAGAGCTCCTACGGTATGAGAGTAAAGACCCTCATTCATACACTTTGAAGGCCAACATCAGGACAACAGAGCAGTACCTGCTGTGGGATGGAAAGCAGCCACCTAGACCCACTGCCCTTAATACACAACTCATTCAGGTAGCACTTAAACATAATGAAATGGCTGCAAGGTGCTTCAGTTTCAGATTCTGACGTGTTTTGCCAAATGCTGAATTTCCTAAAAATAAATCAATGATAACACCTTTACTACCATTTGAAACCTTTTCCCAAACTGATCACCAACAGCTATCCATTCTTTTTCTATTGGGTATAAAAATTTATTTTATTACTTTCAAAGTTTCCAGTTGCTTTCAAGGTTTCCAGGTTGAAAGAGATACCATCAAACCCAGAAAAAAAGCCATCTTTTGACTTGCTGGACTGGAGGCGCATTTGAAAAACAAGCTGTAGCAATATATCCTACAAGATGCTCAGCAGCTTTGTCTTTGACAGTCTATAGGCCCTGTGCCTTCTGCATCATCAGAAGCAAGGGGCAGGAGGTCTGTTTTCAAGCCAGGTGTTAAAACAACTGTTTTCTTTTTAGTTTTAAATGAATATTGCAAGAGCAGAAGAAGATAAAATTGAGTATTGCTTTAATAAGAAACCAAATTTACACTGTTAATCCAATACAGTGTAAATGTCAATAATGTTTCTCTTTGGAATCTTATTACTACAGAAATAAATATCTCATTAAAATATACTTTTCTTTTCTCCCTGAAAAAGAAAATTAATTCATGACAATCTATTATTTCAAGATATCATTATTTTAATTAAACTCTTATTTTACCCATATAAAACTTTGAGTAACTGCATCTTCTCCTTCAATGTTTTTCTGTCCCACTTAGACTTAAAACATTGCTAATAATCACCATGTCCCATTTTAGTACTTAGATGTGTAGCACAGGTCGAAATAACCTCAGTTTTCTTAAAAGTAATGAAACTATTTAAAGCCTACCACTATTTTTATTAGAGCTCTTATTTCAGTTTTTTATTTCTATCTGATCCACTTGCCAGAATTTTGCAGAATGAGGAAGCGGATCTGCAAACATTGTTAACTAGCAGGTGTTCAGACAAAAAGCCACTCCTGATTTATTGCTATCCCACAGAGGGAGAACTAAGTATTCCTCAGCACCAGCTAGCTAGCCAGTAACCCACATGGTAGACTAGTCAGGGGAACTCTTACAATGCCTTTTATTTCTTGACCACCTGCTCTCCCACATCTGCGTGGGGTCACATCTGTAACACAGTGGGAGAAGGGCAAAATGAAGCACCACCAGCAAAACCACAATTGCTATTATCCTGATGGTGCAAACAATACGGATGTTAGCACTTCAGAAAGGGTTAGGGAAATTCAAAGATACCAAATCTGTAATTAGAGTAAAAAAGTACCATGATTAAAAAAAAAAAATTAAAACAGTTACAAAGAAGTTTAAGATCTGAGGTCAACAACACAGTAAAGTCTTCTGAATATTTTATAAATTTAAAAATGAAATATTAATTACTGACCTTAATGCCAAAGTGTAGGTTCCAGGTTGCCTTTGGCTTTCACGAATGAGATAGCTTCCCTCTGCAACACTTAATAATTGGTCAGCTTCCTCCCTTGAGATCATCCCATGGAATCTAAGGAACAAAAATTTTTTTGAAACACATGCCTTTTCTCTTTTAAATCACCTTTTGCTCTTCTTTTAAAAAGCACCAGCTACAGTAATTAAAAAAGAAACAAACGTTAAAATGACTGATTTGCAGGAATCTACAGCTTAAAATAATCTCCCTTTCTGCCTGTATTTGAAATCACTTTAAATGGTTTAGAAAGGCTTCTAGGAAACAATATCTATGAAACAACTATATTGCTTTTTAAATCTGCACCTGTAAATTTAATATATAGAAATAAACCCATTCTCTCCTGCTGGCTTCACATGTTTTGTGCCAGTGGCACGCAAACAAACATCTTGAGGCGTTCAAGGATATTATATGCAATCCCCAAGATTTTAGCAAGTTGCCATAATCTCAGTAATTACTGGTGTAATAACCTAGCAACACTACACATCTTTTACCAAAATAAACCTAAGTAAGGTCTGCTTCATTTCTCCACACTAAATCTAACCATCTTTGCCTTAGCAACCTAAAACAGTAGACACATACAGACTGTACATATATTGCATTTGTGATCCAAATATTTTTTTTCCTACACAGAAACACCTTTTTGCAAAGCCAGCTGGAGGGAGAGGTAGAAAAAGACAATCCTTTGAAAGTACAGAAACACATGGTGTTTTTCTCACTTAAATAGCACTCAGTGATATACGTATCCATCAGAAACTGCAGCTATAATTTTAGGCAGACAAAAGCGATGGTACTGCATTAACAATCTGATGGTGAGCAAAGACACACTGTTATAAAACACACAGAAGAAACAAAAGGCACTTGCCACCATCTGTAACTAGTATCAACCAACATGTCCAGATAAACCCCTTTTAGAGGTGTATGTTACTTACTCTCTTCCATAATATTTGGGTCTGTTCTCTACCTAGAAGAAACAACAGAAATTGTAATGTTTCATAACAAGAGAACCTATACAGTAAGCATACTGGTCACAATACAGTATTAAAAATAGAAAGGGATATAATGTGAAAGTACAGACAAAAATCAACTACTGTCCAGAATTTCTCCTGTGATTAGAATACAGGGAAACCACAGGTAGGCCTTCAGGAAACACTGCACTTCTGAGTGGCCTGGAGTGAGACAGGACGAGACACTTGTATCATGTCATCCTCAGGACTCCGCATATACAAACTGATGGCGTTGAATATTGCTTGTACAAACTGCCAAAGAGGGGCAAAAAAGTTTGAATGTCATGCATGTAAGTGTACGGTATTGTTGAGTGCACTAATAGAGTGAAACATCTATAAAACAGTTACATTTATAGGTTATCTTCCATCACGGAGCTGCTGGTGCCACTGCTGAGAGAAATAAAGCCACTACCATATCCTGTCAGAGTCAGGGCAAATGGTTAATTAAAGAGCCTAAATTAAAGTGAATTAAAGTGATCAAGTTCCTAAGCCTTGTACTTCTTGACTTCATTAAACTGTGTGATCTGTAGTATCAACTAAAAGATCTCAACAACAGGTATGCATGTGTTGTGTTGTGTAACTCCAACCTGACTGTGCCCCGAGACCATACTGCATAAATGCACACAAAATGCAAGGGTGTCAGATTGCAATTTCTCTGATTCATATTTTAGATGAAATAATGGATCTGCATTTTTCCAGGAAGTTTAGAACTAAGTGAGGAATGGCAGACCTCCCAGAAATCAGCTCAATAATCTAAACCACCAGATTATCCTTTCTTATTAAATTTAAAGGAGGAAACTCTTTGGGGAGTAAAATTCAACAGTTATACAACCGGAGTTACAAAAGTATAAAACAATTCAGCTGTACTGAAACACAAAATACAGTGAACTGCCACTTCAGTTTCTTTTTCCCATCTTTTCAACAAAAAGCCTATTAATATTAGCACTTCTGTCCAGTTATTTCAGTGGAGTATAAAGATTTCAGATGTCCAAAACAACAAAAACCAACATACATCCTGATGTGCAGTCCAATAACAATTCTTCCACACTCCCAGCAAATAAAAAGCTATTGTGATGGTTCATCACTTTTGAAAAACATTCCATCACTGGAAAGATTTATCTTGTTCTAAAGATTTCCTTTTCCTTTTTAACAGCAAACAAGAGTTGACTAGTGTGATAATTATTTTCAAAGGGCCTGAAGAGACTTAATAATTTCAAAAAGAAGAAAGGTCTTAAATTTTTTTGTTAAATGTAGGCTATTTCTTCAATAAGAAGATAGCATATGAACAGAGAAAAAGTGAAAGCATTTTATTGTTGATATTATAGAAACTTGCAACAATTCCAAACTAAAACCCTTAAGCCAAGACACTAGTTTCAGGCAGTTATTAGAAGAACAATCCTGTCATGAATAAGATTTTGTTGGTCTATTGAGATTTTATATTTACCTCAGTGAATTTATATGACAGAACTGGAAAATTTATATAAGCAAAAGCATTCCTTTTCAGAAATGGATTAGTAATGTGACAGAGCATCTTCAGAGTACTTGCAATTCCTAAGACAATTTATAATATACTCTCTGTGCAAACATTTGAAAGTGTGAATTGACAGAAGACTGAAGCAAAGCATGAGAAGAAAAGCTCCATGGGACTTCCATTGGCAACTGTAGCTAGGCTTGCAGTTCATCTTGGTGGATGATGAGTTAAAAAGGAAAATAACCACTTCTGTTAATACTGAGTCTCTACTGATCAGTTTTATCAACTTGCAAAACCTTTAGTATAAATGTTGATGTGCAGCACTGTCTGCTTATATAAGACTTAGTGCAGCTGGAACCTCAATTCACTGAGTTTTATTGCCTGTTTGTGTTTTAGGGTTTTTTCCATAACGTTTTACATTTATGATAACATTAGGGTTTTTTGACATCTAGATTGAATACATACATTAAGACTTCAAGAAAATTTCATCAGAACTCAGCAGAGGCCTTGTAATTCACTCAGAATTAGCTGGGCTACATACACAGTGCAGTTCATGCGTACTTAAAAAACCACACAGATTCCCTGTAAGCCAAATTTACCATGTAAGACAGTAAACACTGTTCTCCAGCTTCCTATAAAAAGTGTTGTTACACCAACTATACTCCTAGCAACTTAGACATAGTGTTTGTTCTTACTGTAGGTATCCTTAGCTGCACCAAAACCAGAAGTGACATGCAGCTTTTTTGGTCTTTTGTGTCTGCCTGGACTTCACTAAGTTCCTGACTGATCATATTCTGCATAATTAATTCTACAATTTTGAATCACAGGCAGCCACATATCCTACCATTGCACATGAGCACTGAAAGCCAAAACATTTTAGTTCAGAAGCTTCATTAATCTAACTTTAACAGTCAGTCATCCTTAAGTTAAGGAGACAAAACCAAAACATCCATCTGGACTGGATCTAAAACTCACCTAAGAAAGGAAATAAATTTTTAAATAAGATCAAAGCAAAAGCAAGAAATTGGTCATATTAGCTAAAACTGTTAGCTGAAAACACAGTATAATTACCCTCTGCAGAGTTTCTTTGTGATTTGGCAGTATTTTTGGACTAAAGTATCATTGAGCATAAGTAAAGGCAACCTTAAGTACTTAATTTTCTCTGTATCCAGCAACGATCTCTTTTGACTTCTCTGAACTTTCTATTTATGGAAAAAATTTCCTGTTGCTGTTTGCTTGGCAAAGTTTTAAAAATTGCTTCTAACAAAGAAAAAAAAAAGAAAAAAAAGTGAGATATTTGTTTTCAATGTGTATATTTGTATATCACTGATGCAGAGGCTACAGGAAAAAAATAAGGTCTCCCTATGATACCTGCAAGAAACACAAAAATCAACAAGATATCCACCATTGTTTAATTTCCGATTTTTTCAAACTGAGGTGTGAAACCAATGAAACCAAATTTATAACCAGCTAAGTGAGGCAGATTTGGCAAGTACCTTAGAGCAGCCATTCCTTTGGAAAAGAGCTTAGTTACCATGGAATTTGGGAAGTGAACCTGGCTGAATGTCCTACAGAATGAGCCACCCTTTACAAACAGCTCTAACCAGGATGGGCATTATATATGCCCATCTATATGTTTCTTGACTACTAACAGACCATTTTCACAATACTACACAGAGATGCTGTTTGACAGGCTTGTCACCTACGAGCACTGAATTAGGATGAAGCCTCCCAATAGGACAGAAAAGGCCAGTGCTTTTAATTATCTCCATAACATGTATTTTTTTAACAGTTATTTAAAATTTAGCATGCAATGCTTTTCATATAGCAGTCAAGGATGCCCTAAATATGCCTGCACATGCGTATGAAAAGATTATATACACAAAAAATACAAATTTCATGGAGGAAATACAATATTAATTGGACAAACAACATTATAATTTGGATGCAAGCCTCATGCAGAAGTCAGATGTCCTTAGAATGTTATGGAATCATCAGCTTTAACCTCACAGAGTGTTAAAAGCCTTGGCTCTGCTGCACCTTCACAATAAAAAATCCCAAATGAATGCAATGCTCTTTTACTTCTGTGCCCCTCCACTGATCTGTGTGTTGCTCTGATATGAAACTGGTGTAGCAGAGCAGAAACTTGAATTCTTTGTATTTGAGAAGCATTTCATGTTAAGTAGGTCATTCTGTTGAATACACCTCTCAGTATCAGCACTTGTACAACGCCTGCCTTTGCACATTAAATAAAAGGTTGGGGTTTTTTATGGTGTGATTTCCAATTATTCTTTAACAAGCACTTTTCCCCTTAATCATCACTTTTGCTTATGTCAACATGTGGATTACAGTAAGGCAAGAAGAGCAATTTTTGTGCTAATACCTCACCCAATTACATATTGTTCCCTCCTACTGACCTCTTTGATGTTCTCAGGACCAAGATTCTTTTCCTAATATTTATGAATTTGTTTATACAGCTGAATAATTCAACCACTTAGGAAAAGATTCTGCTCCCCACTGACTCATGCATGGCTGCTAATAGAAACCCAGCTGAGAAAGAACAGATCACAAAGCTCAACACAAGCAGAAGAGGCTGAGACTAGAGGGAAAGGTTAAACAAGTTACTGCTCGCTGAATATATTTTCACTTCAAATCAGCTCAGCTGCATAAATTGTTCAACACTTATAATGAAAACCAGTTATGTGCATTATAAAGAGTTAATGCAGAAGTGGGAAAATGCACACTGATATCATATTCTTTCAATTTTACCTTTATTAGATAAAAATAAGCTTCAAAGAACTTTTTTTCAAATAATCTGATTCTTTAATGATAAAATGGGTATTTAATATGCTCTGTTCTGCAGCTAAATACCTGCAACTGACTGATTCTTTCATAGTTCCATTTTATCAATTCTCACTGGTTTCTAAATCTGCAGTTTTTAGTTCTTAGTTTCTACAACAATGTTCATGGTGCAGACACAGGCTTATCTGCAGAGTTCAAGAAGCTATTTTAAAATACAGAATATTTTCTGTTCACTCTGACACAGGAATAGTTTTACATTTACTTAAAGTTTGTCATATGTTATAATCTTGTTTTGGAATAAATTCATAGAAATATGACATTAAAGGCACCAATGTGTTGCCTTTCTTTTTTCAGTGATGACAGGACTTAGCAGAGTGTTTTGATTGTTTGTGGTACTTTTGCCAGTACCCCGTTAACAGGCTATCAGTTCATAGAATTAGACCTGAAGGACTTCTCTATGTAGGGATGCAGTAAGCTCAGGTACCCTCCAAAGAGCTCGGATGATTAGTTCATGCAGGACACCACTCACCCATGGCAAATATTCTTTTGTAAACCAGTCCAACTTTTCCATTTGCTACCTATATTATAGCTAATAAAATTTTCTAATTTAAATTCAGTGATAATGAGGATGAGAAAGTTGTAGTAGTCAGTGTGATTCATATTTGAAGAAGTTTTACACAGATGCTTCTATATTTAGCTGTCAAGAGTAAGTCTCTTTTTTGATTCTAAGAAGAAGATAATCTGTATCTGATCAATAGCTGAAAGACTTTCAGCACTCCAGAGGCAGCAGACATTTTTAATTTTCATATACTGAATACATATTTATGTCTCTGCTCATTTGACTGGATAGGCTAGTAGTATTCTGAGATATAGTATGAAGGAGAACTCGGTATAAAATTTGCTTGTGACTTCTTATTACTTAGGGCAAAACGACCTCAAAGCACTTCTCTGCAGTCAAACTAGCATGGGATATAATGCTGACAGATCTTACTGAATATACCAGACTTCTTTATCAGTTTACAGTTTCTTCCTGACAACAGGGTACACATACTTTGTGCAGCTGACATGCAAAATATTTATGAGCATTACGCTATAAGTCTGCCACTATGGGGGTAAACAACAGCAGGACTCCGAGATAAGACTCAAAAAATAAAAGGCTACAGTGATTCTTGTACAGCTGTAATGTCAGCACCTCAATGAACAAGGTCAGAGGAAAACTACCAAAAACCCCTTAAGCATTTTACAATATGCAAATATACATATACCTACACATACTACCACTTCTTCCACCCGTGAAATACTTTTTGACGAGAGGAAGAAAAAAGCAACTGTCCAGCAGCATTTTACAACAACAAACACAATCCATTGGAGGAAAGGAATAAAATACTTTATCTAGGTGAGCACACTGAATCATAAACCAGTACTGTAAGACTAAGCTTTTACAAGACTTCAGATACTTTGTATATTAATGTAATGAAAAAATGGTATCAAAGAGAACACACAAAATATGTGTGAAGAGAGTAAGAAAAGAACCTTCTTAATAATGTTTCAATGGGAATGAAAAACCGAAAAAACCTTCCTTTTTTTTCCCAACTCAGATCTTATCTTCTGTAGTTACCTTTCCTTCAAATCTCCATCCCAATTTATTTGATGAACATAAGATACCTGCACAACAATTTTAACAAGAACACCTCTGCTTGGACACTCATTAATAGTAGAAACCCTCATTAAAACAAAACTTTTTGCTAAAATTTTGTGAAATATGTTGTACTTTTCTATGGCTGTATCTTCCCTAAGTGCAATAAGTTACAGCTATATCTTTTTTTAAAAACACAAATCTATCAAATTCACAAAGGAAAGCAAGCATGCTTCCACTAAGCACAGTATTTCACTTCTGTAAAATCTCTATGTTTTATTTTAAAAATTTACAGACTACTTCACAGAATCACAAATGGGCATTTGAAGAGACTACAGAGAAACACCCATTTAATTCTGTCAAGTAATTCTCCTTGTGATCTAAACCATAAGCTATTAATGTTCCAGACAGTGTTAGATCTCTCTGTATTTATTACTACATTGAAGCAACTAACATGTCTCAAAGATTAATTTTCTTTCTCTTGGCAACGATTAATTTTCTTTTTCTTTTGATAAAAATATTCAATTTTTTTTGTAGCCATGTAATAACTTCAGTTATTCAGTAAGAGCTCTGTTTTGTAATACTGCCTAACATTTCAGAATTTCTGAAACTGAAATCAGTGTTTCCCAGGTTCCCAACTGAAGCTGCAAGACAGATGTAGTTATGAGTAAATCTTGCTGGCACCGATGTTTGGTGTCGGTTAAACCCTCCAGCACCACAGCTCTGGAGAGGTGCTGCTCTGCTGAATGGCAGCTCAGGGCATACTAGAATTTGGGGTCTGCCTCAACAGCTGGCCCCATGAGCAGGTGCTTCTGTATCACTATCTGTCAACGGGATCCCATAGCTACCAGTTCAGTCCTAAAATCTGTGGCTCTGCATAGCTTAGCTCCTGCTAGTAATGAGTCTTAAGTACTATGACTCAAATAACAGCACCAGGGTTCAATCTTCCCTCTGCTGATTTATTTTACACATCTAGCAGTGATGCCTGGACAAACAGGTACATAGTTCCCCTCTACAGCTCTGCTCTTGCTTCTGTGAATTTCTGACCCAAAAAGGAGGAGAAAATGTGTGTTTCCATATATCTAAGAATCAAAAAGTGTTAAATGATTCTCAGGTATACACATCATACTCAAAATGCTTTTAATTCCATTTTTAGACGAAATGGATTTCCAAGTACCAGTGTCCCTAGGCCTACTCACTCCAATCACAGCACAAAAAGCATCCCAAAGAACCACTGTTGGGGTTGGACACAATTAAGTAGAGACATGGAATTACTGGACTCCGTAATAAACTGAATGTCATAACACCTACCTCACGAGTGCAGGTTATTCTTCTAGGATGGGGAGCTTCCTGTTGCAACTGATACACTGGGAGGAGGCAGAAGTTAAACTCTAATTAATACAGAATCATTGCATAAGTTAGACATTTTAACATTAAATATTGCTGTTTAAATAAGGAGACTTTCTGCAAAATTTAATGCAAAGATACAAAGGGTACCGAAGTCTCAAAAATTTAGCAACATGTGGTCAGAAAAAAGAATGTTGCTAGCCAAAACAGGATATTGATTTTCTTTACAATTAATTCATCAAGTAGTATGGAATAACTAGGTGAGACCAGTTAAGTGTCCAACAAAGAGATCAGAAAAAGAATCATACTAAACACAAATTAAAGTTTATTATATGTCAAATCAGGCTGCTGTCAGACTTTCTTCAGTAAACAGATGGAGCCCCATCCTGCTATGCTGGGCACACAGTCATATGTCAAGACAAGAATCACTCAGAATTGTGCTGTATCAAACACTCTGCTTTTGCCACTGCTCAGTGATGACCTTTCTGAAGAAAGATGGCCTTTGCATTTGCAGATCAAAAGACATCAGGAGCTGAGCAGCAGAATAAAACAGTTAAAGCCCAAATTAGGATATACACTTACTTACATTTACATCTTCTCTCCTCCTTTTTCTCTATTTTTAAAATAAGCTTCATCACACCAGAATAGATCTTAGGAACCACATGTAAATTTAATGGTAGTAGTATGTGCAGGCTTTCTAATATAATACCAAAGGAATGACTTCCAACTTCTGCCCCATCTGAGTCTGGTTTGGCAAGTCTCCTTCAAAATGAGGCTGTCAACGCTAAGTTAGCATTTGAACAGTACTCTAGAACTGACAAAATTGACATCTGGAATTGTAATCTTTCAAAATTAAATTATGTTTCAATTAGTACTAATACCAAGGTCTAATAACATGTGCTATCACCTTCTTAAGGTATTAAGACCATACATCAATTTAACAAATATGATTTGACTTCATTACACTTCTCATTTGATTACAAGTCTTTTCCACTGGCAAATGCTGTATTTATGTGCTAAGTTACATGGGAATGGAGAACATGGCAAAATGTCAGATGATCACAGCATCATAAGATAAACTGGAAAAAACCACTCCCTTTGTTCCACACAAAATAAGCTAATGGTTTTTCCTGTTGTTACTAAAATCAATCCATTCTATATTGGTAATATAAGAATGATTTTTGCAAGTGATGAAAATCAGCACATTGGTATATAAAACTGCAGTTAGCATTTCAACCATAGCATGACCATTTATTTTGCTAGCAGATTCCCTAGCTTTTATTGTAAAAGTTGTATTTGATGGCACTAGGCTTTGTCCATATCTAATTCTGAAAAATGCGAGCCAAGTTCAAATAAAAAAAAAATAAAATTGCAGATCAAGTATGGATTTTTCTGAATTTCAGAGAAGAGCAGTGGAGACTCACAGTGGTCTACAGAAATTGGCTGGAAACTGAGAACTGCTTTCCACCTTACTTCAAGCCAGTCTGAAAAGGTTTTCTGAAAGGAAATTATTTTTCACCAATGGCAGTACCCTTCTTCTCTTCCAGTAAGAAGCACAGCAGGTTGACTTGCTAAGATAAAAAACAAGATGCCTATCCCTCCTTCTCTTATTGATGTCTGCAATTCAAACTGTTCAACACCAGTTTCCTTGCTGTAATTATTGCCAGAGAAGTCAAACAAGACATTCCTCTTCATCTGTCATGAGACAGAAATATAATCAAACCCTGTGATTCTGAGCTTACTTGTGAACCACATGAAGGGTTCACCATGGCAGGCAAACGATGTTGTAGGAGAGTGGGTGCATAAACATTTGCACATGTCCATGCCTTCAGCTCCAGGCAAGGTGCCAGTGAAGACTGGGTATTAGAGAGCTTGAACCTCCCTGTTACAGATTATGGCAGTTTATTAACTGAACAAGGAAGCAGTGTTCCCCAGTTCACAGAAGGTACACAGAAAAAAATACTTTAAACTGTTCTCTTAACACTTACTCTCTTTCTAACCGTGGTTCTCACCAACCCTTTAAGAACACTCCCATATCTCTGACTGAAAAGTCTCCCACAGCAGGATGTAAACCTTTTGAAATAACTACATTTTATCGGGTGCAAAATCCCCCCAACCTTTAGAGGGGTCATTTTGATGGTGTGAAATGTTGCTTGAGCAAATCCCGTTATCCAGCCTGAAGACACCAAGCTGACTATATACAAAGTAATGTAAATGTAAGTCTGACGTCCCTAAACTGTTAAGTGTGTTTTACACACAAACATTCTGCTTTCAAAATCTGCTTTTCACAGAAGACTCTTCTTTCTTGCTGTGTTTCCTTGAGTCTCAAAATGTCTTGCATCTTGGCTTTTCTATCTGCGAAGAACTAGAATTTATAGGTGAGATACTATGGGAAGCTGTGATGCCCTTTTACAGTGCCATTCGTCTCATGTTCTCTTCCATGTCCACAAACCTTCGTTAGCCGAGCCAAACAACAGGTCATTCCTTTACGTGGAATTCTTTTGCATTTAAAAATGTAACGCTGGTTGTGCTTTTTTATGAGTTTGGGGTTTTTGTGTTTTGGGTTTTTTTGTTTGTTTGGTTGGTTGGTTTTTGGTTTGGAGTTTTGTTTATTTGGTTGTTTTTTGTTTGTTTTTTTTTTTTATTTGAAATAAAACCCAGCAAGTTGTGAAGTTCCCGAGAAAGTGGCACTCTGATCTCAGAGCAATGCACCTGGACTGCTGTCCTGCTCACCTGACTAAGGCAGCTGCAAGGCCAGCTTCCTCTGGGTTAGGACACACACACGAGACAACTTAGTTAATAAGGTGCATAGAATCTACTCCTCCAAATAATAAATGCTCATTGTCCTTGGGGATTGTTCAACTGCACTATCTCTAAGCAGCAATGAACACCTTGATGCTTCTTAAACTCACACTCTGATGAAAAGAAAAATAAGTCTTTTAAAGAATCCAAGTGAAACTTCTTCAGCTCTGAGTTGGAAAAAAAAAAGTGTTGAGATACTTACAGTAAGACTTCCAAACAGGTGGTCTGTATTCATCAGTATCTGAAAGAAAACAAAAAATCTTAATGTTGTGTTGCAATCATTTTAACAAAGAAATAACCCTGCACACGCATTTGCAGAATTATTAAGATAAATACTGCAGATAGGTTCTAAAGTTATTTTTTACTATTAGAGTATAGAACAACTTGTTAAAAGTTCCCCCTCTTTACTTAAACTAGAACTGTGAAAAGGTATTTTCTTCACCCAGCTAGAAAAACTAAAGAAATACATTTGCAAAATGGCAAACATGCACATGAGAAGCTAACATACTGTGAGGGGGAAGAGGAATTAATATTATTTTACTATACATATATCTATAAATTCTATTTTAAACTACACCAGAAAGATTTTTTTTAGTATCAATTTATATTCCAATAAATGGGTTTCCATGCAACTTATTCCTGCCATTAGCTTTTTCCTCCTCTGGACAGCAACTAACAACTCCTAAAATAAAATCAGAGTTATGAAAGTACCGTGAAATATTTGGAAAAAAAGAAGGATTTTTTTTCATACCGAGTGCAATCTCTATTTGGATGTAGTGAGTATGTATTAAAAGTAACAACATAATTCTAATCTCAAATTTTAATTGTCAAATCAAATTTTAAAAAAATAAAATTCCAGTGTCTTCTAAGTTTCTGTCACCCTTATGATTTGCTGACAACTAATCTGACATTTTGAGCTCAGGGCTGTGATGCAAACGTCAGCTCTGATCCACTGTTTTACCACTCTTGACCAGCTTCAGTTTTGATGCTACAAGTCACTGAGGCTTTCTGCAAGATGCTGTGCTTCTCTGCCTTGGAGCTGGTGAGAGTTACTCCATAGTCATTACACTGCAAGGTCACAAGCTGAGCCAACCACACAGCCAGCCTTGCTGTTTCAAGCCTCTTCAGACTGCAGCAGTCATATCTGAGCTCTGTTTGCAATTCTCTGCTCGCTGGAACTACTTGCTGCATCCAACAAACCCCAAATTTCTAGTTTTTATTATAATGTTATGTAAAGATCAAGCAATCTGGGAACCTATTGCCTGAATTTTAGCCCGAGTGGCATCTACACTTGAGAGTCCTGCAAAACCAAGCCTGAAGCACGGAAAAGATTTTGCTTTGCCTCCCCTTAGGATAAGGAATTTGTCTTCTTCAGATACTTGCTGTCGTCCATTTCTCCCATATACAGTCATGCCAAAAATCTCTAAACTAGAGCTTAGTGGAACGAGGTATTTTCCAGTTTAATTGACACAGACTTGCTCAGATCCTCCCAGCACACTCTGTGCCCTGCTTGCACTATAATTCTGTTCAATTTTTTACCCTGTATTTTAGCTCTACACATGAAGAGGATGTAGTCCTTGGAGAATACCTTGGTGGCAGTGGGTTTTATGAATACAATCCATTATGACTTTATTATTAAGGCAGCACTCAATTAAACTGCCATCCCCCAGAATATGATGGGTTTTGATCTTTGGAAGGTCCTGCAGATGCTCTACCACGTTGTGGATTGGCCAAAACACCTTGAATTGGCAGAGAGACCTTAAGCAGCTCACACTGTACTGTGGCAGTAAAAGCAAATCAGCAACAACAGATGCAGCCATGGTTATTCATTCCTACTTTGATACCTTTAATTAAGGCAGTGCAAGTCGATTCATTCCAGAAGCATTGTAATGTGATCCCTTAGCAATGCAATGTCACAGGGAAAAGGGGCAAAATTCGTAAGTAAAAATAATGGCTTTAGTCCCAGAAGACAACTCTTACCCCACTAACTGAATTTGCTTTTGCTATACTCTGTTTTTTGGCTGTGCATGCTCCCACTAAATTTACAAATAAATAATTTAAGTAAAGGACAACACACACTGTATTTGCAAAATATGAGCTGACTGTTATGAAAATACACATATCCTGGCAGTCTAACCTACACTTGCTCACACTCAAGCCATATAATTGTTACAACTAAGGGCAGCACAGTTATAAAACTAAAAAGCAACAATATTTGTGCCAAACAAAAAACCTCAAACCTTGTTAAAGTCAGGCAAGAACAGCAGTAACTTTCATACAACAAACATTTAACATTCAGAAATGGGAAGGAATGATTTATGTTATGCAGCTGTGCACAAGGATTTTGTTAGAAAAAAAATCTGCCGGTGAGCTTTATTGCCTTTACAGTGTGAGAATACCCTCCGGCCATCCACATGAGGTAATCAAGAAACAAAAGGTCATTTCTATTGTGATTTTTTAAAAAACTTATCTTATATAAAACACTGTAGTAGCAAGTACAGCACAATAACTACAATGAAGGAGAGGGTCTGTGTTTCTATTACTAAAACTATCCCACTACACAAAGATGAAATAGGTTAAGGATAAGCATAAACACAACCCCTGTCTATTAGTTACCCCTTTTAAAAGATTAACCGATGTGGTCACATTTAACACATCGTCAGTATTTTGAAATGCATTATCAAGAGAAGGGTTTGATTTTCAGACAGTGCAGGCTTTCATGTTTGGCATCTCTAATTAGGCATCTGAAAAGCACTTTAAGGCATGATAAAAAACCCACAGAAAATGTGGAACCCAAAATACATTTTCTCACTAATGCTGCACCACTTTCTAATTAACACAATCAACTCTATGCTGTCAGTTCTCAGATTTTTTCACAGTAGCTCAGCTCTGCTAAATGTTTCCATGATAAAATAATTTTCTATAAGCTGTGCACCATGTTTTATCTAACTGCATTTTCTGCCTTAAGCAAGATGCAATTCAGCTTAAAGCTACTCTTCTCCAAAGGCCTAGAGCACTACAGACAGCATAAATACATAAACTGATGCTACCAGCTCTGTGATCCTACCAGCATTGGTGAGACTATTGCCAGTATGGGGGCACTGTCATCAGCAAGGACTTTTTAGATCACGGACACTGTCCATGTACATAAATTCAATTTCAAACAGAGACCAGTTTCAAGCTGACAGATACTTTCACTCAGAATTAGCTGGGCTACGTATACAGTACAGTTTGCATAAAACACCACAAAGATTCCCTGTAAGCCAAATTTACCATATAAGACAGTAAACACTGTTCTCCAACTTTCTATAAAGCTTCCAACAAGCATTGTTACACCAACTTTACTCCCAGCAACTTGGGCACAGTGTTGGTTCTCACTTTGGCAGTTTGTACAAGCAATATTTAAGGCCATCAGTTCGTATATGCAGAGTCCTGTGGACGACAAGATCCAAGTGGCTCATCCTTTCTCACTCCATTTCAAGCCATTCAGAAGCGCAATGTTTTTTTAAGATGTACCTTTGGTTTCCCTATATTCTAACCACAGGAGAAGTTCTGAATACTCAGCACTTTCTTGCCATCATCTTCTTGCCTTACAAATACACTCTCCTCTCCTCTCTTTTTCAGGACTTTGCCTTCCCCCAGCCTTAGCACCCTTCATCTGCACGCAAGACCTCTCTCCTCATCCTTAAGCAGTGTTTGGTTTGCTTCCCGATGTTGTCCTACTAGGACTCACCTACCCAGCCCACTCAGCGTCTCATCTCTACTCAAAGCTTCCTTGAAATTTGCTTAAATGCAGAGAAAACAGAGAGAGAAAGCCCAGAACAGCACAACAGGCAGCTTCTGGCAACAGCCAGAAATGTCACAGCGGGCAGGAGCGCTGCTCTCTGGGCCCAGCATGCACTCCTTTGAACACATCAATTCAGGGAAAAAAAAAAAAAACGAAGAAAACTATGATCTTGGACACAAATCACTGGCAATTAAGAACTGAAAAGCACAGTGACCATCAGAAATACACACTTCCAGAGAAAACGGCTTCTGCCAATAGACAATCTACAGCTGTTTAGAAGTTCATATACAGACACAAACACTAGGAGAGCATCTCAGATTTTCCATAAACACAAATGTGACTAATTGTGACATTACAATGTAGCATTTTCCTTCTTTCTTACCCACTCCTATTTTACCCACTATTTAAATCTGGACAACTGCAGTACTTTCAGAGTGTACATTTTAACTGCAGATATGAAAACTGTTACTATTGCCTCAAACTGTTTAGAGTGCTTGTCTTTGTGTATTCCTTTTATAGAAAGAATAAAAATGTTTACCTCTGCTTGAAATGGTTCTTTCTCTCTCCCCATCGAAGATCAGCCAGCTCTAGGGTGGAGGAGCAGCAGCAATTTAACTCTGCATGGTAACCCCATAAAGCAATGTAGGACTTAGAGAGATTTCCTGTAGAGAATTCAGTTTTACTTTGCTTTTACTGGGTGTCATTCCCTGCAGCATGGTCATCTCTAACATCAGAGAGTAACGCTGTCTGGAAGGAAATAATCAGCTATCTGCTGACACAGCAGCTCTTGCCCCAAACTTTGATTTGCTTTGATAATATGCCTATTGAACACAGGTCAGGCCTCAGGTGGTGAACTTTGTGGAAGAGGCCAGTTCTCAGTGATGTGGACCAAACACCAGTATCATCAGCAAAAAAAAAATGTCTTATTTCATGTTCTGAACTGAACTAGGGCCAAAGAATGATGTAAGTCATAAATATGAAAAGATACAAGAAAGTATCTGTAAGCTACAGCCTAGGCACTAACCAGAAAGCATTAGCTTGTGTTGTGAGATGCTAATCTTGCTTTGCTTGGCAGCAGCATCTGTCAAAAATTAACTCCTGGAGAGATGCACAACCAGTGGACATGGCCATTTGCTGACCCATACAACAGACTCCTTTTTGTGCCTGAAAAACTTTTTCTAGGAAATTCCTCCTTCGCCCCCAAATCTTCCTTATTAGCACCTTCTCTATGCCCAAAGGATGCACATAAAAAATCACTTGACCTAGAGAAACAAAGCCCCAATTTATTGGCTGGTGAGATTCTCAAGCCACAAAAAACCCAGCACAGTTGAGCAGAAAACATCATTTCATCTCTGTTTTTTGGGAGTACAAGTGCCAACAGCATTTCAGAAACTAAGCTCAAGTCATCACGAAATGTTTTCAGCAGCAGCCAAGCAGGCCTTAGCAGTTAGGGCTTTTACACACTCCAACCAAAATAAAACTCGAACAGCATTGAGGTAATTAAAGGATGAATACAGCCATTGCCCTAGGCAGCGGCACTAAAACAGATGGGCTTCAACTTCATGGTTTCAGGGTAAATAGGAGAAGCTGATCGTTGGCTGCAGCAGCACTGGAAGCGTACTGCAGAAGTCCCTGTGCAGCTGGCAGCAGGAGGGGAAGGTGATGGCAGACAGCTTCTGGGAGGGGGCAGCAGGGTGGAGGGTGCAGAGAATGGCCAAAATATCCCTGTCTATTGCATGTGTACTAAAGAAGGAAGGGGCACACACCAAACGTCCTTCATCACTCCTAGACAAGATTTTGGGATGTGCATTTCTTTCTACAAAGCCCCTTTCCACCCCTCTGCTACCAGCAGCGGTAAGTTACTGACAGTCTGTAACGGGGTGGTGGGCAGAAGCAGCACCTCGGTGCAAAGAGCAAGCACCACGCGTGGCTACACGTGCATCACACGAGGTGCTGTGGAATCCAGCCCACCCCTGCCCTTGGCTTCAGGGTGCCACACACACACAGCTGCCAAAGGCTGCAGAGCAGTTAATTTCAGTCGGTGCTCAATAAACAAGAGAGAAAGCTGAGGTCAGGCTTTCTTGCCTGGCATGAAATGTTTTCTTAGAAACAAATATTTCTTCAGCATTCAAGTCCATCACATGAATACAAAAAGGAAAATGATCCTCTGGCTCAATCTCATCCTGTCTTCACCTTTTCATAGCATAGGGGTAACAAACTATTTCTGATCAAAATATCTTGCACAGACTTACAACACTCTTTTTAAGATGCGTCAGGCAACTTTTTGGTATATTGTCTTTCTCTTAAATAAAAACTATTACATTGTTATTTTACAAAAAGTGTTGGGGTTTAATAGTCACTGAATAAATAATGTTAATCCAAAAGTAATGTTGCTTTATTAGTCCCTTAAAACAAAGACATTAATGACAAGAACCTGATGGCACACATGGCCTGAAGCCATATGGAAAGCACTTAGGGTTTCACAACTAGTGTGTCACAGAATTTCCTTTGTTTATGGGAAGATCCCCACAGGGCTGAGAACACCCCAGGCAATAAGAGCCACGTTTTCTGCCAATTCCCAAATATACAATATACTGTATGACACTCAGCAACGATGACTGATACTTCTAGACTGTCACTGAGTCTTTGATGCTACTTTAATGTTATTCTTGGCACACAATTTCCTTTGAATTAGAAAAAAACTTTGAAAACTTTTAGACACATCAAGGCTCTTCCTAAGGCAGTCGGACACCATTGCTCTAAGGAGCTTCAGTGCAAAAGCTTCCAAATAAACCACCATCTATTTTCTCCGCCTTCTCCAGGCAGAGAAAAGACATCAGACAGGCATTCACTTTAACACGTGGGCAGATGTAAGAGCTCGGCATGTGTCCGGCAGTGCACAGACAGCTAACCCTCCCAGTGGAGAATCCCCTGCCCTGAGCTCACTGTGCTGCCAATACAACCCACCCTGGTGGGGAGCTGGAGTGGGGTAGCTGTTAAGTGTTAAACTAAATCCCAGTCTGACCACAGAGACAAACTGCCTGTAGGACCAAAAAGGAGCTATTGCCAGCTTATGTGGTTCGCCTTCTGCCAGTGGATGGCAACTTGCAGGCAGAGGACACAGGAAGCTGGCTCAAACACTGTTCCCTGGGAAAGCTGGCACACAAGAAAGGCTGTCCACCACTCAAGCTGTCCACCCAAAGGGATGTGTCCAAGCCTTTGGGTAGAGGGGACAGTCACCAGCGACAGCTTTCCTTACACAAAGTTCTACTCCTTTGCCTTGCCCTTTGGCACAGGTAGCTACACTCCTTAATGCCCATAAATTCCCATGCATGTGGTCAGCTTTGGACTTTTAAAATTAAATGATGTTTAAGTTATCTAAGCAAGAAAATAGTTGAATGTATTTTCTTCTCTTTTTCAAAGGCATTCACATGTGGGAGGAGAACAAGAGTACAATACAATCAAAAGGAAAGATAAAAAACCAGTGAAAACAGACACAGATAACCAAAGCATCCCTTTGGCTGCAAGATGGCACTAAATCACACACACTGTGCCCCAGGAATTTTTAACAGGACAAAAATTATTTTTATTTGCTCTTTCATCCTCACATGTTTTTGCTTTTACTACTCCACACAAGTACAGTTAGGTTTCTAATTAATCCTGTAGTTAAAATGATTAAGTGAAAGCCAGTGTGAACAACGCCCCAGAAAGCAACAACGGCTAATACCATTTCTCCAGTGTGAACATGTGGGAGACAAGAAAGCACGCTCAGCAAAAGTGAAGGGGCTTAAAGAAGGGCATGCTCTGAATAATTGCATCAGTCTTGAGGGGGGAAGAGAATACAGATCACATTGCCATCCTCGTTTCTACAAACGTCTGATCTAGCAACAATAAATTCTGTAGAAATGCTTCTAATGGGGTTGAATGAGAGACCCACTGAAAACAGCCAGAGTTCAATGCTTTTTATTAGCAGGTCTACTATTATTGCCTCTTTATGAATGATGGGAAATTTTAATATGTCATATTCTGCCCATCACAAGCACTGCTGCTGTTAAATGAACTCATCTTCTAAGTGATTAGACCAGGTTGCAAATGATCCGTTTCTAGATTTTCATTTAACCAAAGCAAGGGAAGCAAGTATTCATTTTTCCTCCCCTTTGCCAGATAAATACTGGCACATGACTGCATGAACCATGAGAAATAAAAAATTTTAAAATCCTTTGCATCAAAAAAATTAAAATAATTTAAATTTTAAGCTGGAGTTTTCACATATGCAATGGTAACAAGCAAAACACAGCTGTTGTTCTCTTTGTCTTGACTGTAGTTTAATGGAGGGGTAAGAAAATATCCACCCCATGAAAGCACAGGTAGCTTACTGTTTAAGGTAAGTTTCAAAACCTCTAGTATTATTTCTTAGTGTTGCTGAACATATAAAAATTTAGATCTCAGAGAGGTAAAAAGATGACAAGTGCCACCTTGTGGGCATATAACAAAGACAGAATTTAACGTTGTTGTTTCCAAGGGGTTATCTCAGCCTCCAGACAACAGGTTGCAGATGATTTTCAGTATTACTGGGAACACCGCCTTTGCTCCCTAAGAAAAGACAGACACAATGGGAACTAACACCTGACACGGCTCTGTGGATCAGCTGCAGGTGCAACAACAGAGTCAGGCCACCAGCTATCTGTAACCCTCTGCTTTACATTGCCACAGGAGTCATGATAGCTCTACAGATTCACAGGTATCCTGACATGTCTAATTTACGCACTAAAAACTTCCACATGAAGATGTTGTCCAAATCAAACACACCTCTCTAATGTATATATTTCAAACAGCCTGTCAATTTATTTTTTTTAAAACTCATTGTGACAACACTGACCGCGTCTGGCTGCAGCCTTGAAATGCTACATCACTGAGTTAGGCATCATTCCCCATCCCCTCTAAGGGTTATTTGAAAGCTCTGTTGCAACCTAATTTTGCAAGTTCAAAATTGACAGAAATATGCCTTTATTGGATGAATCACATCTTTTGGATTTAACAGGAAATTTGTCCAAATATCTTTTAAATCAGTATAGCAAACTCTTGTTTACTGTAAATTCAGAGAAATGTCAGGTAACACAAGCTTGAACACTGTAATCAAACTTCTCTGGTTTAAATCCAGATTGGTTTTCTTCAGAGACACTGTTTTGATCATGGCCAGTGAAGTTTGCTTAGAAGCCTGAAGGAATACCTGCTGAGGCTATTGCTCTTATACTCTCTCATTCCAACCATGGCAAGGGATAATACAGGAGAAAACATTTAACCTGCGACATTTCCTTTCCTATTTTTCTCTTCCATAAATCCTTCTTTGTCTCCTATTTTAAAAGTCTGCCTGTGCAGAAACTGAGCTCGTTTCCCATCACTTGCTTCACTTCTTCCAAACATTAATAATACTAACAGGGGTACATCAGTTTTACCATAACTTCAAGCCAGTGAAACTATTACAGCCACAGCCTCAAGGCATTCATCAAAACATTTTTGTCTTCATTTCTCTAACACATCTACCAGGGAATATTGATTGCAGCTTGATTACACAAATATTCTGAACAGTTGCCCTAATAGCGAAAAAGAACAACATGATACAGTATAAAAGTGTCTTCTAGCTCTAAATTAATCCTCTTCTCTGAATATGAAGTCTGTCCAGTCAAGGTTGAGCAGAAGAGGCCCTAAAAAAATGGGGTGACATGCTTTATCGCCATTTGCTTGGTTGCTTTGAATTTTTTTTTCTACACAAAACATAGAAATCATGAACATAAGGTCACTTTCCTGCTCCAAAATCCACTTTTAAGTAAAGCGTTGTGGCTTTACCAAAAGCTGAACCACAACAAGAGCACAACACTGACTCTGCCTCCCTATCCATTGTTAAATATCTGCTGAGAACTTGTCAGCCCTTGCATTTTAGACCAAGAAAGCTGCTGTGCATTCATCAGCCTCCTGGGGAAAAAAAAAAACCCTAAACCAAACCACCCATTAGCAGCCCAGGCAAAAATCAGCATCATCCAGAGAAAATTAAGAGCAGATCTGATTTCTGACTGCTGTTATAACCAGCCCCAAGACAGACTCATGTATTCCAAAGCACATCTAACTGTGTCAGATGGTCTAATAGATGCTGTTGCCTCTCCTTCCCCAACTCCTAGACCATCAAGTTACAACAAACCTATTATGATTCTTATTACAAACAGATTTTTCATTTTCAGAAACAGTCGTCAATAACACACATCATTGCTCAGGCAAAAATATGGCTTGTATTTATGTCCTTATTTCCAGAGCAGATGCAACTACCAAGTAAAGTACCCTTGCCTGAGATCATGATTGTTTTTTTAATGTCATGAAGGAAATTCCTAAAAAACATTATTGGCAGGGTCTGGGAAAGGGAAATGGACACAGTGTGGTGGGATACCTTTTCTTGAATTGGAATTTAAGTTATTACTCCAAAAGGCATTCTCCAGGTGCTGTGAGCTTCTCCCCAGTCTGAAAGTTGCGCCACTCCTTACCTCTTTCTGTTCTCATATAAAACATCCAAGAGGCCTCCCATGGCACAAAGCAGGATGCTCCAGGTAGAAAAGCTGAAAACTTCACATTCTTTTTAGGCAATTCCACAGCTCACTGTTACAACTGCAGCCAAAGAACTATGGCAAAAGATATTCACCCAACAGCCCCTCTGTGTTTACAGCATTACATCCATTGTTTTCATAACTATTTTACTCCTCAGCAGGCTCATCTGCTGCACTAGGCAGAAAACAGAGAAAGGAGAGAGAGCAGGTGTGAGGGCCAGTCCACGGAGAAGCTGTGCTCTGGGTCCACTCCTGCACTACCCAGCACATTGTGGGGCTGGAGCAACAGCCAAACAACTGTTTAAGAGGTGCTTTAGCAGCTCTGCAAGCACTGAGAGGTTTTCTACATGGGCTCTCCATCTGTCCTCAGTTCCTTCTGTGTTTGGAGGAGAAAAGTAGATC
The DNA here is from genome assembly GCA_013396775.1 of Cephalopterus ornatus. NCBI lineage: Eukaryota > Metazoa > Chordata > Aves > Passeriformes > Cotingidae > Cephalopterus > Cephalopterus ornatus. The sequence continues at coordinate 40,585 of VZRE01000863.1, forward strand.
AGGGGAGCTGGGAGCAGGCTGCTGGAAGGAGAGCTGAACACAAAGGTTTGTCACCTAATTGTAGGAATGGGAAAACTAGCTGGAAAGCTCGATATGATCAATGCTCGGAGAAAACCTCCAAGTCCTTTCCCAGGTAACACCCTATGTTTCTTTCCCCCTACAGGAAATTAATTCAGATGGTTTTCTTGTCTCTGTTTTGAAGTTCTTTCTCTTTTTTTCTGCTAATTAGAAGAAAGACAAATTGGTCCACAACTAATGGAAACTCAAGTTATGAGCCTTCATGTTATCATGGCAATGCATTAAACAGGAGGTTTTCAACAATTACAAGCTGCATTGCTGGGATATTGATGTATCCTTATCAGAACTGAGATCCCATGGAAATGTCCACAGGTGAAAAGCAGTCTTTCTCCAACAGAACAAGACATCTAAACAGAAAATAGGAACAGGAGCTGGTGGGAGAAGCAGAGGCCTTTGTAGATGAGATCATCCTATAGATCAAAGAAAGATCAGTATCTATATTCCCAAGTCTTGCTAAACCAATATTCCCCCAGCCAGCAGTGTCTCTCTGGATAACAGCTCTTTTAGTGTCTTCAGCTCCACTTTGACTCTATAAAAAGATGCTTATCATGGTAATTGACAGCACAAGAAAACACACAGACAGACACAGGGACAGTGATAGGATATGACAGATCAAAAATCCATGTTATAGTTTAAAAATGGTCGTGGCCTGACTACATGGCTTGCTGGGAACTGCCGGAGGCAGAATGTTGCAAGAAATTGTCAGATTGTAATACATAGGATTTCCATACAGAAATAAGGGCAAATGCAGCTCTGAGACACAGCAAGCCTGCCTGTGTCTTCCACAGCTGATCTGGAACAGCACTGGGACAAGGAAGATGCTGGGTTATTTTACATTTAAGAGTCATGACTAACAGGAGCACCAACAGCACCCCACCAACAAAGCAGGAAAAAAAAGCTCTTTCTGTTTCTCACAGATCTTTCTACTCAGTGGGAAAAAAAAGCCAACAAGCTGAGTTAGCCAGTGTGAGCTCTCCCTCTGACAGAGCAGTCTGCAACTCACTCATCTCAGAGGCTGCTTTGGAGGCATCCCCCAAGTTACCAGCACAGGAGTGTGTCGTTTTCTGTCCCGCCCGGGAGCTCACCATGCTTTGGGACAGCTGCAACATAGGGGCTATGTTTCAGCTCCTGCTAATTCTGACTGCAAAAGAGCAAGTCAGGACAAAGTGATCACCTTTGGTCTGATGCAGGAGGAGGTGGACTGGGGTGGGGATATCTTCTGATATAGTACAGTTTCAATGAAAGCTCAGGAATAAGAGATTCTCCATTGAGCTTGCTGCTCTGCCACCAAGGAGGGGCACACAAGGGTGCTGGGAGGGGGCTGTGATGACAGCTTGTTTTGACATGATGTGGAATTGGGCAGATACACAAGTCAGCCAGGAGTTCCCCAAGAACCCATGAAAGCCAGAGCATAGCTACATGCACTTGAGCTCACCACTGGAAATGAATGCTGTGAAAAGTTTCCTCTCTTCTTGTGTTTTTTTCCAGGTAATTTTCCTTCACATACTTGCAAATATTTACCTTGTTATACTAAAAATATTATTTCTCAACAAAAAAGTACCTGACATAGGTCATTTACCATGTAAATTTTGCCATTGAAATAATATTCAACATGAAGTTTCTGAATGTTTTCTCACCAGGAACAAGAATCACTATTTCATTTCAAAATACTCCTCTGCTTCTATTAAGCCCATGAAGACTTTTTTCAACACTTGCAAGTCCCATTTATAGATATACTCCTAAGAAAAAAAATACTGGAAAGGAAATCAGTAAAATTAATTGCTGTATCAGAATCATTCTTCCTTTACTGGAAGGATGTATCCATGTGTGCATGTTCAGCTTGTAAGGCAGAGGTGAGGAAGAAATACATCCTGTTTGGGGGTTTTTTTGTGGGCTGTTTTTTGGTTTGGGTTGTTTGTTTTTGTTTGGGTTTTTTTTGATGAAAAGTGATCCAAGATTGCACTGAAGCATTGAGTCCAGATTAATATGGAAACCATAAAGCACAGCTGAAAAACCCTGGAAGACTGGCACTACAAAATAATTATCAGCAATTTTTATAGTCTGTAATCTGCTCTGGATTGCATATGTATCAGATACTAGTTCAGCACTGATGAGCCTGACTTGTATCTTGCCAATGCGAGAGCAAGGAACGGTCAGGTACTTCACTAATGCACTGGGTTTGTTTTTCAGAACTGTACTATTACTCCCTTTTTCACAGTCCCCTATTTACACTGCACAAGAAATCATTTCATACCTCCTTATCCATTGCTTCAGCAGTACTCTAAAACTTTGCTATATGAAGCTCTTCACTGTGAGGGTGGTGAGGCACTGCAACAGGCTGCCCAGAGAAGTTGCAGATGCCCCATTCCTGGAAGTGTTCAAGGCCAGGTTGGACCAACATGATCTAGTGGGAGGTGCCCACAGCAGCGAGGTTGGAACTAGATGATCTTTAAGGTCCCCTCTAACTGAAACCATTATGATGCTCTATTTTACTTGCTATATAATTTAAATGGTTGCAGTTACGGTTTTGTAGCCGTGTTGTCACATCACAATGCAGTGGGCAATAAAACAATTTAAGAAGCAGCATTTTACCTTACCTTTAGAGTGAAATTTCCCATAAGCAAACTGTCTTGGGACATTCAGTTTCTGATCGAGATCAGAAAACATATTTTAATATCAGCTTCTTAAGTGGCAAAGCTACCTATAAGCAGCTCTCTTGCAACAAAGGAAGCAGGAAGGAGATGGAGATGAGGAGGAGGACTGCAGCAGAAAGGAAGTCACCACCTCCCACCAGCACCAGGAATATCCAGCTGTTGATGTTTTCAACAGCCAGATCCTGCCACCTGCACCAAAGATGGACGTGACAGGGACTTCCTCACAGAGCTGGCACAGACCAAAAGGACAGTTACCTGCTCACTGTGAGCAGGAAAGTCTCGCTCGCAACTTCTTCAGTGACCCACAACCAGAGGATGCACTTTTTCTAATGCATTTTCCCAAGGGACGAAGATTCCGTCATGTGCAAAACAGACTTTATCACATCCTATTAGCATTAAACAAAATTTTTAACCCAAATCTAACCAGCACTGACACGACCAGCCTTCCACAATGCTTATCACAGAACTGCTAATAAAGTCATAAAAATAAATTTGGGGATGAATGTATCAAAATATATCATGGAAATTAGACTCCCACAGGAATAAATAGGATTTTATGAGCACAGTTTCTAGTGACTACGAAACCTCTTCAGGTACATCACCTTTTTCATTCTGACATAGTGCTGGAAATACCGAATGTCAATCAATTCTTATACATTCAGAGAGGCTGCTGAACACACAGTGAATACTACTGGTTTTCCCAGCTGGGTGAGACCAACCCTCCCCCATCCTCCTGACTACAGTCAGGACACTGATCAACCACCCACTCCACCGTACAGCCAAACCCTCAGGAACGTGTTGAGAACTGCAAGAACTCTTGCCAGCATCTTCTCAGGCACGGCCAGCTAGGGTGCTTGAGACCCAGATGTCATGCACTTACAAAGTCCTAACTGTACTGTTAAATGCTTTAGAAGAACAAATATTTCAGAGACTTTAAATAAGATTTTTCCTTGTTTCAATATAGACCCAAAAAAGCAAAATCTAGAGGGCTTTTAATTTTCTGCCATCATTTGTAAAGATGTAAAGGCCAGATACAATCCACCCCACTGAAAGACCAACCAAGCCAGTTCATGATTTTATCAGGGAGGAGGAAGCATCTCATACTCTGCTAATAACTACAAAAGTGCCCTTGGGCCAGGTCTTGTGCCTGTTTTGTTTCATTATGAAGACATGTTTGTGCAGAGCTGTATGATCTCTGACCACAGGGTGGAGCAGCTCAATAGCCTGAGCTGCTGATGCTAAGCCCCAGGCTCAGAAAAAAAGAAAAATCATCTCACAATGCACACTCAGCTTAGACTGCATAGACCTATGTCTGCACCCTTGGAGGATCCTAATTCATGTTCTTTAAGGAAAATAACACAGTCTTCCAAAAGGATTACACTGGGTTTATGTTTTGAGTTTACTGACTAAAGTAGTATGTAAGTAATGATGATGGCACTGCCATTGTGTGTACACACAGTCTTTTCTTGACACAGAGATGTGCTTTCTATCAATGGAAATCTTTTCACACACCTAAAAAACCAGTTAAGAACTCTCGGAGAGAGTTAGTAAGAGAATGAAGTCCCCAAACCCAACAAGGCAGAAAGCATCAGCTGAGTCCAAAACAAATAGAAGAAACCCCAGATTTACACCTGAAACATCAGTCCTTGGCTGATGTGAAGTGTACATCGGCAAGGCTTGGGAACTCTTCCTGGATCCTCAGATCCAAAGTGTATTTCACTTGAACATTATCAGATGAGATTCTGTGTGACACAGACTATCACTTGATGTCAAGGAGGAAGGGATACAACTGTTAGGTGTCCCTGAACTGATAATAGCACAAGAGAATCTCCTTGGAGACAATTCCAAAATCTCATCTTAATTCATTACTGGAGCACACAAGTGGACCTGCCCTTTCCTGTTTCAGCAACAACTGTCAAACCTCTGATTTCTTAAGATCTTTATACAATATTCACCATTAACAAAATTTTATACCAGCCACTGCATGAAGCACACTCCTAGGCACTAAGCTGAGAAGCCTTGACTGAAATTTTTTCATCCTTGTTTATAAGTGTTACTGTCACTTCTCTGATATTTTGATCAATTGATACCAATTTACTAGTTAATAGATCAATCTTCTTTTCCCAGATCCTATGCAGGTTTTCCTTCCAATTGCACTGCTGGCAAAACCTTTCAAGGCTGTTCTCCTTATTTGCTTCATTAGGTTCTATAAATCAGGAAAGGTTAGCACAGTACCTTGGAAAAGAAATTGTTACGATTCTCAGCACTTGAGCACTTTCCCTCCCAGACACACGAATAGGAGCCAGGAAGGTCTATTTTCTCTCTACAATAGTTTCAATTTTTAACAAATCACCTTCATGTTTAAATCTTGCTTAAAAAAACCAAACAAACCAAAAACCCCAAACATTGTACTAATGTCCCTAAATTGTTTTGTCTAATTAGACTATCTATGATTCTCATTGTGACTGGATGTTGAAATGCTTAAATCTCCTCTAAAATTAGCCTGTCAGTTCGTACTGAATGAAGCCCAAATATTTTAAGCAAGGGCTAAACACTTCAAGAGTATCTACTGTAACCAAGTTAAAAAAAACCAGTTTGAATTCACTGTTTTTCTGGTGAAAAAGATCTAGCATAGGCAGTGCCGCATGTAGTATGTATTCACTTTGTTGCTTATCTTATGCTCTTGAAACAGTTGTCAAAGTTCTTTACACTTTTTTTTAGCCTAGAAGCATCCATGATAGGTACCATTTCTACAGCATCCCACATGTATGTTCCCAGTAGTGACAAAAGCCCTACTGTAAATACCCCAATTCCATGACCAAGCTTCTATCACCTACTTCAGTTAAGGAACGTATTCAAAGAACACTTTTCTGGTACAACCTGACTCTTTAGTTAAGTAAACTTTACCATCGCATCTAGCCAAAAGTTTTAAGCATAGTTTAGGGCCACGTATACAAATATAGAGAAGACCTTGAATTGTATGTGATCTGTTTATTTCCTGTTCTTAGAAGGATCTGCACACAAGACAAGAAATAAGGAGATTGAGTATTTCCTATCCTACAGAGAATCTGCAAGCATTACCTGTTGTGAGTCATTTTTTAGAGGAACATTTTCTACGTACCTGTGCTAACCAAGCACTGTGAAATTTAACACCCTCTCCCAAGACAGCAGAACATTTATTTAGAGAGCAATTTCTCTCTTTAAGATTGACACATTAGAAAATATGTGCTTGTACCAACATAAGTATACCCTACCTTTTGAAGCAGCCATGAGTCAATACGCACAGTTTGCATGGAGAACAGTAATCACAGATGCATAGAACTTTAAATAGTAATTTGTTAATTAGTATTTCAAGTATGGAAGAACTTACTTCAAAAGGTTCACTTCATACCTATAGTACCAAATAGATTCATAGAAAATTAATTTTGTGCAGTATTATACCACAGCTCACAGCTGTGGAAGCAATTCTGTCAAGTGAGCAAATTAATATTTACATGCTCTTTTAGAAATCTATGGACACCTGAAATGGAGGTATAATTGGCTTCTTTGTCCCTACCCTTCCTGCCTGTAACAGTGTATTGCTTGTTTCTTTTAATCTGGTATTTTTCCCTATAGATTTCTCTAAAAACTGCCCTTGTTCATCATCTCTTATATAACCATATCTGTCATGCTGACTACAGCTCTGTCTCTAATCCCATTCATCTGTAGCCACTCATCAGAATGCAAGCACTTCAAAGATTAAAAGAGAATTGCTTCACTTTTCATTTCTTAACCACCAATATTCAGGGATGAGTTTTCATCCATTGGCAGGCTCTGAGCAAGAAGGCAAGAGCATGAACAACTAATGACAAATATGTCCATGAAGATCTCTCCTGGCTGTTTTGAAATGTCTTTGTTCACACAAGAGAGTTGATGAGCAAACAAATGAACAGGAAGGGAATTCATAAAACACAAGGACAACTCATAAGCACTAAAACATAACAAAACTATTTTTCTTTCAAGGTACAATGTTGACTTTCTTTAAACACTTCTCAGGACATTCAAAGACTCATAGTAGCAATGGGATAGCTTAATACTTCCCTCTTTTTTCCCTCTACATTATTTGTTATCTTTCCCATACTTGAGTCATCCAAGTGGAATGGCAGCACACACCTCAGCCCTGTCACTGTGAGATCTCACATCTTAGGGCATTAACAGATGGGCTTTAGGAAGTCTAGAAACATGACTGATTGTTCTTCCTGTCTCTAGGAAGCTCCTACCCCTTGCACAGATTCAGTGGAGCAGAACTGGTGGGTATCTCAGCCACCTCCCTGCTAAATCAGGCAAGTGGCTTCAGCCCAGCTCCACACAGGCTGGGCATAAAGCCACTGGACTTTGTGCTGAAACAGCAGAGAAGAACACTGGCTTATAACCCGTTTCAGCTGCTGCAGCAGGCAGGAGGAAATAGAGAGAAAAAGGAGGCTACACCTGTAATCACCACAGCCTTCTGTAAGGGAACACAAACCTGCTTTAGGACAAAAAACAGGACTAGAACTGGACATCTGCTCAAGTTCCAGACATTTATATACACCACATTTGTAAGCGTGCAATGTTTTGCGGACTAAGATGTTTTTAAAATCTCCACCAACTCTTAGAAGGCAATTCATATGGATATCAAATCCATCAGATCTATTATTTGCAACAAACAAAAGGATCAGACAGCATTTTTTTTCCACTTCTCAGAGAAATTGACTGTCTCCCAGTGTTTTGTTGATGTGGTCCTTGTACAGGACCTGCTTTCCTCTGTCAAACCTGCATTCTACATACTTGGTCACTAGAGCACAAAACTGAATGTACTGGTGAAACTCCATCATGTTACATGTGGATGACCACCTACAGTCACAACAGGCCATTTCTGCCACCATAACTTTATCACAGAATCATTGAATATCCTGAGTTGGAAGGCACCCAAAAGGGTCATTAAGTCCAACTCCTGGCCCTGCACAAGAGAACCCCCAAAATCCCACCATATGTCTATGAGCATTAACTTCATGTAACTATGAACCCTGCTGGGATGACAGTTTGGCCTGAAGTAGCCAGAGTGATTGATAGGTAACAAAGGTATGTTTTCAGCTAACAACCTCCATGCTCTCCCATCACTGATTGCTTCCAACAGGGGCTGCTCTTCTCTCTGTGTCTGTCGAACAGCTGAACTCCTCTTCCCCATAACCCACACCACAAACAGATTCATCATCTGTACCACTGCACCATGGGCAGCTCCGTACCAATCTTCCATACAGCCAGTTGTCAGTACAGGGTATCTTGGAAGGTCATGACTAAGATAATACGATAAAATGAAGAATTTTAAAATAACTAAAACTGATTAAAACTGATAAAGTGAAGAGTCTTCACATTTTCCTCCTTTGTACTTTAATGTTGCATCCCAATCTTACCAATAAGTTGTAACTGAAATGGGATAAGTTAGGAGACACACACAGTCCAAGGGTAACAGCCTTTTTTTGATACCAGAAAAATGTTGTTGATAGACTAGAAGCTCTTTTCTCCAACCAACTTTCCAAAGAGTCTCAAGGTGCCACCTCAAACGTGCAAACTGCATTTAGTGCTCCTGTGGCTATGTGGAACTGCTCTGGGTACAAAGGCAAAGGGCAACCTCCAACAGGAACAGGAAGCTCCCAATCACTCTGTCAAGTAAAAATAAGGTACACCTGACTTTTCAACTGCCTCATAATCCCACGTCCAGTTTAACCCAGAATCTGCAGCGTAACCCTGATCTCTAGACCTGGCCCCTTTTAGTGCAGTCTTTGGACTATGCACCAAAATAGCCATAAAACAGTGTCAAGAGCACGGAGAAAGCACATTATGACACTTCCCATCCCTCTCCTCTCCCTTGCTGTGCTCACACACATACACGGGAATTGAAAGGGACCCAGAAAACTTGGTGAATTTTCTCCCCCATCCAAGCTGACATGGCAATTTATCTCAAATTTTACATGCTTTTGGAGCACAACTTATTCGAAGCAACCCAAGAACGAATGAAATTTGGTTCAGTGTGATATATCATTGTGGGCTAGGGGAAATAAAAATGCATTATTGAGCCTAGAATTTATGTGAATGAGCAGAACCAAAGAAACAACTCTTTTGGGACCTGTTTGCTTAGGACAATTTTACTGGTATAAGATAGGTGTGAATTTAAAATAGTACAATTACAGATGCTTAGTCCCTCAAAATCGATGCATTAATTCAGACACATTTATTTTGCCTTTCCTCAGATTTGCTTATGTTAGTTTGGTAGGAGTGTATTTTGAAACAAACTAAAACCCACGCTTTTGTGGGTTAGATTTTTAATGAGTTGCTATGGGTCAGCTGTAGCGCAGTAACTGAAAATGCAACTATCCACAGGCAAAATTCAAACTAAAGGCTGAACCCTGTCCTGAAGCTCAAAGCAAGCACGTTGTGGTCTGTCTTTGTTAATTGGTGAGACAAAGCATGGCCAGCTACCTCAGCTCAGAGAACACACAGCAACACAGTCAGCTGTGCTAGCTCAACCATAAGTTAAGCACAACAGCATCTGCAAACACTTTCATACATTTCTGCATTTACACAACTCACAATCTTGCATTCATAATTTAAGACATACTCTATAGCTTTTACATTTGTGAAAGACACCACATTCATTTGTTGATACACATTAGCTATATTTGTTGCATTCTTTTATTGTCACTTTGTGTTTTCTTAAAAGGGTGTAATCCTGAGGTTTTACCCTTGGCAAGATAATGTTTAAAACCTAGACAAAGCAGAGTATCCCACTCTATCTTCTCTTGACTCATTATCTTTTACATGTATCGATGTCATTTACTGTAACAAAAGACGTGATAACACACAAAAACTTCAATTTTCTTTGTAATGCAAATTTGTATTAATAGAAAATGTCATTCAGTAGACCAGACACATGTGAATTATAAATGAATCACGGGAGTTTGGAAAAAAAAAAAAGAAGCTACCTGATGTAGAATGCCATGTTCTTTAAAAGCTAAAATTAAAATATTCTTAATTTTTGCAAACAAAGATTGTAATGACATTCAGCATAGAAAATGTGTGTATTTTTAATAGCCTAAAAATTCTTCTTCTGTTAGAGACAACTGCAGTGTTTACCTCCAGTGACTGTTTAATAAACTACATATTTTCTTAACAATCTATTTTACAATGATACAATGTAACATGTGCTGTGGTTGTTCTACAACAGCCAATCTCCCATTTGATCTCTGTGTTCACTTCCGCTTCTAAATTAAAGAGCTCGATACTCACCCTGCACCTGACAACGTGCAGGGCCCCCGCACCTGCACCTCCTGAAATCTGGGGGCTCACGTGAACTCAAGTGACAACATCAGACCTATAATGATAGACACAGTTTACTCTACTGTGACCTATGATCTGTGACCTTTTGCATCCTGAAAAACTCGAGCAGGAAATATAAATATAAGAGACAGCACTGTAACTAAATCCTATACTGCTTAGATTTTATCCACAGAGAGCTATCTTGCAACACGTGCTAAAGTTGTTTTTAGATGGGGCTTAATATGCCACAATAATATAACAGGTGTCAAATTTTAGAAAAACCCATGAAACCATTTTTATTCTTTTAAGAAATTGTATCAGCCCAAGAATCAATAGATGAATGAAAGCAAGCCATTTGTTTACACATGAACTAAAAGCCACAGTCTAAACACTACAAATAGACTTCATACTCCTACTTAAACCTGTTCAGTAGAAATCACTTGTGGTGCATGAGCCTCTTAGGAGAGAGTATCCCGATTATCCTGTTAACTGTGTACTGACGTTAGTCATGCCAATTTTTGCTTTCCTTCGCATTGCTGCATTTACCTAATGTTGCTAGACACAGATCGTAGCCTTTTTATCCCCCTCCCTGTAAAATTAGGCTTTTTAAGCATAAGCAAGCTTAATTTAATAACCTTACTTAAGAGCACCGGCATGTTCAACAGTTTAAACTACAGTTCTCCCACGCCGGTTCCCACCGCGCTGTGAAGCACAGCCACAACGGGTGCACTCGCAGCCTCCCGAAACATCCTTTCCCGGACTGTGCCGTTGAACGCCTGGGCAGGGACACAGCAGGTCCCCGCGGGCGGCGGCGCCCCGAGCTTCCCGGGGGTCCCTCCCGAGCGAGCCCGCAACTCCGCCGCGCAGCCCCGCGCCGGCCGCGGGCTTCCCGAGGCACCGTAACTTTTACCCTCCTGCCGCAGCCGACCGCCGCCGGACCGGCCCCGGGGATGCCCCGCCGGGGCGCAGTTCCCCGCAGCC
>VZRE01000863.1:52032-113657 GCA_013396775.1 Cephalopterus ornatus
GCTGCGTCCCGCCGCCTCGGGGAGCCATCTTGCGCCGCACGGCCCGGCCCCGCCCGCCGCGGCCGCCGGGACGGTTCCCATGGCAACGCGACCGCCGCCGCCGGGGCACAAAGGGAAGCGCGTCCCCTCCCGCGGGGCTCCCGGCCCCCATCCCCGCACACGGACGGGGCACCGGCTCGTATCTCGGACACCGCCGAGCCGTCCCGCACGCCTCTGCTGCTCTGAGGAGATTCCCCGTGGAAAGCACCGCTTCCCCACGGCCGGTGCCTCCTCCGCCTTAAGCGGGGCTTTGCGTGCCTGATCCGGCGGGAGAGCCAACGCTCCTGTGAAAAACATGACTCTTTCGAAAGCGAGCTGAGAATTGTCACTCAAATGCCAGCAAGCACGAAGAGAGCAAACCCACAAATTTCCCCTCAAAATCTTTGGTGCGAGAAATTTCATCCAGCCCAGCTGCCGTCATTTTTCGCTTTCCAGGACTGTAAATTTCAGAGCTAAAAGCATTTAATTGAAAAGACAGCATCGAGCCAGGTGTAACGCTCTTGTACAGTTTGCATTTTAAACCTGAAAACAGATTCTCACAACAGAGGGTAGCGAGCATTCAGCAGACCCTCCCAGCACAGGCAGGACAACCAGACCCACCTCTCCTGGCTCAACAGAAGTTCCTCACTCGCAGGTACTTCTCTCAGATGCAAGCTGTGTGTGCTGAGAATTCAAATTCTGCCTGAGCACAATCCACACAAGTTTAATTTACTACAGCTGTACAAATTCACAACCTTCAGCCGGAGGCTTCAGAGACCTCAGCCAGGGCAAGCAGGCTTTGCAGGTGTTTTTATGAACATCATAGAGCCTGTCCCACCTTCGCCTGGGGCACTGTGGTGGCTTCTGTGGCAGGTGCACAGTGAGAAGCCTGCCTTCAAGACAAGGTTTTTGGCAGAGAACAGCCTGAAAGAAGAAGAGTGTGTACACAGGCTGCATCCACAGCTGCTGCAATTAATGCTTCCAGTTCTGTGAACGCAACTCAGGGTCAGCAAGTACTTAAAATACATTTTCTTGCAATAAGACAACTAAAACAAAGGTCTGTCTGAAAAATAGGTGGTTTATGCAGCTAGCTGCACACGTTTTCATGCTTAGAGTTCTACCTAATCTTTTTTGTAGAGAACAAAAGGAAAAGATAGTGTGGGAGTTTTCAACATCTTTAAATCCGGTTTAAGACAACAAGAAAAACATGTGGGTTTGCTATGTCTGTCAAATATTTCAAAACACGTTTTTATGTTGATATACTTTGCTTAACATGCAAAGTTAAAATAAATAAACATTTTATCCCAGAGCGATCATTGCCTTCATTTTATTCCTTGCCAAAGGAATTCTAGCATGATGGATCAGATTTTACAAAACATTTTCATTTTGCATGTATAAAGTGCAAAAGTTTATTGAGCAGCTGGACTATTGAGAAATAATATTTTAATTGCAGAGCTAAAAGGTTAAAAATGGATGAAAACTGGTTTGGAAAAAAGCAACACAATAAATCTTTGCCATCCTGCCTACATGATTTGACCTTTGTGTGCACGGAGTGTTTTGCTTGGCTTTTTGGGAATAAGTTGGATCTTCCTACAGCTTTTTTTTCACTCTTACATTTCCTGGAATTAAATCCTAAGCTTTCACTCCAACTTCCTTCAATTAAATGGCCAACTTTTACTATTCCACTACTCCCAAATCTTTATTGCTAAGTACTGAACTGCATGTTTACTTTAAAAAGCTTTCCTGTACAGAGAGTGTAACACAATTTTTCATAATAGGCATTATCAATACTAGAGTTGTTAAGATCAGTCTGAGTGATTTGATTAGTCATTTCAATTGTCTAATAATGCCTTTGCTATTAGTGCAGTTACGGATAAAACCTAGGGAAGTGCGTTAGTCATTTCACAGTTAGTTACTGGAGCTGTATTTTACTGTGCCTGGAAGAGTTTTGCAGCTGATCTGAATTTTCAGAACAAATTGAGCTTAATCATTATCTCTGATTAGATCTTTTCTTGGTTTAGGAAGATGTTTTGACCCAGGCTCCAGCACCCTGCAGAGAACAGCAGCAGATTTTGGAAGGACTTCACCATCAAGCTCATACCCAGAGCTCTCAACCAGCCCTCATAGGTGTTGGCACGAGAAAGGTGACGGGGGTAGCAAGGAGTGTGTCTGTACACAGTATGTACCCTCTTACCTGATGGCAGCTCTGGCTTTTACAAGGGCTGACAGCCTTAACATGGCAGGAAGAAATCAAAGATGCAAAGCAGAAAAAAAATTAGCCTGAAGTTCAGCAGGCAAAGGTCCCTTCCACCACACCCTACTTTTGAATGGACCTGAAATCCTCATGGATATTTCTGTTTAACAACAACATTATCTTAAAATTACATAATGCCTTATCGAGCCAGCACATCTTAGTGCACCAGCAATAACAATGATTTAACTGCAACTGTGGGAATTTTGTTAGAAGAGAGCTGGAGCTGACTGAGCACTGACCCCCGTTGCCTTGCACAGGGGTGAAGGGAGGAAATGCAGATGCTCGGGAGCAGCTGAAGCACAGCTCCCACCTGGCCCTGTTTGGCCAGAGGGGCTGTTCCTTCGTGGAGACCCCAGAGCATAGGTTTGCTCTTTTGCAGGGGAGAGCACAAAAGAGAGCCCCGTTGTGCATGAGCTTGATTTAAATGGCAGCAAGCATGACCTTAGTGTCTTGTTCCCCTGGATCTTTAGCCCTTGAAAAGCCCTCCTTTGCAAAATTGCCTTGTTAGCATCACTTAGCATAGAAAAAGCGCTATTATACTTGCCACCTCCTAGGAGTATTTGGGGGTGTATTTACAAAGTGTACCTCAAGGATAAAGTCTCCAAAGAGAAATACATGCATAACATGCTATTTTCTCACCTGCTCACTGTCCTTCAGTAGGTTTCTTGCCTTGTCTCCCAAACCTCAAGGCTCTTTAAAAACTGCAGTCAGTTACTACTGCTTCATTATTCAGGTAAAATTTCATCACTGGGATTTGGGGTTGGTTTCTAGTGTTTAGGTTTTTTTATTTTGGCCCCTCTCCTTATGCTGCCTTGCTCTGGATGCTAAGCACCACAGGACCAGTATCCCATTTTCTAGTGGCCTTTCTTTGATCCATCATTTTGTCTGAGAGTCTGGTACAAAATTGCTTCTAATTACCTGACGTTTATTCTTCAAACCTTAACTAATTCACTAATCATATAGTGATAAATGAGATTTTAAAATTAATCACTGACATTTTTAATGATTTATACACAACTGAAAAAAAAGGTTCCCAGCCAGTAAATATAATGTTGTGTGAAGGAAAAAAAAAAACCACACTATACATTAAAGCTGTCCTGCATTAATGGGAAGCAGTAAAAGTGAAGACATGGTGAGATGTTACCTGATGAATAGGGATAGCATCTTATCACAGTTAGTGTCTTCATGCTACAGACCCCCTTGACAGCAGGAAAACAGCACTGGTAGGAGCCATGTGCAGAATTTAATTTAGCTTCTAATGTGTGATTGCTGGGAGTTTGTGTGGCAGGCAGGGAGGCGGCCAAGGGCTGCCTTATCGAGCAGATTCAGAGTTCACAGTATTTGCAACGGAACATTTACTCCTTGGAAAACAGCAAGGCAAATTTCTACCACTTATTCAGTAAGATAAATCCAATTATTTTAGCTAATTTAAAAGTCATCAATTAAAAGTTTGAAGACTGACTACCAAGCTTGCTAGTTATGATTGATGTTTATGTAGATGACAGCTATTTGAATGTAACATCAAGCCTTATCACCAAACCCAGGATTGTCATTGCACATTACCAGCATTTTGGATAATCTTTCTCCCTTTGATGAGAGAACTGGCATTTGAGCTTATGTTTTGGATGCTGCTATTGTTTATTATTAATAGCAAAGTTATTTAAACACAATATTAGCTAACACTGTACAGACATTGAGGGAGAGAGAATTCCTGCATCAAGTACAGCAGCTATGAGCAACCTTTGCAAACCAGACATAATCAGTGTTTTACTGGGATCTATGCTAGTCTGTAGATTTTGGTGGTAACTTTTTTTTTCTTTTATCTGTGGGGTACAGACTAGCAAAATAACAGTTACTAACAACTACTTGCATGTTGAATTTTATGATCATTGCCAAAGAAAGTGAGATATGTGCAACATATCCACCATGGCTCCTGTTTTAAATCACAACTACCACATTAGGAAG
Organism: Cephalopterus ornatus; assembly: GCA_013396775.1. NCBI lineage: Eukaryota > Metazoa > Chordata > Aves > Passeriformes > Cotingidae > Cephalopterus > Cephalopterus ornatus. The sequence continues at coordinate 56,270 of VZRE01000863.1, forward strand.
TCACATTTGGCATCCTACCCAAATCCATAGGACTGGCACTATGTTCCATAACAACTTAGAGCAGTTTAGTACACAATAGGTGGTGTACACCAATGAAATGAAAAATGGGCTTAACACACGAGCTTTTGGCTCTCTGGGTCATGAAAAAACGTTTGACAGAAAGCTGGCAATGAGAACCTTTAGAGTTGGATTTTTTCCTGGTTACAGTCGAAGTGAATGCTACAAGATCTAAGGGGAAGCAGCACATGAGCACAGTCATAGTTTTAAAACTAGACTAAAGCTGTTTTCTTTGAAGCCTAAAGAATGTGCTGTGTTTAGACTGGTGTTATAAGACATTATGCCATTTTTGAAGGAACCACATTAAAGGAAAAAAAGCTCCCCCTTGCCTATGTATCCTGAACAAAGTCCTTTCTAAAAGAGTTTTTAATGAATTTTACATCATGACTCCCACTTAATTGGATTTCCAAGATGTGCAAAAATATGGTGAGAATTACATCATGAACAGGTACTATGGATAGGATATATGTGATGCTACTTATGTATCTTGGCAAAATCATATGATCTTAAATTTGATGCTGACATGCAGGGCATTTCTCTCGCAGCAGGCTCCTGGTGATATTTAGAGGTAGCAATATCAAAATAGGCAAGTGACTAAACTATTTATAACTGCAAAAGGGCTTTTTTTTTTTTTATTAGTTGCAGCTGGTCTGAATGTACTTTAACACCAGACTTTTTATGAGCTTTCTTACTGCTCATGTGCACACTTACTAGCATATCCCATCAGCATAGACTTCTAGTGTGAGATCAGCTAGTAATAGAATTATTAAAATATTAGGAAATTTCAAAATTGCTTGCGCTTTTGCTCAGATATAAGAGCCACATACTCTAAGTTACATTTTTAAGAGTCCTGTGCAAGAAACACAATATGTGTTTGATTGCTTGTTTTATTAAGTGAAATGAACTGGCTAATTAAAGAAATTCCAGGAAGTTTCTGCTTTCTGTCTCCTAGGGACAAGCCTCAAGTGTCAAAGGAGATAATACTGATGGCTATAAAACACCCAAGTGTGTTTATACTGGCTGTAAAATGCAGCTTATAGCTTCTATTTAACTTTCATAATATTTTGTTTTTATACCATGCTTAGAAATTCATATTAAGGCATTAGTTGAAGTAGTGCTTGTATATATTTGAAAAAAAATCCCTGGTAATTGCAAGTTAAAAAACAGAAGGCAAGCCATTGGCAAAACAGTCTTGGGAATAAACTGTTATGACTATAATTTCATCCATAAACACTAAAAACTAAGAACAAGCTAGCCATCAAAAACTATAAAAGTCTCCAAGATACTTCTAGTCTTGTCTTTCAAAATGTCTTTAACCCTGAGTGATGATCTCCTGCTTGAAGCCATAAGCTATGCCACAGAGCTGGCAGTGGTTCTGCAATCAGCTGAGACTTCTAGAACCACTAGATCCTCTTGTAGATCCACTGGACGGATTAGAAGGATTGTTAAAGAAATTGAACTTTCTCATAAGCAACCCAAACCAGCAATTCTGAGGTGCTATATAGAACTGAGATGCAATTACTCAATTTTCTAGTACCAGTCCTTTGAAGTAATTTCTATATTCTTAGAGAAGCCTATGTATGTGTTACTGAAGCTAGTATAAAATAATGTTTTTAATGAGGATATTAGTTATCCCATGCAACTTGCTTCTCAGAAAGAGTTGCATCTTCTAGACTACTTAGGGTTCTTTGAGATAATGTTCATGTTTTAGAGCGCATGAAATGTTTAAGGGTATTTTAAGGCTCACTAATGCACTTCACTTGAACAAAGGTGTATGAGTCCTGGTAAGGCAAACTGCATCAGATTTGAAGTTGAATTCTATGTGATAGTTTAGAAAATGGACTGTATGAATAAGAAATGAAGTTTGGAAAAGTTCTGGGAATTTCCTGCTGTATAGACATATGCAATCTACTTATCAGGTGCCTTTGTAAAATGAACTGCCATGACTTGAAGATGCTTCTAAGTCCAAGCCTCAAAGTGTTGAGACAGCAGAAGCACTGGATAACTAATCTGCAGTTCAACAAGTTTCCAAGATGTGTTTACTTCCACCAGGAAGACTTTTGAAGGAGAATATAAAATCTTCCAAACCAAGTGGGCAAGCACATGCACTAGTGATATCCTTCTGCTTTAATGCACAGCTAAGTGTGAGCAGGCAGGTAATGGCAGCAGATGCAAAAAGCAGCAGAGAATAATGTGGCAAATATCTTTCAAGACCAGCATTAGTTCTCCAGGATCACAGTGAGATGACATTAACCAAAGCAACTTCAAACAGCTGAAGGAGATTAAAGTTTTTCCTCTTAATGATTCTAAAGGGTTATTGAAGGGATCGATAGCTCTTCCTGTTAAACAACCAGTTCAAATCAAGTATTCCTGGAGAGGAGATGAACCAGTCCTGGAAGTAATAGTGAGATTTAATTAGGATTTGAAATTGTTCGGTATTCATTAATTTATCTGCCAGTATCACAATAGTTTTAGTAAACTGTAAGTTTACAATAGTAAGATTCCTTATGAAAGGAGAAAATTATCTGATTCCTTCTGAGCCCTTTTAACTGTACCTCAATTATTTATTATGTAGTCCACACAGAGAGAAATTTATCTTTTCTGTACCTGATGTCACCGTTTTTTTCTAGGGGAGGAGGAGAGAAGGAAGGGAGAGAAAATCGTTACTTCTCCTTTCTTTAATAATAAAATAATTGCATCCCATTGTTGTGCACGTTTTCATTATTGTTAAACAAGACACATGGAAAGCCCTTCAACAAAGCAAAACTAAATTAGCAGATATGCAGGTCCTAAATTGGATGCCAGAGACTATTACTAAGACTTGGCAACTTTTCAGCTGGGCATGCAGCAGTTTTATTTAAAAAAAAATCAGAGATCAGGTAACTGATCTTGCAATCTGACTTGCCCATAACCACACCAAGCTCAGATCTGGAATTCAACCTTATGTATTCAATTGTAAACCCATGCAATCCTCAATCAAACAGACATATAGGAAACTAATTCCTGGTTTAGTCCTTCCAACATCCAGTTCCTAGTGGTTTTCTACACAGATGTGATCCCAATGCTTTCAGCCTATGCAAACACAATGACTTCAGAACTCAGAGTTTATCTGCACAACGAGTCACTAATTAGGGAAGCAGTTTCCAAATAGGACTGTTTGTTTTTTTCCTTAAACCCCAATAAGTCGAGAAAGTATGTTTTGAAAATACAGAACCAAGCAAAGCTCTTTGGGAAACTCTGTGCAACACTGCGGGAGCAGGGGGATCCAGGCCCTCACCATTTTGGTGTGGGCTGCAGCAACATTTCAACTGCCAATTTGCTGCTGCTTGTCAGAAAACAGTTTCTTTGGTCCACCAAGGGAAAGCTGCTCTCCTTTGTGCTCCCAGATGGACGTATTTTCATGAAGAATGTGTCTTAAACTATTTTGTGCAAACAAGGGCTAAAGAAATCTAATTAGTTTATCCTCAGAGTGTTCAAATCAAAAGCAATAATCCAGATTATAATGTTACATAGCATTAAAATAATTTCCTCTTTATGGCATATAATCATTAGCCACGTTAGCACCCTCCCCAAAACCACTGAAAGTAACATTGTCTGTATTCTGTCCAGTTCTTTGAAGGAAGTAAAAATATTGTGTAGGCACTATATACTGTTTCACTTGCCTTTGTATGTAGCTAAATAGCTTCAAAAACCTAGACTCAAAGTTCAGGTGGATCATTACCAATCAGTTGTTTTCCCTATTCTTTCTCCTTTATTTCAAGATTTGACTGCATGGCCACTTGCTCTTAAGATTTCTTTTGTGTGTGCACAGCAAAACACCTTCTTTCTGACTGTGGAGAATCCTAACCTCTTTAAAGCATTCTGCTGCTCTGAAAACTTGAGAGTGAAGGGCAGATGTAGTGACAACAGCTGCAAGACTGCAGTTGTTACTCAGAGAAAGCCACTATTCTAGCTTTAAGAAATTGTCCCAGATCTAGGGATTTCGTTGTGTATTTTTAGCAAGGACAAACAAGACACATTTCTTGGTGCTTTTCAAATTGCATTTGCCATTGCTCCCTGAACCCTTCCTGTTCTGCCTACGTAAATGAGCGTCCATGACAATTTACTCCCACCAAAACCGGTGCTGCTCTATTCCTTTTTCTGCTCCCTCCTATTTCTCTGCAGCTGCACTGGCTGTTGGCCAATGCTGGGGCCTAAGAAAATAACCAGCAGCATCCTAGAGGGACAGATGAGTGCACTAGTGCCAGTGATGGCGTCACAGCAAGGGCAGGGACTCCAGAGCAGCGCAAGCTCTCAGATGACCCTCTTGGTGAGCTGTGCTGTGAGTGCCCTTGTGTATAAGACTCTTTAGTCTGCTGCAGTTTATTTCAAATACCATACAAGACAGGAATCAAAATGAAGGATTTCTTTATCCATCCACAAACTGTTTCACAGCCCATCAAACCAATGTCATGCCACCTTCATAGACTTTACAATGACGTCAGTGGGACAGATTAGATTTCTGCACCAGCCTGCAGAACACATCCAAGAGACCCTCGGTCTGAGCACAGCCCTGGCGACTGCTGCTGCTGCAAACATCTTGCAATGGAACAGGGCAACACACACCAGCAGATGGAGGAATTCAAATAGTGCATGGAAAAAGCAGACCCATAAAAAACAACAACAAAACCCCTATCACAATGAAGTGCAAACTCATAGAAAGGTGAAACACTGCAGAGCTCTCTTCAGTCAGCTCCAAGTATAAAGCTGGACTATCTCCATCAGTGGGCTCATATCACATGTAGGCTTGTATTCTCAGTTTACATTGATGAATACATTTACATAGAATAATTTAAAAAATTATTTATTCTTGCTGTACAAGTAAAGTCTGTTATTCAACTCCACAAGCCAATTTATGGCAGTTACTTTTTCAGGAGTCTATTCCAGAAGCCAAATCTGTTTTGTTAGTTTTTTTAGAGTTTATATTCTACTCTAAGGAGTCAAGTAGGCAAACTGTGTCATGAAGAAACTTACACCATTCCCTGGTAGTTCACTATAAGAGCAAAAGGGATGGCTTCCCCTTAACTCCTTGAAGAATGATGAACCAGAGGGCAAAGCCTCCTACCAGGAGAGGGACAGAGTCAGTGAAGCAGAGGTGGTTTTCAGCTCCTTTCACACAGCGCTGGCCAAATTACATTTTATTATCAAGTAACAGGCGCAGCCTACCAACTAGGTATGAAATTTTTTTCAATCCTTAGCAGGGTAAAACTCCATGACCTACCTGGGCCCAGCTGCAGAGGCAGGCAGGGAGCTCCCAGGTGGCATGGCAGTGTGGCATCCCTGCCACGGCTGGCCCAGGCTGGGGGGACTGCACCTTCCCTCTCCCCCTTTATCTTCTACTCTCAAGAGCTTAATGTGCTGTAAAATGTAGAATATTACAAAAAAATATGAGAACTTGATGTCAATGTAAATAAAGTATTTGCTGAAAATATTTAGCAGTTACCACTAGATGGCATTTTGTTCCTGAGAAATTAGAAACTCCCCAGGTTCGAATTAGATGTTACAGACAGCAGGAAACAGTAGGAAATGGAATCACTTATCTCATTCAGTTAATAATTTATTATCCATTGTCTTGTATAAGCAAGACATCACTAACAGAAGACATTTTATTTTCAAATTTATAAATTGCTTTTATTTAACTATAGCTCTTCAAGTGACTCTTCAACCCTCTGCTCAGTAGGCAGGGATTTGAGCTGTAGTCAGCACTTACCAAAAATCTCTTCCACACTTTTAAATGAAAGACAAATGTAGGCCAATTCACAGACTTTGAGCATGCCATGGAAATTTGCCAGAAATACCTTGCTCCAGTAACTGTACACACTATTTCCTGTGTTATTTTTGGATAAACCCTTCATACAGACTGCAGTACAAAAAATAATTCCCATTCAGGAATAGAGCTGTTACAGTTTGCTTATTATGAAGTAATAATTTAATAATATTGACTTATTATGTTTTTCACTGGTTCATTTTAATGTCAGCTTGTACAAGCTGTGATGTACAAGGTGACGTTTACATGCTTAATCTTTGCAGGGTACAGTGTATCATACCCAGAGGTGCAATGAAGCTCTACTGGGCACAACCTGGGGTGACAGGTAGGTGGTATTGTTTAATACATTGTTTGACATCTGTAAGTCTCTCCATGTCAGGTTAAACTAAGCAAGGGTACTTCCCTTACTCTGCATCAAAACAGGAAACTGAGAAGTGAACTGTTAACTTTTTCCTTAGAAGAGACTAGAGTACAGTTAATTCTTACTTATAGAAAGTCAAAACACCTTCAATAAATGTCCTTAATTTAATTTTGCATGTATGCAAATATTATGAGGATGTTTTTTCATTAGATGATCATAAGCACTGCTGCTCTGAGCATATAGCAGCCTGCTTAACAGTTCATCACAGCAAAATTAAAAATTAAGAATATTCATAAAAATAATCCTCACCTCTTCGTAAAAGAAGTTTCTTTGAAGTTCTAAATGTGGGAAAACTGCTTTAAGACAAATATTTTAAGAGACAGTGTACTGCAAAATTAATTGGCTTTTTAAAATGGCTTTATATTGTTTTAGTAAGTATATACCCACACTTTTTTTAGTTTAAATTTTGCTTAATACTGTTCTGCAGCAACGTAAACTGGACTAGAATAAATCAATAGACATGTCAAACCAAAAGTTTGGGTTTTTTACAATCTGTAAAAGTCTGTGTTTGTAACAATCTATTTCTGTTGAAGTGGTGACATTTTCTTAAGTAGACAAGACCCGCAGGATTTTATGCACCCTCAGGAACGTGCCTGGGTGCCTGGCACATTGCAAAGGGCAGTTCTGTGAAGGTGTGGGGTGTGCCCTTATCCAGTGTGTGAAAACAACAACAAAACCTAAACTAGATGTGAATTTACAAGAGCAGGTAATGATCATGCGTTTCTTCCTTGAAACAAAATGACTTTGCCAGACCTTTGTAACAAGTAAAAGTACAAAATTTATATAACAAACTGGTACTTACAATTTAAGGGAAGCATCCAAGTCAGTATGAAGTGTTTCTATCCCAAGAAGCCAGTGCTGTGCCATATGTGACAAATACAGCTGTCAACTCAGAAATAGCATTGCAGTTGTCTGGTGACTGGGAACAGAGCTCAAAGCTCAAAGCTCTATGGCCAGCAACCTCCCTACACAGCATTCAAGAGAGTGCTGCATAATTTATAGAAGAACAAAGAGCAAAGTGCTATTAGAATCAGAGCTCTAAAAAGTTTAGGTAAACAGATACAGAATGAAGAAATGTTTTACACATATGTGCAAGTCATAAATTGTAATCTTAATAACTTGAGTCATTAAATAGTCAACAAAATGAGCAAGTGTTCAAAATGTTCTTATCAATTAGTGAAATATACAGCATCTGCTCGACATTTATATGGATTATCTATTTTTTTGGCAAAAATCATTAGTACTTTGCAGCAATTCTGCCGAGAGGAGAGAAAGCAAGAAAACTGAAATATTAACCTTTTGCTTCTTTTCAAATCACAGCCAGGCTATGAAATCTGTTGGCATTTTAGAGGCCACCAGAATGACTGTATGTTATATCACTTTTAACAGTATTTTTCTCAACACAGCCTTATGAATAATAGGATGTTTATACTACTTACCTCAAGTGAGATCCAAACATTCCTAACATCACTGTAAACATTTGGAAAGAATAGATCTTCACAGACTGCATCCTTGTGTCAGAGGAGAGGGCTGCTATAGTTGAGCAGTGAAAGATAACACCTTCTTGCTCAGAGGAAATAGTGGGCAATGGTTCAGACATTTTCCCCCCCAGTTGCATTTTCTCAATTTATTCAGCAAGTCAATTTATTTTGTTTGCTGCTAAGGCAGAGGGCTCATTCTCTCCCTGCTCATCTCCCTTTTCTGCTGATTAGAATCCCAGGCGTAGGACATGGATATGATTTCTGATTTTATTTTTAAGCATAAGCAAATTAGTAGGCTTTTTGAAATCATCCAGTTAATAAAATACATCAGCCCAGTCATTTCTCACAGGCAGTATTTTTGCCTCCTGTAATGGTCTAGAACATATGATTCAGCTAAGGGGAGGGAAATACTATTATGTACCATGGCAATAGTAGCTTGCAGCAAAACAAGAGCAGGAACGTTTCAGGCAGTAAAAAACCCCCTTTTATCTTTCAGGTAGCTGAACACAGCCATCAGACAGGCATTCAGTGCATTCCATCCACGTGCACAGGATGGTGTTAAAGGGAGGTGTAATAGCTCATGTTTGTACTTTGATGTACTGAGATAGCCACAGGCAAGAGTGGAGCAAGGAAAATCTGGTTACCTGCAAGGAGTCTTATGTGCCAGCGCTTCATTCCTGCAGCTCATCACAGGCTAGCACTGACAGACCCTCCCTAAACTAGGGAGCGCTATCCTTTAAGCTCATTTCATTGTAAAGTGGAGTATCACCAGGCCCTGCTGCCCATGGTGGTTACAAATACTGCCTACTGCCTACCCTACTTTGTTTCTGCTGTTGGTATTGAAACCAAAGAAAAGTTCCTAGAACCATGACTACTTTTCTTTGCTTCAAGCTGTTTTGCAACTTTTATGTTTGTTACCATTTCTAGTTTGTCTAGGCAACTTAAGCTACTGTTTCTTTACAAATAATAAATATCCTTGCATAATGATTTTACAACACTTGTCTAATTAGCTATTCATTCCCAGATTAAATTGTTACAGGTAGTTTATTTAGAAACTTAAGAACTTTATCTTCTGTCCCCTCTTCTTCCCCAAAAATGAATAGCATTAAGTGCTTGGAACAACATGCATCATTATTAAACTGGTAATAGAGAAGGGATAAAGATTTGAGCAAGGCTTAAAATAAAATCATTACATAAATTGGATCAAGTTTATGTGTCGATATTCTATTGATAGCCACATGATTAGATGATAACTAACGCCATACCTAAGAAGTTAAAAACTCTTTTTGAAGAGGGTTGCACTTTGCAGAATTATGAAGCCATCAGCTTACAATCCCCACTCATTAGTTGTGCAAAGCATCTGTAATGGAATCTTTTGTAACACTTAAAAGTCCCTACATACCTAAACATATGTATTGTAATATATCTTGGTTTAGGAAGATGTAAATGTCAAGATATCATAAGCTTCTCATATCTTAGCTGAAGAAAACAAGATATACAGTGTGCAGAAATTCCTTTTCTGATTACTAACTTCTCAAAAGGCAAGTTTGTTATAGAGAGTTAACTCAACCAAGGAGGAAGCAATATGATAAAGAAGGAATTCCACACTAAATATATAAACACTTCCTGGGGCTCATTACATAAGGAAAAATATTTTGAAGAAAGTGAAGGAAAAAAAAAGAAAAAAAGTCATATTAAAACCTAAAATTAAAAGGACAGGAGACTTACCATTTAAGAATACGAAACTTTGAAAATTTCATGATACTCCTGTCCGAACCAGCCCTACCCAGTGTTATACAAGACACAGGTTAAATAAATCATACCTATATTGCCATGGATCTGATGGTTAAAAATACATGTAAAGACAAGCACAAGCCAATCTTACACTCACTGTTCTGCAATGTAAATGAGTGCAGTTCCAATTATGTCTCTACTGAGGGGAGCAACAGGCAGCACATAAATGCAAACAGCCTTCATTAGCCACGTTGCCATGAGTATATTAATCATGTCAAGAAGCACTGCTGAAGTTTCCTTCAGCACAATTTAACATACCTTACTTTATTAGGATGCACTCAATTTCACTATGTTTTCTCCTCATTATCATTTATGATGACCAATTAAAATGTTTGTGTCTGTCTCTAAGCAAATTACTTCTGTAATTCAGGTAGCTGAAATCACCACTCATCCCACACTTCTGTCATCTCCTTTTCTCAGTGTAATATCTTTCTTTGCCCAGCCTCTATTAGCATTTTAAAGAGAAAAAGCTTACTTGGATTGAGTAGTTAAGGTATAAACCTGAGTCTTTTTACAGCACATACATTAAAAAGTGGGTTGGTTCTCCACCCCACCCCTCCACCCCCCTGACCGGAGTATCCCTGTTATACAGCCTTGTTTCTTTTTCCCTTGGAGTGACAAGTATAACTCATATAGTCAGAAGAACATAATGAAGCAACACAGGCCTCAGGCATTATTCTCATATTGGGCTCAAAGTTGCGCGCAGTTTAACTTCATTTCCTTTGGTCCATACAAAGGCAATAAAGGCAACAATTTGAAACACACAGCAGCTTTACCCTTTTGCTTCCTCCAAAGCCTCCATACTAGGCTTCTGTCAAGAGCTTTTCAAATGGTAACAAAATGTGCCTCTCCATGTATATTTCCAATATCCATAAATAAGCCCAAACCATTTTTACTAGTCTAAAAATCAGGTGTGAGGGCATGATTTTTTATGAACCATTGACAACAAAACTGTTGTCAGCCGTTCATCTGACTACAGCTGTTATTTCTGGCTTCATGTATATTGAAATAAGATTAAAATAGCTGGAAGTTAGCTGGAAATTCTGATTACATACAGTGCTTTTGCTATGGAACTCGGGGCAACGAGAAATGGCTGAGCAACATCTGGGATCACCAAGCTATGTTTATGAACTCATTTGTCTGTGGATTACCCTGGGCTCCTGGAACTAACAATACAAGGTTTATTCCTCAGAAACTGCTGGAGCTCAACTGCGGAGCAATGGACTTTGCCTTATTTTATAGAAATGTACGTGTTCTTGTTTACGTAACATTACTCTGACATTACAGTAACGACTTACAGAAAAACGCTGATCATTGCAAGGGTGAAGAAATAAGTCTGAAGACAGTGCTGCCTTTTAGAACAATTATAATTTCATTAAAATAGGAACATAAGTTAAAGATAGATTTTATTCTCTTTGATGATTTACTCATGCAAACTGCACATAAAAGAAAACAGTACAGTTTGTGAAACATGTCAAATGTAAAGACCCAAAATGCTAAGTACAGAAGTAGTGTGACATACGTCTCAAAACGGAATCCATGGTAGTACGGCTAATACCTTTTCTCTATTTGCTGAACACAGATTTTAATGGTTCTTTTTCCAGCCCCACTGTTAAACTCATTAAATGTTTACACATCTCCTATACACTTACGTAGACTTATTTTACAAGCGCAACAGTTTTGTTATAAAAAAACTCCACTTATATGATTTAAAAGCCTTTGTGTTTAGGAGACCAAATTATAGTATAATCGACGAGGCCTTATCTAGTCCACCAAAACTACAATGAAAAGTGACTGTAGAGCTTTCTTGCAGAATTCATATTTTGTGCCTATGCAATTAATTTCGTTCTCACAAGAGTTCCATTGTATTTCCTCATCCTGGAAATGTTCAATAACTGTTACAGCTTTTCATGTTGAAATTGGGAAAGTAAGACTTTTAAACACATGAGGTTATCAACGCAACTTTCTTAGTTTTAAAATACAAAATATTTAGAATCCCTATTATTTTCATGCTTAAAGCCCTGCAATGATACATATACGACTTAGATACTTCTTTGTCCAGCTTTCATTATAGTATGGTTGTATACATATTGCAGAAATTATGATTTTCCTGTGGATCAATTACATTTTTAGACTTAAAACTGAACTGAATAGAAACCTGATGGCACTGACACTTAAAAACACATGGTATAGTGTGGAGAAGGAAGAGCAAATGAACTACACAACCCATTATAAATGCATTAAATCTTTGTTATATACATAATGGAATCCTGCTTTACTGCCAGTTGCTACTATGCATCTGTTTTTGCTATTATACAAAGTTTTCCGACCTGAAAGCACACATCTACTTTTTTTAAAACAACTTAATCTATTGTAAAATATTGAACTGTATTTTGACATGAGTACAGAATCAAAATAGATAATGGCACATTTAAAAAACTCAATATCCTACAGATGATTGGATAATGAGAAAAAGTGTACCTACAATCATCTCATCAGAAACAAACTACATCATGGAATGTTAGTTATCCAAGTTCGCACAGTAAATAACATTTTAAAACTGCAATCACCTATCAGCCAGCATCACATTGAAGGCATCTTTAAACATTCAAGCAAAAGACTGCTGGCATTAACTACTGAACCATTCTCACGCACACACCACACACACCACATTATAATTACATTGTTTCCAAGATACGGTAGATACTGATTTTTTTTTTTCCACAAGAAAGGTATCAAAATTTTTGCTACTAAAAGATGACAGTGCTTACACAAGAATTAAGTACAAGTTAGCTTGCAAATACAAGACAATGACAAAAAAAAGTCGAGTTGTCTGAAGAAGGATTTTAGGCTTTTCTGGCATCCAAAACCATGAGTAAACTCCTTAGTCTGCGACTCAAAAATCCACAAAATATCAACCCACTTTGGAATACTATGTATTCCATATCTGATAACCCTGTATTTTACAATATGCTTACTGATTTCAGCCTAGCAACAAGGGGTGGTTATAGATATCTATTCTGACTAGAGAACTAAAGCTCTTCTCCCACCAGAATGGAAGTGTTGGAGTGGAAAAAACCCCACCTGACATCAATTTAAAATTAAAAAAAAAAAATCAAATCTATTTAGTAATGATCCTCATCTAGGATTGGTATGTGCATAAGAGTACTGTATCTCATATACTGTACTGGCCCTATTAAAATTAAAAACCCCAACTGTTAAAAGCCAACCAAAATGCTACACATAAAACAACCCAAATGTTTTTCTCCCAATGTTCTTCCTCTCATAATGTGCAAAACAACAAAAAGGCAAAAAGACTAAAAGCAAATTTACTGTTACTGTCTTTCTCTTGCCTAGTGCTTTATGACCTTGCTAACGTTACAAAGTCAATAGGGACTATGCAGAACTTTGGTATAAAAATGTCACATAATATTACTATCACAGTCTTGGGGATGACCTTCAGTAATTCACCCCAATGTTTGTTGAAATAATACCAAATTAAAAATGAAATAAACCACATTGTACTGTACACACACTTTACACATTAAGCACAAAAAATAACTAGTAAAACTAATACTTAAAAAAAAAAAAGTCTTTTGCCAAGAGATTAGAACTGCTGTTCTGTCTCATCTCCACCTGCCAATCGTTAAAGCCAAATTTAAGTTGGATTTTTAAAAATGAGTAATTTTAAGCTACAATTTCTCCTAGATGGAGACTGGTCTTTTGTTGGTTTCCCTTTAAAGTCACGGATGTGTATCTAAGAAACTGATGCAATGCAAGTTTTTAATCAACTTCCTGAAGGCTGCGACTGGGAGGGAGGCGCCATGACGATCTGGGAAAGCACGGGCTCCGTGCTCTGGTCCGCCATCTGGGTGAGAACAGAGGTGGCCACTGCTTCGGCCTTGGAAGTGGAGCTTACGCCATTGGAAGTGCTGACAGAACTGTGCTGAATAGCTTCTGTGTGCGGACTGCTTGGCACTGATATGTCTTCCGAGCTGTCATCTTTATCTGCAGCTGAAGAAGAAAAACTAATTGATTTTGTCTCCCGGAATGCACATCGCCCCGTCCCAGTAACAGCAATCAGTCCCTAAATGATTAAAATTCATGGCGTAACACAGCACAAATGGCAAAACAATCTTATTTCATTTTTTTTTTTAAAGAAAATACTACTTTGAAAGCAAAAAAACAGACTGCAGCATGGACTATTCAGGAACCCAAAACTGATTTTCACATCTTCAAAGCCATGATTAAAATTGTCTGATTTCCTCCTAGTAAATCAGCTGGTAGGTACCGTGCCTAATTCTAATAATGCATGTTCACATCAATAAGCAATATTCACAGACTAAAAATGCTACCAGACCTCTTCTTTCTATATAAATTTGCTTTAGATTTTTAATATATGCTATTTACTGCATCTCCTTTCAGTATTCAGTAATGAATACTCATGATCCTGAATAAGATATCTGAAAAAACATTATTTATAGCACTATATTAATTGGACAACACTTCCACAAGTTTTCAACCCGCATTCTTTTAAGGAATGAAGTTCTGTAACTTCTTTGGCACACAAATGCCTCTCAATAGGGTTTAAAATTGTTAAAACCAGTTTTAAAAATATCTTCAGAATATTTCAGGTGTTCTCCACAAAACCGAAGTGATTTAGCCACAGAGTTACATCATTTTTTACCATGACAGAAGGTAAGCAGGTTAAAAAATAATTTTCACTGTGCACAATCAGAATTTCCAAAATAAGCACAATTTAAAATGTCCTTCTTGCACAGACCTCCTAGTCCTTCTAAAATCATTCTTTTTTCCAGAGTCGCAAAGGTTTGCCAAGACATTATGCAAACACTGTCAAACAAAAAGCTGAGCTGAAGACTAAAAAAATACAAAAAAAGAAAATAAGCCTACTGTTTTTTACTCAAAATTAGAAATATGAATGCTGAATTTCATTGTAACTTTTTTGTATCACTTTGTAACTAAGGTGATACACACAGAGCCAGAACCAGACATGAACCATTGCTTGTGACTAAGCAGGTGCAACAAAGCTTGATTTTCTCTAGTCTTGTCTTCGCAATCCCTTTCAGATTTGCTTGAGAGTGGCCTATGAATTCAGAAGTGTCCCAGAAAGGATGGGAAAGGATGACATGAGAAGACAACAATGCTGTGGTATCATATCCTTGTTTCCATAGAAAGTCAGGCTACCAGCAGCAACAGAACACCAAACATCAACAAACAAGAGTGAAATGAAGTTCATATGTTGGACTGAGGTTTATATGACGTACCAGCTATGGGTAAGAAAATTTGCTAAATTAGCAAGTCAAGACCCCAATATAAAGGTCTTTTAGCAGCCACATGCATACTATGAACACACTTCTCTTCAAAGCTTAAAAACAATTCTATTATTGACTGCTTCTGGAAAAGAACAGTAAGGTCAAAAAAGATGGGGAAGCAAGAAAACTGCTGTATTTCTTTCTAAGAAATACTGCCTACACAATCAAAGTGGCAATTTCTCTTACAACTCTACTACAAGAGCATGGACATAACTGTTCAAAAGTTATAATGATCTTACCCACTAGGCCAACTATTTTACAGATACTGCACTTCTTCAGAAACAGATCTTTCAAGCATTAAAGGGGAGAGGAACACATGACACTGAGCTAGATCTGCTGACAATTACCACATATTCAAAGGTTTCATAGTAACTGTATATAGCAAGAGGAAGAAAATTAGGACATTTCAGAAAGACATCTGTGATCCTTAGCAGAGTTCACCCATTCAAGAACAGAAAGAACATGAACAAGTGTTCATTCAGTTAACAGTTTTCAACAGGATTTCATCTTTGCTGTACCTCTATCAAGACCTACAAGATCTCATGTAAAAACAAGAAGGAACACATGCAAACTTTGTTAAAAATAGAAACTCTAGTGCCACTTCTGAGAGTAGCATATTCTTCCCCTCAGACAGAATGAAACGGCAGGACGACATGTATCAAATACAGTCTCTCTGCTGTAACACCTGCTTCTCCTCTCCAGAGCTGCTGTTATTCTCCTAAGAATCTCCATCTTCCTATCAAGCTTCTTGTGCTGATCCCTAATTTCCCTGTTGTCCAAATTCTCCTTATACCCAAGAAAAAGGGTTAGTTTTAAATGCTATGAGCCAGAGATAGAGAGGAAGTTAAAACAGATCACGATCTTTGAGCCACAGAAGGAAGGTCTTCCATTGTTATGTCTGCCTTAACATGTATGTTCTTAACTCAAAAGAAATTTCTGTAATAATACCACAATGGTAAAGAACATGAGAGGTTTGATTTTCTCACTTTGATGGGCTCAGGAAGACTCTACATGCGATGGAAGAAAAACTTGTGAGTACACTTATGATCACCAATAGAAGTGTTCATATCATTGAGCAGATAAACATACTGTGCCAAAGACACAAAAGTATTCAGGTATTTTCAGATGCCAGGGGCTAGAGAGGGGGAAGCTTACAGCAGACAGGTCATTATATAAGACACAGACCTAACACTAGTTCATGGTAATAAATTGGACTGGAAGCGTAAATCCTTGCAATAACTACAAACCAATATTTAGAAATGAGGTGCCACCCTAAAGAATACCTATTTGGATTTTCTTTAATGTCCTTCCTAATGTAACCCTAACTTTACAGAAATAGTGGCCAAAAGTTGAATAAAAACTCCATTTGAGAAATGAAAACTGAATGAATTCACTCAATGAATACAGAAGATACTTAAAAGATGCTTAAAAGTCACCTCATTACAGAGGTAAAAAACCCCACGAAAATAACAGTGAGTACATAAGCACTGACATGTGATTCTGAACTCCTTCAGTCCCCTGATAATCACTAGAAAGGAAGCCTCATGGTAATTCTTATTTCAGCCTTTCAAGGACTATAGAGGGACTTAAACCTAGTAATGCTTATTTTCAGTGCACTGGCCTTTGTGAATGTCCCCTGCTGTCACTGAGGAACTGTTGCTTATCCAGAACAGGCTGCAGGAGCATAGTGGTTTGAGAGGTTCAAATCATTCAAGGTCTGAAATTGGTTAGTCACCTTCTACCATTTCTTTAAAACTAACTAGAGCAAGAACACAAACCCCCTCGTTTAACATCACCTACACTGCAGCCTCTATTTATCTTCATTTATATTTGGTTTAGAACAAATGCTCTCAAATTTATGATGTCCTTGTCAAAAATATGAAAAAACACCTGAAAGTCCCTTTTTTTTAAAAAAACCCCTGATTTTCACAACACATTTTCTTCTCACAAGTTTTCCCCATTCTCCTACTACAAGTCCAGAAAAATCCTGAGAAAATAGAGTGTATTACAGAAGACTTTTAGAAATTATCTAGTATGGAAAAGATAACATGAAAAATAAATGAACAGCATCTAGATTTTTTCTACACACAGCACTTTCCCCACCATGGCTTAAGATGCATCCAGGACCAATAGAATCCTTCACTGGGAAATAAAAAAGTTTAAGGTGGCCGAAAACCCAAACATTGCAACAGAAATTCATCCATACTGACTCAAAGTGCAATAATGATTTTTCTAATTTTTCTGCCCTGATGACACCCTCTTTTGAAGCAGGAACAAGACTTTAAATAAGGAAAATATGATCCCAAGAACAATCCTAGAAGAAGGGGCTACCTGCACTGTTGTGCTTTTCATTTGGCCTGTGAAAAAACTGCCTGGAAAATTGAAAAGATCTGAAAAGATATGTAAAATTAAGTGCCCAAAATACCCTGAAAAGTGACAGATTATTTGTACCTATTTAAATGACATCAAACTGTGGACTTAGCTGTTAAAACAGCTGTGGTCTACATGGTCTAAACTAGCATTTTTTAAGCAGTGCACAATACTCAGCACTGCAGGAGTTCTGTAAGCTGAGGTCTTCAATTCTTCCACAGAGACAAGACTATTAAACCACTCACTACATTTTTGAAGCAATTCAACTTTGATTACTTGATGAATATAATATGTTTATTTAAATATGCTTTATAGGAACACCACTTTCATGAACATATTGACTGAAAGAATTTTTTCCTCTCATAAATTGTACTGTGGGTATGTCACTTGGCCAACATGCTTTCCTAACAATATTCAGAGAGAGATAATGTGACAAAATCCTTTGAGAGGGATGGCATTACAACTATCATTCATGTTAAGTTTTTACTTCCAAGAGACTTTTCAGGAAACTAAGTGAGCTATGCTTCCAATCTCCTTACATACTATTATTTTTTTCTAAAATTTGGTTTTGCCACTAATTAGTATTTTGGTCTAATTCATTTTGCATTCTTCAGTTAAAAAAAAAAAAGGCATTACAGTCCTTTTCAGAGGGCAGAAAACCAGCATTACTAAACAGGCCATTTGCTAAGTCTTCAACAAAGGAATCCTTACCATGTAACCAGTTTGCCAGTTTATGACTTACGATTAAATATTTTTCATGACAATTCAGGAACATGCATCCTCAAAACCTACACTTTTGTTTTGTTTTTTAAAAACCTTGAATGCATAATGCTATCCCCCTAGTAGCTTCCCTATGAAATTATGTTGTTCTGTCAGATGGGAGCCATAATGGCCTCATCCCTGCAGCAATCATTGTTAATATAAATCCCAAACATATTTCTATACTGTTCCAATTTACTCCAAGATGCTATTTTCTGTCTTGTCAAAATGACTGGAGATCAAAGGACCAAGATTTATAAGCTCAAAACTGACAAAATCAGTATTCTAAATATATGTAGCAATACAGAGTTGCTAAATCTCCTGAATCTTTTAAATTAAAAAATATTGCCCATTCTGATGAAATTGCTTACAATGACTACAAGTAAAGATGGTGGCCATTAAGTTTTATCGCAAGCACCTGAGGATCTGTTTGCATGCAATACAAAATGTTCCTTTATTCTCCTGAATTACTGACACTGGCAAATTAAAATGAAGTGGCTACATATGGCAGAAACAATCTTCACATTTACAAATATCTTGAAATATCACTAAATCATAAAAACGAAAGCTGTGGGTTATATATTATGAATGTTGCCTAATGCATTCCCAGCTCAGTTATTTGTAACAAATTTGTGTACAATGGACAAAATTGGCCATTTATTCTACAGCAGCAGCAGCTGGTTCTGGCACTGTGTATCACAGCCAAAAAGGAAGTTACAAGTCAGGAAAGCATAGTTAACCTTTAAAATGCTGGAAGGATGAAAAATCAAAAGAACAACCTAAAGTAAAAACATGGATTAGAAAAAACTGGTACTGAAAGTCTCAGTATTCCCACCAATATTAGAACTCCTTTTAAAAACACCCTGTTTATAGAATAGCAGTCGCTTAATGTAGAAATCAAAACAATCTAAAAGACATTGTACAGTAGGAGCCATGAACCTGCATCTGATTATTTTAATGGCTCCACTGATCCTGGATGTTGTGGTAAATGAGGACAGCTGTTATAGTACCTCTACTGAAATCTCATTATGATGAAGGAAAAAAACCCACAAGGACCTTTCACTGTACTAAGCTAAGATAAAGTATAAAAAACGGTTTATCACGTGCTCTTAATACTTTAATTATATTTTCCAAAGCAGGTGTAGTAACCGATAGTCCTTAAAAGGTAATTATCATATGCATTTATTAAGCCAACATAAAACCTTCAGTGTTACGCAACAATTCAATTTCAACTTAAAAATATATTTCTAAATATCACATATCAATTCCTGTCTTCAAATAACCTTTGAGATTAAAAAAAAAAATCTTTAATGTAATGTATGTAATATTAGAACTGCACTTCTCAATTTTAATGCTCATTCAGTTCACTTTGGCAGTATTTCATTGATGCAGCCTCAGGCTATAGCTAATGGAACATTACTCACTATGATAGCCAGATTTCTTCTGCATGGCAGTTACAGGGCAATCTTTATGAGCCAGAAGAAGCTGTTTCAGCTGTGCCACTTCATTTCTCAGCAGGGTGACTTCATTCTAAAGGAGAAGAAAGTTATGTACTTTACCAGGCTCAAACTACACACGTTTTGAAGGTAAGCATTAAGTTTTATAGGATTTTCAGTTGTTCATTTAGGGGTAGCTAAAATACAAGAAGTTTCCATTTGGCATATACTGCAAAAATGTACACATTTCTTTTATCTCAGAAAATGTAAATATTAGCTGAGACTTGGCTAACTTTATTATTTTCTATAATTAGGAAATTATTTTAAAAAAATACAATGTATGTTTTTTGGTTTGCAGATGCAGAGTTTACATATAGTCTCATTCACATGAATCAGCTACTGAGAGACTCTTCCGGAAGGTTTTGTGATGAATTCTAATCAGAGTAAACCTACATTTAGCTATACACATTTTAACAGATGCCATAGCCAACATTAAGAAAAGGGAAAAAGATATAAAATCCAAAAAGCCAATGCAGAGTAATTTTTTAGTGACTATACTGATACTTGGACTTCAAAAAAGAAAATCTCACGTAATGGAAAATAATTTAGCAAATATTTGCTGACCTCTAGACCAATTTTTTTCTTTGGCAGCCATACATAAGTGTGTTGTATGAAGGAATCATTGATAATAATGACAAAATCCTGAGATGTCAGCTTATGCCACTAAAGTGCAGTGCAACCTCAGAGACAGCACCTGCAGAATCTAGTGACTGGGTTCATTTCCACACTGTGCCTTTCCACTACTGGGTGACCTTGAGCAAGGTCATTTTACTGCTTTGTGCTTCACTTTACCCATTTGAAAAATGGAGGACAGCAATACTTACCTTCCCTGTAAAGCAGTTTGGTGTCTGTAGATGAGAAGTGCTACATAACTGCATTACATGTGACACTCTAAAGTAAGAATGGTATGGCATTTTGATAGAACCATTTTCACTTTAAACAGCAGAAAAATATTATTAATCAAGTTATCTGTAATGCTTTGTGATCCCCATATCTTGACACAATACGTGTTTTTCACGGGTTTCTTTATTTTAAATATAAATCCTTTCCACTGACACTTGAAGTTACTTCAAGTATAAGAACCTTTGCACATTAGCATAATATACAACATATGTGACATAACTGTTTGGTAAAAGCTTATGTTTATGCATTTAGGAGCAAGCTAAAATAAAAGCAAACACAGGAAAATTGGATTGCAACTAAAATTATCTGGAAAAATAAACCACAAGAAAGTCAACCTATTTACTTGTAAGCTAAAAATAAGGCAACGCAGTCAGAAATAAGATGAATTACCAGTAAAACAATTCCAAAGGAAAACAATTTTTTCAGAACAGAACTTACTAGGTTTAATTACTCTAAGTAACTAAAATACCAGATTGTTAAAAGATAAGCTCCTCTTTGTAGTCTCTCCCTCCATTTAGAAGACAACAAATTTCAAGCCTTTTCTATTCAGTCATTTTATTGTGTAAAGTACCTTTTAGAAACTTTATATTAAAAGCAAAAGCTGAGAGATGCCAAAAATCTGACTTCACAAACATTTTTAACGAATGGAAAATGTGACTGCAAACAAAAAAGGTTGCAACGGAAGAAACCCAACCAAAAGCCCCATAAATTCTCTGCCAGCTGGCACTACACGTCCTGAAACCTTAGGCTGTTGAGAAAGTACACTACTACGGCCTCCAGCTCTCAGTCTCCTCTTAGTTCACCATGTTACTTACTGAGGAGCCACAAATCTGGATGCAAAGCAGGGAGCTGCACAGAACTGACATAGCTGGGGGGAAGAAAAAGCCCACATTGATGTAGTTTGGAGGCAACTTCTTGATAATCTACAGAAGTAACAACATCCAAGACTATGAAATATACTTCTGTTTAGTTCAAAGGAACTTTGGCAAAATAAGTGATCAAATCAGGAAAAGGTGTCCAAAAATTTTCTATCTTGTCTCCCACATTTCAAGGAGGAATTTTATACAGAAAAAGTTTATCTGTGTATGTAAAATAATGTTGATGTAAAATTTTTACAAGTATATAGAATAATGTCAGCTGTATTAAAAATATTAGGAATGTTGCTAGCATAAATACAAAAAGCAAATATATTATCTTACATTAAAGCAAACTTGAAAAAATGGAACTGCATTCCCATATTAAAAAAAAGGTTGAGGTAATCTCAATAACAATGCTAGCTGTGTATTCCATAATATGAACACCTGTGCCAAGAGTGCGATATGCAATGCACAAATCACTCCTGAAACCAGAACTGAGTTATGTCTGCTAGACACGTGGGACGTGGAATGTCACAGAAAGGCAATCTGTGGTTGCCATTTATATATTACCACTTCTAACTGGTAAAGAGGAGCTGTTGAAACCAATTCCTATACACACTGCAGTTACTTATCTTGTATGTGACAATGGCAAATCTTTTTCATCTTGTTCAAAACACATTAACGTTACCATGTGGTGGTCATGTAACATGTGGTTAACCTGCTGAAAACAGGCTAACAAGCAACACATGGAATAAACACTTTAACAGTTGGCATGAAGAAAGATTATTTCAAGTTCTCACACTGGAAAGGTCCTCTTCATTAATGAGGCTTTGAGTCAAGTGCAGGCATCAACACTTCTTTAAATAAGCATGAAATATACCTCACATGCTGTCTAGAAGAATTTGTATGTTCCTGCATTTCAAAATGTGCTACCATTAGAAAGCAGGTTTCTGGAGGAAAGCATATTGGCTTTTACCTGCACTCCATCTTTCAAAAGATGCTTTCCCTTCTGTATTCTTATGAAGATATACCACACAGTGTACAACACATTCTTCCGTATCTGCCTCTTTCTCCTTGCATCCAAAATGCATATGCAATGGTGGGACCAGATTAACCCTTACTCAGCAAGGTGTGGGACAGTATTTGTGATATATATTTACCAGAATTATCATCAGAGACAGGTAGATGTGACTTCTGGGGATAGGGAATTGTCTGTGGCTGCGTTAAACAACACTCTTCCTGCTTCTTTTTGGACAACTTCCTATATGGGAAAGGATCTTTACTTACAGATATACTTTCACAATTCTGCCTTCCTAAAGCAGCTGCTGCAGCACCATACAAACCATCACTTGATTGCTGCTCACTGAAAACCCACAGTGACCTCGTGAGGAAAGCTGCCCATTCTTCTTCTAATACTTTGCCCTCTAAGATTATTAAAGCAACAGGGACCAAAATACAGTCCATATAATGCACTTTGGCATCTGATCCTGCAATATGGCTGAGTGGCTGCTGTGGCCACACTGTCAATACATTACACAGCACCCCATACCCTGCAGGATTGTGCAAGGCATACAAGCCAAACAAGGTGATGAATAAAATTTTAAGATTAATAAACAAGTCAACACATTAGTAGAACACACAGTCCACAAAAATCAACAGTAAATAAACTTTAAATGGTTGGAAGCATGAAAAAAATTTACACAGCAGAGCCTATAATAAAAACAGCCTGCCTAACCTATGTATGTTACTAGTGTGATGTAACAGATGGAAATTTTCCCTTAAGCAAAAATTTGAAAAATACTGCTCAAAAAGGAAATTACCTTCAAACATTTAAAAGAACTTCGCAGAAGTTCATCTACAGAAGAAAATACATACATCAACCAAGTAAACCTCTTCAAAACCCGTATGTACTGTTAGAGCAAGCTTTCAGCCTTAAAAACCTTCCTATTGACATCAGAAGCTTTGACACAGACATTACAAGAAAGCTACTGTGTTGAAAGGAGTCAGAATTGTTACATGAAGCAATGCAATGCAGTCCTTTTGGTATGAACCTGCTTTTGGAAATGTGACATCTAGGTAAATTCAGCTGAGCAGGCCACTTAAATATTAAACAAAATATGAACTACTAACCCAAACACTCAGTCTATAAAACTGCACTAAGGCAAAATTCCAAACTTATTAAATTTTCTATTAAATATAAAGTAAGTAATCATGGGTCATTACTGTCCACTGTGCTGATCAGCTGTGTTAGCCTGTCAAATGAAGAATTATTATGGAAATACAGGATTGATTAATGTTTTCACATAAAGTAAAATTTAATTATTTCTCGACATTCAATTTGCTTTACAAGGCATTCTGTTCTTTACAGTTAACAGTTTTGCTTATGGAATTCTTACTGAGTTAACTCTTGGAAACATTTTGGTTATGGTACTTAGGTGATTTTTTTGTTATAAAAATTGGTATTTATAACTGAAAGGCAGTTCATGTGATACAAAATATTACTTTCACTAAAAAACTGAACTATAGCCAATTTTTTTTCATTCTCCTTCACTTGTTTCTTAGATTATTTAAGCTACAGTGCTACGTATAATTTTGCAATTATTGGACTTAATTGAGGACTGTGGCTGCATTAAAGGAACATGTCTAAAAACTGTGAACATGTATGAGAATAAATATTTGCAAGAAATTTAACTAATGCTGCTGCAGTGTCATGATTCTTGGAACATGGGAAACCATTTCATGTTGTGTGCTTAGGTAGGAATTTTTTTACATTTTAGGTCTGGGATGCTGAGTATTTTTAAAGACATGAAGATGACGGATACACTGTAATTTTGATTACATGACAAAAAGTAATCTCAACATGCCCTGCTTTCTTGTTAGTAAAACTGTGATGTTTTCTTTACCAAACAGCATGTAAGAGGAGTTCTCATAGGAAGGAGAAGATATGTGAATTTGACTCAGCAGACAGCTTGGATGAAAAAAAGTGAAAGTTTAAAATATGAAAATACATTTCACTACATTTTCTAAATGAATGCTTCATTTAGGAAATGACATAATGTTTCCTTTCAGGAATTTTCAAAATGAAGCTTTTAGACTTTTTATTTTGAAAACAATACTTTGTGCCAATTCTTCTGTGCTGCTGGAAAACATTAGGAAAGTATGCTTTAACATTTAATAGTAGTTTAAATAAAAGAGTCATGGATTGTTCTGTAGGGGAAAAAGTGTGTCCACATGACAACTTTCCAAGACTGACAACCTCAGATGAGGTGGAAAAATGAGTAGCAGCATACACTAGCCTACCCTCTTACAGCATACTTCCATCTCTATAGGATTTATGCACACTGGGAGGGCAGTGTGGTGAAATCTGCACTGCCACTGCCTGTGTTGTACCTGTTCTGTGGACAAAAGAGGCCTTCAGTTTCCAGTGATGTCAATCTGGCACCTTTCACGAGCACTACATTCACTTCAAAGGAAAAAAAGTGAAGTTTAAAAGAACCACAGGAAATAAACTCAAAACTTATTTAAATAACTCAGGTTGTGAAACAAATTAAGAGCAAGATGTGTTCAAGGTAAGACTATT
Source organism: Cephalopterus ornatus (assembly GCA_013396775.1). Taxonomy (NCBI): domain Eukaryota; kingdom Metazoa; phylum Chordata; class Aves; order Passeriformes; family Cotingidae; genus Cephalopterus; species Cephalopterus ornatus. The sequence continues at coordinate 81,127 of VZRE01000863.1, forward strand.
ACATTGTTAACAAGCCTTTACTCCAACACATCTTGTCATCTTTGTTTAGTATCATAGTCTGAAATTTATTTAAAATGGAACACAGGATAAAAGGGTACATACGGTCTTAAAGTTCACACATTGTGAAATAGGAGTATGCTCTTATACTCTAATTTTACTGCTATATGCAATTAGTGCTGAATTTTCAAGTCTGATCTGAGCCACCAGTTACAAAACCATTTCTATTTCAGATTTCATGCAAAGTTTTAAGTTCCATGGGGAATCACTGTCTAACAATGGAAAAACTTAATTCATTTTTGACTTGAAATAAAAACTATACCTGTAACTGGCCATTTAGTGAGCTCAGGTCCTCGGCTTTTTTCTCCAATGACTGCACCCAGACTTTCCGTTTCTGTCGGCATCTGGAAGCAGCAGCCCGGTTTCTCTCCAGAAACTTTCTCCTTTTCTCATCAGGGTCTTCATTGGCAGCTCTTCTTCGCCGACCACCTGTATTTGGTGTTTGCGGCGTAGGCTGAGCTGGTGATGCCTGAAAACAGTAAGAAATATTAAGTTATCGGTATAATACCTCTCATGACTTAACCTACAGCATCATATATAGTGTACAAACAGTCATCATATCTTGAGAAAAGCATTCAGCACATTTCTAAGTACATTTCTTCTGTGGAAAGCTATGTTCATTTAACTCTACAGCTATGTTTTTACAATGTATTTACACTTCTGATCATGTTACATTAACATATTACACCCAAACCAGCTTTCAAGTTACATTTAGTAGGAAATAAATTCTCTAGTTTTGACTCTTCCCAAATACTCTTCCCACAAACCTAGTCACAACTGAAACACGACACAATTGCTTAAGCCCACCACACAGAAGCTGTCTGACAAATGCTGCCAGTGCTGAGACTCACTGATCCCTGAATCTCCAGATAGCAATTTACTACTTGTTGATGTGTTCCCCACCACTGAATACCAATTTCCCTTAATCCACCCACATATTATGACGGGATCAAAATATTTCAATACTTCAAATTATACATTACGCTCATTTCACAGCTGTATACAGAACTTAAACAAAGATTTAACGAAACGTAACAATATAATGGATCTTAAAATCCTTTAATGGGATAGGATAGACAGAAGATAACTGTCTACACGACATATTCACAGGTGCACCTGCACATTCAGTCTTTTTTAAAATTAGAGACCCCAAACATGTATCAGTTGGCATATCAATTTGGCATAAAGTCTAGACAGCTAATAATAAAAAAAATCTGGGAACTCAAATCAGCCTTTCAAGAACGAAACACTTGCAACTTTTGATTAATACTAATTGTGAAATAACCATAAAATAATCAAACAGCAAGATTTCCATCTTGAAAATTCTGCGATGTGACATTATAAAAATATTCTTTTAAAAACTGAAGGAGGTATAGGGAACAGCAGCCATAAAAAGGAGATCATTTTACGATGGGTCACCTTTTTCTGCTCCAAATATATTTATTTCAATACATTATCTGACTTCACTGGTCCGTCTAAGAATCTGAGGCTTTCACTGCAGATGCAGGTCCTTCCGGTTCTGGGTCCAGTGTGTGACTTTTATAAAATTAATATTATGCTACAAATTCTGAAAATAACTCTAAGAGATTTTTTAAAGCATTTTGAAAACACATTCCAACAGGTTTTCTCAGAAATAGAATAGCTGCAATCCTCCAGGATTCACCCAGGGAAGTCTATCTTTCCTCCAGCAGCACTCCCGCTTCCAGTCTGACTCCGAGGGCTTGAGACTTTTACTCCTCTGTTCTCATCTAACATCCCAAAAGCACAGCACACCATACGTAAAATCAGACTCCCCCTTTCAGAACCTGAGATGACACAGTACACTTTATCAAAGAGCTGAAATTCTTCATGTAGCAGCCCAGAAAAGATCTCTCAAGTAAATTAACAAAGCATGATACCTGATGGAAATAAACAATTTCTAAGAGCATTTATGATATAAAATATTAAACATACAACATATGCAACAGAAATACAAAATAAAACCACTTATTTTTTCCAGTATATATGTAGACCAGCTGTACAAATTTCAGCTACCACAGAATCTCCTGTTAATGAACTTCAGAAAATCAGGACTTAGTTCTAAATTTGAGTAGACAGATAATACTTCGAAATGATTGTCCTGGGTAACAGATTTTAGAAGCATTTTAAGAATATGTAAAAACTACAAACATTTTACTGCTACAGAACTATTGACTCCAAGAGGAGTCCATTAACCTCTATTTCACAAATCAAGAGTCAAGAAAAAAATATATTCATCTGCAAAATAAAGAGAGGGCATAAGAAGTACATGTCCAGTACTCTGTTGTCATACCGGTGTTTCAGTTGTTGAAGTTGCAGGCTGTTGTAGTGACTGTGGTCGTGGTTCCTCTGACTGAGTCCTAACCAACCCACTTGGATGTCCCTTGGCAGTATCTCCATTTGTTACCTGAGGGTGCTGCTGGGTCAAGGCTGCTTTCAATCTCTGAGAGCAGAAAAAAGAGGGGAAAAAAAAAAAGAAATATTCTATCATGCTAACTTAAGCAATTAATTATTTATACTAGTAATTACTTCCATTTTAGAACCAGGAGCTCCACCTCTTAAACAGCTATTTCTTTTTATAGGCTTTTAACAGTGATCTAGGCAAATACCTACTAATAGGTAACAATTTTTGGCAAGCATAACAATAGCAATAAGGCTTACATAGTATCCCAGAAAGAGAGGAATGGCAAGCTGTATGGAGAAGAGAAAGCCTCCTTGATGAACTGTGCCCACAAGGAGATTTCTGGAAGGCCATGAACAAACACTTGCTGAGACTGGTAGTAGACAAAGGTGTACTACCACAGTCATTACATGTGCAACAACCACATATGAAGAAAGTAAGCAAAGACCAGAATGCAAATGTCTTTCCATTTTAAAAATTCTGGTATTCTCTATCCATTTTTAAATAGCTTGTTATGCCTCCGCTTTTCATGGTCTTTACAAATACTCACCTCTGAAATCCTTCCTATGGTAATTAGATGAAAGCCAAGATGTTTGCTGAAACATCTTAAAAATGCACAAAATACTTGTACAGTTTATATGCAAAGACTATTTATGTAGACATATGCAAGGTAACTCTTATGGCATGCTATTTTACAGTAAAACACTGCTAAAAGGTCTGAGGTTCTTCCTTTATTGTACACAGCCACTACAAACAGGAAAAACAGGAAGTTTCCCAGAATGAAGAAGGCAGCTTCAGAAAAGTACACAAACCAAATTTACTGCAATTTCCCCAGAGCTCAGCTTTAACAACAAAAATCTCGGATAGCTGCAAGCATTAGGGCAGGGCTACAAAAATTTTTAAGATAACATGTTCATACTTTTTAGTATATGTATAGCACTCTGAAAGCCCATAGGTATTTAACAGTCAAGAATTAATTTGTACCTTCCTAATTCTTCTTGGAAAAACAAGCTAATAAAAGGTTTCAGTTCCTGTCTCCAGCAAGGCCTGTGTTTTTTAACTGTCTAACAAAATTATTAAAACCAAATCCTATGATCTTCCTGCAATAACTGCAAAGTTGATTCCTCTCTCTCTTTAACTAATCCTGGTTTCTAAATGGTAAATTTTTCTAAGCAATCACTGGGACTACCAGGGAAACATATCACTTCAAAATCCATTTGTAAAAAATATTTTTAGAAGAAAGTAGCAAGTTTTTAACATTAATACGACAGTATTCCTCCTACAAGTTATTAACATATGATTTTTACCAATGTATTTTCATTTATGACCTGAATTACCCCAGAAGTATTTCTTGTATCATAACTTACTGTTAGGACATGACAAACTTTCATCAGTCATCATTAAGTGAGTAGTGACAGTAGGAATTGGCTGTAACAAATCAGTTACAATGTGTCTACTTTAACTTCTGCTGAGGTTTTAAAGGGTATGCTCTCTTTATTTCAAGCCCTCATAATCGGAAATTTTTCAAAGTTACTGTTTCAAAAATTACTTGTATCGGGCTTGCTTGGCAAGGTTTTGGTGGGAGTAGGGTTGCAAGGGTGGCTTCTGCAAGAAGCTGCTGGAAGTTTCCCCATGTCTAACAGAGCCAACACCAGCTGGGCTCCAGGACAGACCCACTGCTGAGCGAGGCTGAGCCCATCAGCGATGGTGCTAGTAGCCCTGGGATCATGTATTTCCTCCAGGTGCCAGAAACCCCCTAAACTGCACAAAAGCAATAGGAGCCAGAGAGAGAAGTGAGAATACAAGAGGAGCAGCTCTGCAGGTGCCAAGGTCAGTGCAGAAGGGGAGGAGGTGCTCCAGGTGCCAGAGCAGATTCCCTTGCAGCCTGTGGTGCAGACCACAGTGGGGCAGCTGTGCCCCTGCAGCCCATGGAGGTCCACGGGGGAGCAGAGACTGACACAGTTTGTGGAGGACCCCATGCCAGAGCAAGGTGGATGCCTGAATAGGGCTGTGACCCTGTGGGAAGCCCGAGATGGAGTAGGTTCTCTGTGGGACCTGTGGCTCCATGGAGAGTGAAGTCCACTGAGGAGCAGGTTTGCTGGCAGCACTTGTGACCCCACGGAGGACCCGTGCTGGAGCACCCTGTTCCAGAAGGACTGTGCCCAGTGGAAGGGATCCACACTGGGGCAGTTTGTGAAGAACCCTGAGAGAAGGATTCACACTGGAGAAATACATACAGAACTGTCTCCCATGGGAGGGACCCCACGCTGGAACAGGGGAAGTGTGGACTGAATGAGCGGACAGTGAAGTGGACTGAAAACTGCCGGAATGGCAGATTCCAGAGGGTCATAATCAGTGGTACAGGGTCCAGTTGGAGGCCTGTCACTAGTGGTGTCCACCACTATTCAAAACCGGGCCCAGTTTAACTTATTCATCGATGACTTGAATGAAGGAGCAGATGCCTCCTCAGCAATTTTGCTAATGACACAGAGCTGGAAGAAGGGGCTGACACCCCAGAGGGCTGTGAAGCCCTTCAGAAGGGCCATGACAGGCTGGAGAGATGAGCAGAGAACGAACCTCCTCAAAGGCAAATGCAGGATCCTGCACCTGAGGGAGAATAACCCCATGCACCAGTACAGGCTGGGGGCCAATCTGCTGGGAAGCAGCTCTGCAAAGAAGGACCTGTAGATCCTGGTGGACAACAAGCTGTCCATGAGCCGTCCATGAGTGTGCTCATCATGTGTCCAGGTCTGGGCTCCCCATTACACAAGAGACATGGAGTTCCTGAAGCAGGTCCAGTGGAAGGCAATAAAGCATCTCTCTTAGGAGGAAAGGCTGAGGGAGCTGGGCCTATTCAGGCTCAAGAAAAAACAACTGAGAGGGGACCTATCAGTGTCTGTAAGTATCTGAAGATGGGGTGTCAAGAGGACAGATCCAGGAACCCTGCAGTGAGGAAGATCGTACAACTTGTTCCAGCGTGCGGTCACCTGCACAGTAGGTAAGTTCAGGTGGAACTTCCTGTGCATTGGTTTCTGCCCATTGCTTCTTGTCCTCTTTCCTCAGGTTGAGTCTTGTGTTGCCCATGGTGGTAATTGCTAAGTAGGACTTAACTTTGCCTACTGTAATTTTAACATTCAAACATTGTAATTCTCTAAATTCGTAAGTAAATAAACTCCTTTTGAAAATTACATTGTTAAATGTACTACAGAAACAGAAATAGAAAATAATTGGGTTTAGTTTTATATTACGAAGTTTAAATGTTGAAATTCAAGTAGTGAGGATTAAAATTATCCACAAATGCAGACATATTGTCAAAATCAGAGGAATATTTACAGATTTTCACAAGGAGATATCCAACTCCTGTGTTTAAAAGGTTTCATATTTTAAAAGGTAATGCTGGAGTAAGATACTATATGGATGCTGTGCTTTCTGACAGTAAGGAGACAGTTACCCCAAGTACAATGAGAATCCCAGTTTTAACAATCAGGTATACAGAAAGAAATACTAGAATAAATGTATATAAGCGTTATTACATGGGGAAACCTGATGACAACCAAGGTTTTTGATATTATTTGGTTATAGGCAAACTAAAACTGGTATTTTCAGATAACTTAATAGCTTTTAAAGTCTTGATTAGGAGGGGTTTATCATTCATATATATCCTTGAAAACAAATCCTCACCACATCTGTCAAAATTTGGTTGGACTAGATCATTCCATCAAGAGCTCACAGAAACAAGATAATATACTCCAGAAACAATTTGTGAAAAACTCAGATCCATATTTCATATCTGCCACAAAAGCTCATCAGAGTAATAACCCTCCTTCTCCTGGGTGTTATCCTACCATCTGCTGCTCTATTACTTATCTTTATTTTGCAACTAATTAACAGCATAATCTTCTAAATTCAGCAAGTTAATTATCATTATTGTGGTCTTTGCAGCATCATCAGTCCTTATGAAGTCTTGTCTCTCCACCCCCAGAGAACATATGAAAATGAAGTAGGTTGTGAGAGGGTCTGTTTCTTTAGAGTAGGCTCATTAGGTGTTTGCTGATTAGCTCGGCATGCAGAGAGACGGGTCAGAAGAATTCTGCTGAACACAAGGTCCCATGCCGGGCTCCAGCAAGTTAATGTCGGTTTCTGAACATTTGCCAAGCTGTCCTCTGTCACTTCTCAGTAGAAACCTGCTGCAGAAAGTCTACTGGTTGCCCACTGAGTGCAAGGTATTTCTCAGATTGTGACAAAAGGTTTTATATGTGAAGAAGGGAGACTGAGGAAAATGTTCAGTGTTAAACCAACTTTTAAGTTCTTCAGAAACTTCTGCAATACATGCAGAAGGATCTGAACATTAAGTTTGCATTCACAAGCTGTACACTCAAAAAAGGATATTTTACAGCTGCAACTCAAGGTTCAAGTTTCATATACCAAAAGCATACAATTACAGATCTTCTCACAAGAAGATCAGAAGCAATTCTGCAACATTTAAAATCATGCATCCTTATCTTAGTGACAAAGTTTTTTTGTTTTGTTTTGTTTTTTTTAAAGAAAGCTATTGCATCTACTTCTAAGCCTCTCTAAAATACCACAAAACTGACTTATACATTTTATTTTACTTAATTATGTGAAAGTTAGTTTCTTTAGCATAACAAACATGGAGTCATGTCAGAAAAACTGACAATTTATATTAAGTTTGCCACAAAAATCTGAAACTCATTTTCACTCCAATTATCCAAATTCACATTTAAATAATTAAGTTTCATAGCATTAGGAAATAATGGCACTACAATCTCTACTTTGACTTTAATTAGTTCTCACTTTCACTTAAAAAAAAAAGTTACACAACAGTGGCCTTTTGTAAGTAGGTAAGAGAGGAATGAATGACTGTGATAAGGAATGAAATCAGAGCATGAAGTGCTTTTCTTACTACAAAACTACATCAGCTCCTTGAAATGTCGTGCAAGACATGAACTGCAGAAATAGCCTCTGCAAAGAAAGACCCAAAGCACAAAAGCCTTTTTGGCCACCTGGGCTCACTAATGGCTCATATTCAGCTGGCTGCTGACCAGCACCCCCAGATTCTTTTCCAAAAATCAGCTTTCCAGACACTTTGCCCCCAGCCTGCAGTGCTGCCTGGGGTTGTTGTGACCCAAGTGCAGGACAAGACACTTGTTGAACCTCATATAACTGTCCTTGGCCCATGCATCCAGCCTGTCCAGACCCCTCTGGAAGGCAGAGCCTGCAGATCAACACTCTTGCCCAAACTGGTGTCATGTGCAAACTGACCTAGGGAGGGGCTCAACCCCCTCGTTCCGATCGTTGATAAAGATATTGAACAAAACTGGCCCCAACACTGAGCCCTGAAAACATCACTTGTAACTGGCCACCAACTGGATTTAACTCCATTCACCACTACTTTCTGGGCTCAGCCATCCAGCTATTTTTTTTTACCCAGCAAAGAATATGCTTGTCTAAGCCATGAGCAGTCAGTTTCCCCAGGGGAATGCTGTGGCAAACAGTGTCAAAGGCTTTAGTAAAGTCCAGATAGACAACACTGACAGCCTTTTCCTTATCCACTAAGTAGGCCACCTTGTCACAGAAGCCATGCAGGCCAGTGAAGCAGGACCTGCTTTCCACAGATCCAAGCTGGCCAGGTCTGATGCCCTGGTTTTCCTGTATGTGCCATGTGATGGCACTCAAAATCACCTGCTCCATGACCTTCCCCAACACAGAGGTCAAGATGACAGGCCTGTAGTTCCCTGGATCCTCCTTCTGGCCCTTCTTGAAGATGAGCATCACATTTACATTACATTACTCTGGTCACCTGGGACCTCTCCCCAGTTAGCCAGGACTACTGGTAAAAGATTGAAAGAGGCTTGTCAAGCTTTTTCACTAGTTCCCTAGCTGCATAGCCTCACAACACCCATGCAGTCCTCCTGAGTTGCCTACCCCTTCTTCCACAGGTCATAAACCTTCCCTTTTTTCCTGAGTTCCAGCCAAAGCTCTCTGTTCAGCCAGACCAGTCTTGTTCTATGCTGGCTCATTGTTCATCACAAGAGGATGGCCTGCTCCTCTACTTTTGAAGTTTTCTTCTTAAAGGATGTCCTGAACTCCTTTACCCTTCAGAATTGCCTCCCAACATGAGGGAGAAATGTGGCTATGGTAGGCAAAGGGACACAGGACGTGTTCTCAGTGTTCTGCTAACTTAACCATACTAATAAATCCACAAATTGCAGTATATCATTCATACACAAAACACACACTGTTCACTTATTAAATTGCACTGTAGCAGCTAGTATTTCAACACTAAATGTTGAACTATTAATGAAGTAAAAAGCAAACTGTAAAACTAAATATGAAGTCTTCTATTGGCTTAACCAGGAACTCAAGTGAAAAATAAACCTGGTTACCATACCTTTGCAGAACTGAGTATGTAGAGAGCAAAATTATTTTCAAGAAATACATGAAAAAGAAGGGGATTGATATCACAAAGACTTAAATTTTAAAAATTAAATGGAACTTTGCATTTAATATACCATCACATATCTGCCAAAAATATATCACACAGTACACAGAGTTAATCTTCTTGTTTGGAAGCTTTTCTACATAAACATTAAGTTTCTCATTAAACTGCTTTTACTTTCAGAGTGATAAGAAATTAAGTTTTTTATTTTTGTGAATAGGCACTATATAAAAGTAAATGAGCATAAGAAATATACATAATTCTGATATTCTTGAATTCTACTCATGGTTGATATTAAGTGACAAGAAAAGAAAGAAGAAATACTGCAAATACCCTTTTTACAGTCTCACTTTAAAAAAGATAAGCAATCACTGAAGTGCATATATTAGCTAAATTGTAATGAGAAGGCTAATGAGACCGTTAAATTTTAAGTCTAATGATCTTTGCGTTTTTTTCCATTTGAGTGATTGCTTTTTTCAACTTGAGATCAAAGTCTTTGCCACATCCATGTATTTCCCTTCTGCCCTTAAAAGATTTTTAAGAGCAAATCACTCAATAATACACTTAAAAATCTAATTTCTTGCCCATCCGAAAAATTATTTGGAACCAATTTCTCCTGGATTTCACAAAGCAGAATTCAGAGCATAAGTCTCCTAAGACATGCAGTTTCTGAAAACACTGTTCTTGTTTTCACTTTCTTACATTCTTCTTTCCTGGATTTAAGGTAAACTCACTTCATCAGAGCTGGTTACATTTAAATATTTCCTCAAGTATTAAAAGATTTCTTTTCCCATTCCCAGGGGAGACAAGGATGCACAGAAACACACCTTCTTCCTTTCTGTCCCTCTCTATACTCTTTCAAAAGTCCTCGGGTTCAACAGAGGAGGAAACTGACGGAAGACCTGACAGCACCAGGCAAAGTCAGTGCACTGGGAATCACCTCTTCACATCAGTTTCAGTATCTGGTGAATGTGCTCTAGTGTGCCCACTCTACTGGAATCTCATTACTCCAGACAGCAGAATAACCAGTATTCCCAGACTCATGGTTTTTCATATTGTGGACTGAGAAGAGAAAATGGGTAAGGAAAGACAGCCCACAGGTTTAGAACAAGAGAAATGAGATATCAAGGAACGTTAAGGGCATCCTCACACTTACCAATATTAATGCAGAAAAATTTATTTTATCTAGCAGGTGTTCCTGATTCTTTTTTAGCACAAAGTAAGAGTTGAAGGAAGACAAACACTATTTCAGAGGACAGATACTGATTATGAAGGCATCTTTTAAATATATAAATGGTTAATTATTGTTTAATAATAGATTTTCTATTGCTTTAGAACAGTTGGAATAAACAAACGAGACAGCAAAAAAGAGAAGCAACTACCTAATGTTGCAGAAAATTTTTCAAGAAATTGATTAATTCAAACTACCACCATAAATGGATAACTAATATCAAGAAAAACAAAAAAACAAAGACAAAAAACAACCAAAAATTTCTTTTCCTTGTTTTACTAATGATTTTTCCAAATAATCCTCAATCCCCCCCCAAAATATCCAACACAACAGAAACAATCTCCACACAGAACAATTTGTTAACTATGTCAGTAATACATATCTAATTATGAAACTCTTGCTAGGTGGACTATATTCAGTTGAGATACTGAAAACATTTTTAAAAAAACCTTTTTCTTTTCCTAGTTTTTTTAAGCAGTATCATGTCCTTTGGGAGGAAACATATTCTGCTTCCCTGACAGAAAATGTTCACTGTTAAAATGCTATTAATCTTGTCTTTCTTCCAACTAATATTTCCCATCCTCCGACACAAGGAGCAAGAAGGAGTTTGGTTAAAAATCTAATGAATTTAAAAGAAAGCTTAATAATATCAAAATGGCCATTAACAACAGAACTAACATAGGCTGAAATTGGAAAGAGCGGTAAAATAAATGCAGCTGTTATTATTCTGCTTTTATTAAACCTGTAGTTGCAGAATTTAGACTAACAAAAAAAATCTAAAGCTGTTTTAAAAAGCAATAGAATTTAATTAATTTCTGAAGTTATTCTTCTTGAGGAATAATGGAGTTTTTCACTTACCAATTTAGCCTCAGACTGCACTGGCTGTGGGGAGGAAGGCCCTGGGATTCCTGGGATACTAGGCACCATGGTGACAGGTCTAACAAGCTGACCAGATAAAGTATAAAAATGAAGAAAACCTGAGTATGTTATCATAATAGAGAGCATATGACAACACTACCCTCTGAAGCCAAAACAGCTATCAAGGTGCTTATAACTAAGGTCTATGCTGCACTTATGCAAATCTGCTCCACTTTCAAATTAATATAGCATCATGCTTACTTACTGGAACTGCAGCAGGGACATGCACATTAGAATTTGTGATAGATGCAGGAATAGCAACAGGCATGGTTTGTCCATTAGGAAGATGTAACAGCAGAGGAAAAGGACCTGGAACTGGACTGAAAAAGGAATGAACTATATAAAAGAAAACTTATCCAGAGAAGAGAACAAGTTTACACATTATTTTAAATTGGTTTGTTTCTTTACAGGTGTAATGTAACATTCATTTGGAGACCAAAAATATGAATTTAGTGATGTGGAGAACATGGCATTATATCTCACATGTACTGAAAGTTACATGTTTCATGTGTAGTAAAGCACCACATTACACCAAAGCATCTCAAATTCATACATTAACTGCAGAAACAGTAACTGAAAGTAAACAAGATTTTCAAATTCTGCAAGAAAACATTTTACTAAAATTTACGTAACTTACACTATTGGTCTGTTAGACGATGGAGCCTGGGTAATAACAGTACTAGAAGTTGGTGATGGTATTGCCTGTTGAATAATAACACTCGAGTCAGAACTCGTAAGTAGTACATTAGGAACTTGTAGTGATGCTGGACGAACTATTGTTGATGTGGGCTGTGCAGTCTGCTGCAGTGACACTTCCTGAGAAAAAATGAAGGTTTGTAAATCAGTTTGTAAAATACAATTACAGACCACTAATTCCAACTGTTAAATGAACACAGTTTGAAGGAACAAATCAGAATTTCAGTACCATTATGCAAGTAGAATCCGTTATACAATTAAAAACATTCAAAAACCCCCCTCTGGATGAATCATTTAAACCATCAAAGTAAAATTTGTTCCAACGACAGTGATTTTAGCTTGATGACAAACCTGGCAATTTATGCTAAGGCAACTATTACTTATAATTCAGTTTTGATCAGATTTTAATTTTTTTTTCCAACAAACCCATGGTGCTATCAACACCATCATGTTTACCCACACTCCAATTAAGGAAAACGTTTTATGGTGTCCTTATGTAAATTTCAGTTTCAGTCCATTGTTCTGGCTTTAAACAAGAGAAACAAGACTTTTATGGTTCAGTAACAATGAAAAAAAAATCTGGTTTTTTTTAAGCTTTTATCCCTAACTCATGGAGCTCTCTTAACTAGAGTGATAAAAATACTTGGAGTGTTATATTCAGAACTCTGCAAAAATATACACACATCCTGATGCAGAAAAAAAATTTTGAGCACAGGACTTACACTTTTTTAGGTGCAAATAAAGAGTAGACAGAAATTACTATAGTTCTTAGTTTAGCAATCAGGTAAAGTACATTATCAATTGAATGTTGTACCTGCATTTGCTATTTCTGAAACACCTAAAAGGCCTTATTGTAACCAATGCCCTCCCTCTCAGAAAACCCTTGATACTGTCAGACTTCAAATTTACCTTCAGACAGGCTTTTTACAAGTTATTTTTTCTTTTCACAACAGCTAATGCAATCAATGACACATAAAATCACATTCTTAAGACCAGCAGACTTTTGCTCTGCTGTTAAACCGTAATTTATGAGAACATCTCATACCTGTGTCATACAGGCTGCACTGATTATTATTTCCTCTGAATTAAGCTGAAGTTTTGAAAATTCATCGACAAAGCTTAGGACAAGATTAAATACGCCTTTGCAAATTGGAATTTGGTAGAACAGTTATACAGATCTTACTCAATGAGAAGAGTCACAGACTGAACTGCTTGACTTTGGGACATTAGAGGAAGGCATAAGGGAAGAACACTTGCCCTGATAATCTTTTGGCAATGCCCAATTCAGAAATTAGCATTGTGTCATTCTTCACTGGTTTCAGCTTATCCTTTCCTGCCTGCTGTTTGTCACAATTACCTCTCTCATAACTGTGAGCAAGGAGCCACTAAAAAGTCTGTTCCCATTGTAGGATCTTGACAGAGGAACACCCATATTTGCCTCTGACAGCCAGCTGAGGTCTTTTCCTTGTTCCTCCTTTCATCTGAAACATCTTCATACATGGTATCCACATATATAGAAGAGTATATGCATTGTTGTAAGTGCAGTTATAGGAACACTCCAGAATAAATAGCTATCACAAAGAAATTCTGAATTCCATAAAAGAGGAGAAAAGGACAGTTGGGCAAAAGCAGCCATGCAGCCATGTATACAGCTTTAATATGAAAATGCAAACTAACCAGATATTCACACACTGCCAACAACAGCAATGCCATAACAGCTCCTTCTGTATGGGTTTGTACCAGTGGCTTCTCTAAGTACCTCTGTGTGTGGATGGCAGAACAGCTATCAAAATACAGAAGGTCAAGAAGAGAAGGGCCGACAGGCAGCATGTGCAAATCTCTCAAGAAAGATAAGCTCCGGAGAAAACCATCCTTGCAACAATTCATGAACTCAAAACACCAGCTGAATCTGTATGCTAGCATGAACATGCTGCACAATTCAGACAACATTCAAAATTATGGTGGCTATTATATGCAAACAAGGACTACAGGACTATATATACACTTGATAAAGAATGGACACTTGGAAGAAGTTTCACAGAATCACAGAATGGTTGAAGCTGGAAGTGACCTTAAAAGATCACTCCAGTCCAACCCTTCTGCCACGGCTATGAACATCTTCCACTAGATCAGGCTGCTCAGAGCCCCAACCAACCTGGCCCTGAGCACTTTCAGAACACCCACCTAGAAGTCACTGGCACATCAGCAAAACCTTCTACCTCTCAGCAAGCAGCTGGGATTGGTCTCCCAACTGTTGCTGCAACCAGGTAACAATGTACAACTGAGCAAGTAAGGTATTGCAGTCTGGGAATGCTTTGCTATTCGTAACAGCAGCTTAATTAACAGGTGTTCTAATAACTACTGACTGTAAAACCGGGTCTCTCCCTGGCTTGAACCCCCACTAGGAAAAGGGCAATTTGCAGCTTTTAGACAAAGTGCTCTACGAAAACCAGATTTTAGCAAGAGTCAGAAGATGCATGTATAAAATTCCGAAATAAATCTGTAAAGTTCTGAAAATGGAAACCTCACATACACAAAATGTTATTAAAGACAGAGTTTATGTTTTGTTTAAAAGATCAAAAATGATCTTCAAACATTAAAGAAATAACATGTTTAATGACAAGTGTGTTTATGCAGCTGAAAGAGGATTTTCAACTTCCTCTTCACACTAACTTGCTCTATGCTATGCTGAGAAATGCATGCAGGTGCTAGTTATTGCAACAACGTGGCAATACCCTAAGCTGCAGGTTTAGAAGTATGGCCCTTAAGGAAGCTGACATTTTATGAGCATATAAAAACAAAACCATAGGCCCACCAGTCTGATGGAAGATACTAACTGGTCACCAAAGCACTGCACTAATGAAGTATAAATTTTGCCTGGAATAAAATACATTGAAAATATATTCTGCTCAAGAACAAGAAAAACAGAGATGAATTTGCAATCATGAGACTAAGTCAAACTGATCTCTACCTTTAGCCACACATACAAAAAAGTTTAAGCCTATTCAAAGGTATTAGAAACTTACTGAAAGAACTTCAACTCCTTTATTCTTGAAACTAAAGCGCATTGAATTGGAAAATACTTTACAGAACAGGATAGCTACTTAAGTGTTTTCAGATGTACGCATTTGCAAGTATTTTCTATTTAAAAGCAAATATCATGCAACAACTTTCTAATGCTATCAATTAACACACAGAATTCTTTACACAGAAATGTACAGGGCCAGAACTAATACTGTAATTCATTATTACTATAAGAAAACTGGTTTTAAAATAAATAAGCTAGGCAACTAACTACCTGAAAACAACTAAGCAACTTTTAAAACTCTGTTGAAGGTCACCCTTTTAAGTTCTGTTAATAAACAATTATAACATTTGAAAGCTCTCACTATTATTTTAAGGCTTAAAGACTTTGAATACTTCTAATGACGCCTGGGTCTAGTCAAAGCAGAATATCAACTCTTACTGAAGCCTAATAGAACTCATGGAACTCTTTGAAAACCAGGAAAAGAATTAAACATAGTTTTTAAAGAGTCTCCAAGGAATTCTTCTGACAACTACAAGGAAAATTAGAACTGCCTTGCATATGCGTTAACAGGCTGTAATCGTTTAAGGCTATTAAAATATATTCAGCCAATGAAATAGTTACACACATATTTTAAAAACAGCTACGTCCTGGAAAAAAAATTCTCTCCCTCAATAAATCTAAAGGAGAATACAAAAATCTAACTGAGAAAACAGCAACACTCTGCTCACATTTCTCAACTTCTGCAGGCCACATTCAGCAGCAGCAGCACACTCCAAGCAGCACCCTCAGCCTTGCTCAGCTTGTCTCTACAATCAGACATCAGAACAGCATTGAGTGGCAGCACTGTTACAGTGACACACTGAAATTACATCATGAATGAGACAAGCTTATAAATACTGCCAAGCATTAAGATATAATGTTCACTTGATGCTAACAGATATCGAACCACTACTGTATAAAGATTAATACTATCTTGTGCCAAAATTAGACTACTGTCAATAAGTGTTTGCAACAAAAAACCCAAGCTAACCTCTGAAATAAAGCTGACTTATGATTTGGACTACGATTCACTTAATCTAAGCAACTCTTTACACACATTTCTTTAAACCACTTTTACTATTTTTGAGACTACATGATTGCCTTGATTGCCCACGATCACTCATCCTTGCTAACGAATAAAACTGAGCAAAGCTTTTTAAGGACAAATCTGAACAGAAACTCTCTTCAATTTCTGTCACACACTCGAGGCTGTTCTCACATTGGTTCCTGTTGGCAGTATAAGAGAAAGAGTTGAAACCAGAGAGGTTCAGAGTAGATCCAAAGAAAAACACTTTCCCCGCAGGAACAGCTGGTACTGGAGCAGGCTGCAGGGAGAGGCTGCGCAGCCTCTCTCCCACAGAGGTTTCAAGACCAGACTGTGTAAAGTGCTGAGTAACATGGTCCGATGTCAGAGCTAACTCCTACTTTGAGGAAGAAGCTGGACTAGGAAAGGCTGCAATCCCTTCCAAACTGAATTACCCTGTGATCCTAAAAAATCCTGCTGATTTTTGGGAGTAAGGTATTTACTGAAGAGTAGAAACAATTAATTTATTTCACTAATTTTGCTTCATTTTATTCTTCAAGAGAACTCCAAGCTGAAAACACTGCAAGTCACATATCGAAGCGATCATTACCATTAAACCATTTATTTATTCATTAAAGCAGCAGTTCTAAAACTGATTTGACTACAACATCCTCTAGTGACAGACAATACCTCAGTCTTCTATGAGTATTCAGGTAAACTCCAAATAAGCGAATTCCTGGGATCACTTTTAAACACACTGCTATATCTTAAAGAGTATAACATTTGAAACAAAATTATCTGGTACTTAGTTTTGTATATTTTTGTAGAACATCCCCTGCTGTTCTACGCAACAATTTTTGGTAAAACATAGGCTAAACAAAAATGTACACATGAAGAGTCCCAAACTGTTGATGTTACTTAAAAGAAAAAACAATAAAACAAAAAAAAAACACTCGAGTTTTTTTAACAAATGATAATGCATAAATAGGAATAAAGAGCCCCTTTAGCATTTTCTAACACAGCATGAATCTTAAATTCGACTTCCTTTCTAGCTTTACTGGAGGCAAAGAAATAATTGCAATGAACAAAGCTAACTAAAGAATTGAACAAATGACCTATATATCCACCGAAATATGGCAAACAAAAACTCTCTTCCTTTCAACCAGCTAAGTGGTGTGGCTATCATCATGTACAACAAACTTACACATCATCAGAAAATTCAAAAAATAAATTCCCAAAAGAGAAAAACAAAGGTTCTGACCTTTTCATCATTGGTAGTAGACTCTGGATGAGGTAAAGGACTATCTTGATGAGTTGTCTCTACAACTGAAGGTTCTTCAATCTTATTTCTTATAATTGGTGTTGCAAGAGGAGACAGATCTAGAGGCATCTATGAGAAACAATGTAAATCAAAATTACTCAATCTCTAAAAACTTAAACTAAGCAATAAAATGTAAATAACTAAAGAGAAATATAAGCCCATAAAAACACAGAGGTGCTGATGTTTAAAAGATGATGTTTGCAGACACGTTGCCAATCAAAGTTATTTTACCAGCAGCTGTATGAACACCAATTTTCTTCTTGAGAATTAAAAACATTTCTAAAGTTTTCCTTTCCCAAGAGTGACAAGAAAATTATAGCTGAGGAAGGACTGTGTTACACTTAAAAAATTACAGCTAAAATAAGTTACCATCCTTCTATAAATTACTAGACCTCATGCCACAAAGCACAAAATCCTAACTATACTTCCAAATCAAGAAAAGCTACTATGGACAATTAATTTCAAGCTTATTGCAGCAAATAATTATTGAAAAAGCAATTTTTATATCCCTACACAGATAAAATCCACTGGGACATCTGAAATGCTACAAAGAAATTAAATTACAAAAGTACTTAAAGCAATACTATAGATTTGAAAGCCTACATTCCTGTCTAGTCTGCTATCCAAATACTTTTGGAAGAAACTTTCCCCAAAGCTCTTCTTTTTAAGTTCTTCCAGATGGCTTTTTTTTCAATTCAGTTCCTAGATTTCCTATATAATATATTACTAATAGAGAGGGAGGACTCTTATAAGTGGAATCTCTTTACATACCATATGCGAACATGAAATACTACAGAAAAAAATGAACTATCAATCCCCTAGAAAGTGTGCTATTTTTTCCCCCTTTGCCATGATTGTTTCTTATATAACTCATCCAGAGATATGGCAGGACTGTGTTTCTTCTTGTAATACAGAGGGCAGGGTGGAAAATTAGTATCAATTAAAGAAATAGACAAAATGTTTAAAATACTTTGCAATACTTACAACCTCCCCCAAGACAGCGATGAACAGGAAATACAGTCTTAGTAAATTCAGAATCGGTTTTATCATTAGTCATGTTATAAAAACAGCATGTATCAATTAGAAAAAATAAAACTAAAAATCCATGATTTGATATAGTTGTGGCAACAAAGCAAGGGTGAGGCTTATCAGGAATGGATAATAACCCATCCTATTCAGAAGTACCTCTAAAAATCTTTATTGAAACAAACTAAATGAAGCTACTGATTCTGCAAAATCTGTATGAATGAGTATAAAATTGTATTTTTTATCACTTCCTATGGAAGTCAACCAGGTAATCAATTAAAGGCAAAACTATTCAAAGGGGACATTGAACAAAATTTTTTATTTGCCGAAGTATTTAGACTAGATACTTAAAGAGCTAAGACAAAGTCAACGTGTCCCACTGTCCACGCTAACGATGCAAAATGATCAGGTAAACTAACCTTCAGAAGAGTAATCACAGATTTGCATTCTCTCCATACAACATACATAAGCAGCTAACAAATGATTAGAGGTATTGTTTAGAAAGAAATATATAAATCCAAAGTTTGCTTTTTGAATGGAATTTCTGATATTAATAAGTAGAAGCTCTGAGAAGAAAAAGTTTTTGAACATACTTTCTTAATGTCATCTTCAGAAGCCTTTTTAAACTCATTTTCAAAAGGACTTGCTAATTCATTGAATAAGCCCACTTCTTCACAGTTCTTCAAGAATCGAGTTGGTGTTGGTGTCTGATCTGAAATGAAGTGTATAAAACCCCCACAATTTTATTTTTAAAATACCATTTATGAACCTACTTATTGTAAACACTTTTCAGGATACAAATAAACAGAAAGAGATGAGGTGGTTGGGAACTCTTGTGCCTTGCAGGCGGCTCCGTTCTGCCCTGCAGGGAGGCAGCCAGCAGGCACACTCCACCTGCTGGAGACAAGCAACTGGAGCCTGCAAAGCAGCAAGCCCCTTACAATTTTGGAAGGATATCAAAGCATTGCTTCTGTGTCCACAAACCACAGGGAGCTATTCTCAAGTGCACAGCAGATCACTTTAGTGAGCAAGCAGGCTCTATTTTCAAATAAAGATAAGGCCCATAAAGGCTTTTACTAAAAATATAAAAAAAAAAAAAAAAAAAGAGAGAGAGAAAAGTGCACAGCTCACAGCCACTTTGCTTCGTTCTTTTCATAATTTGTCAGCAGTAGTGACTACTTTCAAGTGTATGGAACTTCTAAAGGGAAGTGAGATACTGTACACAAGGTCATATTGACTCCTATGATGCCTGTATTATCAAGCTGGAATCATAAGGCTTCTGGCATCTGGGTGCCCAAATGAAGCACTTCATGAAGCAGTTTCAAAAATGTCTTTCTATAAAATTCTGGTACTACGTAAATTTGCCTTATTTTACTGTCATTACCAAGCCAAAATTAACCCCATTTGCCACAGAGTTACCTGCATTTAAAATACTGCAGTGTGGTATTATTATGTGCAGTTACTAATGTAACCTGGTGTTTACGACAGTTCCTGCACTGGAATGTGGCTGCACATGGACAGACACTGTCCATGTTTCATTCTCAAACATCTGATTATTTGACAGGTCCCCTTTCTTATGGTATAATTGCCAAGGAGCACATTAATAATTTTAAAATTTGTAACTGCTAGTTTAAGAGCAATATTCTTTTGTCTTCTTGTCCTAACAAATTAGCCACTTTTATGAGGAAAACAAATAACCAGAAAATGTCTGAAAGTCTTTGTGAAAGTTCTTTTAGGCTGCTCCACCACTGAAAAAAACCCCAGCCTGACTATAACTTCAGAATACTTAGCACATGCTATTGTCGTTCAAAAACTTTAAAATTTATAATGCAATCAATCATTCATTGGTGATTACTTCTGATCCTGGACAAACAAGAAAAGTTAGTTACAACTGACCAAAGATATATCACAAATTCAGAGGTGGAAATATAGTAAGTGTATTTTGAATTTAAGCATAAATGAAAACAAAAGATTTGATCTTTCCTCTACTATCCCATCTGAAGAATAATAATTACTGGTTCATTCTTCTAATATCACTGTTATATGTAAAAGATGCTATATCTTCTAAAATTTAAGAGACAGGTAATATCAACCAATAATTAAAACTGAAATACAGTTTAACTCAGTTACAGATCCTCTTAGGCATAGCCTTTATTAGCCTGTTCTTACTGAATGCTTTTGACATGATTTAATCATGAATGCTTTTTACATGATTTAATCAATTATTTGAGTATTGATAATTTAAAAATATTTAGATTATATATCAGAGCCAAATAAAAGTAACTTATGGAGAAAAATACTGGCTTCAAATTCTGACACAAATGCATTATATAAGAAAATACTGCCTAAGAACACACTGCAGTGAAGAAAATGTTTCATATTCTCCTAACATAAATCCATGCATTATGTACAGAAAATTCATAAAACATATGCCCATTTCAGCAAAGAAGTGAACAAACTAGTTATAAAAGTATATACTAACCAGCCACAATGACACTATCATTACGAGCCGGACCAAATTTCAGTGTCATCTCATGTTTATGTTTATGGACAGCCAAATGATCCTCATTGGTAAAACGCTGCAGCAGAAAGTTTTAAGAAACAGTTGTAATTCTGAGTATGCACAGAGTAAATGCCATTCCACAGAAAGCAACTTTTAGAACACGTAAAACTATCATTACAACATTAAAAGCCAACACTCTTAGGCACTCTTAGGTCAACAATACCAAGCAGAAATATAAAACTCAAATCATGTTCACAGTAACTAAAAATGGTATCAGGGAAATTGTAATATAAGTACTTGCATTCATTCAAATTCCAAGACAGAATTTGAGAGTGCTGCAGACTCCATCAACCATCAGCAAACAGCTATTTGCTATACCAATGGATCTTGACAATGTCTAGTAATTGACTACCGTTATTTCATTACTGCATTGTGTGTATTATCACAATAATGAAAATTGATCTGTAATCACAAACTTCACTGTACTTAACAGCATAAAGATAAACTATAGTTCCTGCTCCCTGACCATTTACTATATAAAATAAGGGGCAGATACAATGGGAAAGACTGGAACAATGTCAGACAACTGAAGTGCTGTGAATGAACAAAACTTTAAACACTTTAAAAATCTGTCAGGTTTTCAAAACTGTGCTAGTTTTGTGCATGCTTTCCCCAAAATTCAGGGTATATGCTATAAAAATGCAATAAGCAGGCTAACTAGGTGCTGTAAAAGAGATATTCTTACTTTCGCTAACCTGAAATTTGCTATGCATTTGTAACTGTGGGTAAAGTTAGTGTTTCAATTCACATAATCTAAGAAAATGTTTCCCAAGATGCAGGTTTCCTAAAAAGAATGCATTTTACACAAAACACTGAAATTCTTACTTTTCTTTGTGAACATTTGAGCCTCAAATTATGTTTCTGGTTGTGCCTCACTAATTTAAGTCACTCCACATATATCTTATAACAGATACAATCAGAAACCAATACATAAGCTTAGTTGACCTCAGAGTACAGTAATTCAGAATGATTCTGAGAGAAAGGACACGTGTCTGTGCAACTATGAGGGAAATTAAAAAACCCAGGATCACTGTAGGACAGGGTAAAACAGACCAGGGACTTTTTTTTGTGTCAGAACCCTATTGCCCAGGGTTCCAAATGCCCAGCTCTCCATAACTCCTGAGCCCTATCTCTACATACAGCGTAAGACAGAAATAAATCTCATGCTAAGAGACTTAAATACATCTTTCTGTTTCCACTAAGTGATGGACAAGCTCTTTCAGAGGAAAAGGATCTCCAGATCCTGACTCTCTATCCTATAAATGTCCTATGAATTCTGGAGAATCCTGTCTATGTTGGAGAAGCCTTGCCCATTTTCAGGGACATGAACTTTGCTCTTCACCTTCCCTGCAATCCCAACTGCTGTAGCCCCATGATGTGTCTTCTATGAGACTTATTTACCAAAACACTTATGACAGAGCTTACATGGCAATGGGATTCAAATAGGATGGGGACAAACATGCTGCTTAGGAGAAAGCAGTCCTCTTCTCTTACTTTTGATGTCTCTGAACATATTAGACATAATAAGAAATTTAGTCCTTTCCCACTTTTAACACAGAAGGCTCCTTTAATATAACATTAATGCTGTCATTCATCGTAAGAACGAAGTTTTCAGAATAAAAATGAGAGTATTCTGAACTCAAAATCCAACTAAATCAAAGTGCACTAATAAAATGAAAAACATCTTGTTTAAGAAATCTATTCTCTATGAAGACAGCGGCTATAATATAATGAAAAGATTCAGCTTATGAAATTCTGTATAAAGGATGCGGAAATGTCCATCTCATGCAGCAGATAATGCAAATTCACTTACTTTTAGGTTACTAAACTGAAGTGTTAAGACAGCTTCCTTTTAAGCAACCATCTGCTAAAACACTCCATTATATTTTTACTTTTCTGCTCACATTCACCTCTCTATATACTAATGCTATTTACTAGAGCCCATTAAAACTACAATAGGAATTGAAATACATTTTGTGGCATGAGTACTGTTAGCATCTTCCTATACACAAATATATACATAAAACAAAATTATGCCATTAAATATTTGCAATCACCATAGCTGTGAAGATTAGTGATAAGCAAGCTCCACACCAACACTGAAGTATTCTGGAAAATACAGGTTACCTGATACAAATTAGGTTGTTTCTTGATTTTTTTTAATGAAAGTAAATGGATAAACACACAAAATGCTACAAATTCTTGCTGTCACCTGCTCTTCAGCAAAACGGATACTTTCTAGCAATTATCATCATCCCCTTTTCTTCAATCTCTAAAAATACATTTCACTGTTTTATCTGATTAATGTTAGTAACTTCAGTTCAGAACATTACCTGGCCACATCCAGGGGCAGTGCATAAAAAGGGTTTGTCATCACTCATATTCCACAGGTCGTTGTGCTACCTGTATTAAAATCAGAATTGAACAAATTTTACAAATATTGCAACAAATTATCAATACCTCAACATCCACAGGGTATCTTAATATTCCACGGGCAAGAATTTCTGCCTTCTGGTTATACTAATATTCTAAATACCCAGGATTCAAAGAGTACGGATTTCAAGCCATGTCAGGAAGGTACACAGAACCCAACAGAGACATAGCAGGGTTTGAACACGCATTCAATTGGAAATGCAAGTGCTCATATGTAACCTGACTAACTGCAGAAAGTATCTGAAAATACAGTAAGACAACTTGCCACCGAAATCAAATACATTGTAATAATGATCAAATTCCCACAATTAAAAAAATATAAAAGCAGCAGACAATACCAAGTAGTCAAGGTTACGGTTCCAACAGAAGAGGAAGAAATGTTGATTTCTTAGTCTTTTCACAATCTTTAAAGATAAGTTGATACTTAGCCCTTTGCATAAACTGTTACAAATTTAATTACAAAAACATGTACAAAAACATGCTTCAGCCACTAAATTATTAACAAGCTAAAATATTTAAGAAAGAAGAGATATTAGTTATATTTAATGCTGTTTTGCATACTCACCCCACATACTAATACACATACCTGCCAGATTTCACATATAAACCTGTTTCATAGGGCAAACTATCATATCCTCCTTTTCATGGCAATGAACTGTAACTAAAAGAAGATATTTATTATTACGCATGCTAAAAATCTAATAATGCATGATTTTGTAAAGATAAACGATAAAATGCCCACTTCTTCACTCACGAAACACTACCATTTTTCAAAGAAATGGCTACTTCAATACATCCTCTCTAATTAGTTGTGGCATCTGTGGCTTTACCCTGGAGGAAATACATTCATGTTTAAATGTGAGTATTTGTATGGAGAACTAACAATGTTAGTTCTGAACACTATTTAGTTTGATGAAGCAAATAAAGATAAATAAAGATGTCTTTATGATTAAACATAAAAAAGCAGAATAAATCCATCTCTCCCCCAGCACGCTGGTCATGCAGAGTTGCAAGGCTTCTGGAACTGTCTAACCATCCCAAGAATGTACACTTCTGGTACACCACTGAACACTAGACACAAGACAAATCAAGTAAGCCTAAGCAAATTTCAGACTTATTACCTCAGAGATCTGTAGTGAACACGTTATCTGATCCTTTTGCCTGTATCTGTACAGTAAAAAACTGTATAGACTTTTTGGATATTACTTCAAGGAGAAAGAGATCTCACTGTCCTTAGACATGCACACCAAATAGCAAAGAAACAAAACATGCAGTGGATGAGATTCCAAACTGTCACATCTAAATATATATGTTTAACACAATGAGGATACTGAGCCGAGATCACAAGTCAAGAAGAGATGAATGGCTGCCAGAAACTTTAGTCTTTGGCACTGACAGCTCGGGGAAACATTTACGTCCCAAAGGAAGGATGCCAAAGCAAATCAGGGATGGAGACTGTTCTGCTGTTCTTTGTAAATAGTTCATAACCTGTCTCAAGTTTCTAAAAGAGTATTTCTTGAACTGTTCAAACTATGAACTTCGTACTTTCACTAAGAAAGTGTATTAACAAGTTATGAGCAAGTCTGACTACTCATGACTATGGCTTCAGGCTAAGAGATAAGGTCTTTACCAATGAAGCTTTAGGATTATATCCTTACATTATGTGGAACTTCAACAGACACTTAAAAGCTATCTCACAAGCATATTATCTTTCTTCAGCTATGCAACAATCTTATTTTTTTAAATGCAGGTTTAAACTAGAAGAGTCTGTCTCACTGAGATCTCAAAAGGAATTTGTTTTTTTAAAAATCTGTGATCAAGGGACACCATAATGTTATATATGGCTACATATGCCACCATATGCCAACATTCACATACGGATTATAAGCAAAAGAGTTATATCCATATCAGAAATGTCTGATGGTGTAAAAAACAATTCTGGTTTGGGTTTTTTTTATCCAAACGATGAAGATTTTCATTAACCAAAATGCATGTAGGCCAATTTTCCCCCAGTTACTCTATCTTGTTGTCAGTCTCTGAGAAATGCATCGTATCAGCCATAAATCTACTCCATCCATACCGTTATAATTTTTCTTAGGTGATAAGATGTAAAGGTCAATTCTTTTAAGTCTGCTCATTTTCCCTTTTCAAGGAGTATTTCCAAAGCACGTATTTGCATATGAAGTTGTTGTCTGGTTCCATGTGTTGGTTTGTGAAGCCTGTAAATTTTGAATGCCTGATACATAAATTAAAAATCAATCCTTGTGAAAAAGAAAAGCAGTGCTGTCTTCCTGGCAAACTTACTGGAAAAAAGTTGGAGACAAATTCATGTCCTCATCTTTGTAACATTATTTGACTACAGGCCACATGGAATTTTGTGAGGTAATTCATTGTTAAAAGATTCCAGCTAACATCTGAAAAAAAAAAATTATCTTGAAGCACTGAAATTTTTGCAACTAAAAGAGTTTTCATATTCCAAGCATGACCTCTGACATTTTATATCTAAATAGAAACTGGATCGGACAGGATGGGAAAACAAGGAGTTTGCATTCACTAGTGTTGCCAAATTGATAAGAATTGTATTTCTGTATTACAAAGACAAATGCAAAGCTTGCACCTAGAACAAAATAACTCCATGCAGCAGTGAAGGCTGAGGGGTAACTGGCTCTCAAGCAGCTTAGGGGCAGAACCTATAACTCCTGGTGGCCAAAAAACTGAATGCGATTCAGCATCATGTCACTCACAGCACTGAAAGGCAATAGGCTACTGGGATGAATTAGCAAAGGCATAGCAACCAGATGGAGGGAATTGATTATTCTCCTTTATCTGGCACTCATAAGGCTATAGCTGGAGTGCGATATCCAGTGTTGAGCCCCCCAAGACAGTTGATGAACTGGAGAGAAACCACCTGGGGCCCCATCTAAACAGGAATATCACGAAGCAAAGTTTGTTCAGAACAGAGAAGGATGGCTAAGGAAGGATCTACTTGCTGTCTTATACTATCTGATGTATCAATATAGTGAAGACAGATCCAGATTTTGTGTCGAGTACAAGAAAGGGATGAGATGCAACATTCACAAGGCACACCAGGAAATTTAAGAGCAAGGTAAAGGTTGCCCATTGGGGCTGTGGAATCTCCATCGTCATAGAAATTCAAAATTTGACTGGATGAAATTCTGAGCAACCCAAGATAACCCTAAAATTTAAAGTATACCATAAAGATATCATAGCTAGAAACAGAGGTGAACAACCGCAATAGACAATCCAAACTGGGAAATGTTCTGACAGCTTTAGAAGACTCTGCGTGGTTAACTTCACAGCCCAACAACTAAAGCTGTTGCTGCTACAAAATGCAAACAAACCTTTGCCTCCTCTTTTCCTTCTGGATTACACTGCCTGACAGGCACAGCAAGACTAACACAGAGAAGCCAAATTTTCAGAAAAAAATGTTTGTAACTCCCGCTCTGATTTCAAGAGTCTGTTGGAAACTGATTGCTCAAAGTGAGAATATCACAGTAAGAAAGAAGAATTTACAAAATACTATACCCCTGAAAACCAAAATAGCAACTTAAATGCCATCTTGACAAAAATGTTACTCACCCAACCAAATGAGAAATAAAATACATAAAGTGATTGCCCTGTCAGTAGAGGTGAATTATAAACCCCTTGGACTGTTACCCAGGCAATAACAAACACCTTACCCATAGAAAAAAAGATGGTTCCTGAAGGAATCCAATCTGAATGTGAAACTTCAGCCTTAACTAACCTCTTCAGATAAAATAAATATCCAGTGACATGATTCTTACTACAATCCACTGAACTGCAAATTTCTTCTGTAAGCTTCCAACCTTACATTCCTTTTAGTAGCATAAAGAAATCCCTACAAAGAATTTGAGTCACAGAGTAACAGGATCAGAGCTGAACATGGGAAAAACACGAAACAATCTTGGCAGTATAATCACCTTTGGTACTAAAATCAGAAAATACTCTCACTTTTTTGGTGTTTGCTCCATACTTTCAATGCAAATGTAAAATACTTTCAAAGCATGCCTATTTAAAATGTCATAAGCCTCTTTTATTGCTTTTGGAATGTAAAGGGTACAGTACAATATATAAATAAGTATATATACATCTTCAAGATATATATAATACAGAGAAATAAAACCAAGGTTTGCAAGTAATGTACTAATATTTACGAATATGTGCTTATTTAAAAATAAAGATGTCTCTATAAAATGCCACAATAATGTTTACCTAAATGTGCTACAAAAATACCTTCAACAATTACCTGCATATTTCTATAAGATTTTAATTAAACATCTTGGGTACACTTTGTGGAAACTGTTACTACACAGTCTGAAACTTGCTTCCAAAATACCTTTCTGTAGACAATTTGTAAAAGAATAGAATCATACACTGACTTAAACCACGTCTTATTGGCTTATTTTACTGGTAAAGGTTCTTCTGTCTTAATTTTCCACATACAGGAGCATGGAAAACACAACTGATACCTTGTTTCAAAATCTATTTTCTATTTAACATTTAAGTAGCTTTTTAAAATGTATACACATTGATAGTCTTTGCAAAAACCTCTACAAATTTGCTGGGAGAAATAATTCTTCGCACATCTCTAATAAAGATTCATCGGACTTGTAGCTAAAGCCTCTGCTTTACCTGAAGAAATCAAGTTTTGTGCTGAAAGACCTCCATGCACGAACCTGCTCAGGGGCTGTGCAGTCTTACCCTGAGATTACTTATTTTAAGCACTGTAGCAACACAGAGACTGCCCTCCTGTAACGCCAGGGCTGACACAAACAGTACGGAGGAAAACTGCCAGAGCTGAACACAGAAGAGACAACTATAAACACACCTAACCCCCACAAACAAACAGAAACCTTAGAACTTCTGAAGGACGGCATTCCTCTACTGGCCAGCAAGCAAGAAGAGACGCATATTCTCACAAGTGTGTCACCCCCCAAAACGGGCAGTCCACAGAGGACAATCCGTCAGTCTGCAGCTACAGTAGTAGCTGATTTATCTACTGCTGCTCACATGTGAAGCACACCCAAGCTCTGCAGCCAGACTGATCACTTGGATGTGGCTCCAACTCAAGAAACATCTGTACATTCTGGTGTGAAAAAAGATGAAAGTTGGACAAAAACTGTATTAGGTCACTGAGACAAGTCAGAAGTATAGCATCCAGTCTTCTCTGGGTCCAAACATTACAAAGTGCTTATGCTACAGTATCAGTGATATATTTTCCGACGGATATTTGCATTTCCTCAAGACTGATCACGTCTAGTCAACACTTCCTTTTATTCTTTACATTTGATCTGGGACTGTGCCCCTTTTTACTGAAAGGTACAGTAGCCTTACTGTACAGAGAATTATTAACTCTGAACGAAGCTTTTTTGTAAATCTCATCATAGTGTGTAATTACTTTAGATAGCATAAAACATCACTTTAAATCTTCATTTTATAATAGGAAACTGAAGCATAAAAGGATAAGGTCAAATTTTTCAGTCTATCAACTTTAAGAGCTCTACCTGAGGTACATACTTATTCAAACTGAAGTGAACTGAACATATTTGCCACAGTAAAGAATAACATTCTCTTACTGGTTACCTGAAGAGATGAATTCAGTGTTTTGCTTAGCTCCTTTTAACATGCTTCTGTAGATGAGGGGGAAAAAAACCACCAAAAACATAACAGGCAGCTACTTTTGTTTTCCCAATTTAAACACCTCAAAATAACAAGAGACGGCTTTCTCTTGTAACCAAACAAATCAGCACAAATCAAAATCAGTGTGGCACCTTTATACTTTCAACACTCGCATACAGTATTCACAGCATAAATTTTAATCACTTCCCACATTTGAGTCTATGTTTATTTCCACAATTTTCTGTAGAGGTAGACTTGCAAGTTTTGATTTCAGTAAAAATCAGACGTTAGTAAGTGGAATATGCTACTCAATAAGAAGTGACGGAAATTTAGAAAAAAATTAAAATTTTGTATTTTAAAGGAAAAAAAAAGCATTGCTCCACTTACCTGGAGGGACTGGAACAGCTATTTTTTCTGTTTCCTATAAAGCAAAAGAAGAGAGATGAGCAAAAGCAGTGTAATTAATACTTGACCATCACAGTGCACTTTCAGAAGTGATCTAACTGTATTTGTGTCACACTGTATAATTCGGCATTCTAAAAATTAAAACTGATCAATGAAGAAAATGGAGGAGATAAAATTTGAAAAATAAAAACATTTGTCCTCATAACAAAAGTAAGATTGCCAGAAAGTAGCTCAGTAGATTCTGCAAGGAAACTACAATCCATAGCCCAGAATATTTAAAGATTGCAAATATCAAAAACTGATGAAAAGGAAAACAGGAGCTGCTTCTTCAGACTACACTGCTTAGTACAAAGGTTGTGCTAATTTGCAGAAGACACATGATCTGTTTTCAGAGAGTTCTGGTGAAGAATAAGGAAGACTGGAACACTTGTAGCATAATGCCTAGATTTTTTTCTTTAAAAAAGTCAAATGTTAGGCACTTTTTGCTGATATTATTAGTTAACTGCTTGTATCCGATGTCTAAAGTTAATTCCATACCTTCCATGGTTTGTCTAAATTCTATAGAGGGGAGAGCCTCTGGACAAGAAGAAAAGATTCAAGAATCAACGATGACTGACTTAACAAGTTTAAATAAGAACAAGAAAGCCAGTTGGACAGATAGTCACATATACAGATACAAAGCAACTAAGGTCCTTCACCTCTGCTGAAGGAGCAGGCTTCTTCTACAGGAAGACACATTTCTGGTAAAGGGAGAACACTAATTGCATTAAGAAAGGTCCCTAGGCCAAATGCTTCCTGTTGGCTGAATAGGCGGCTTCTAATTCAACCCTCTGGCTTCAGTATTTTTCAGAGGCATCTTGATCTTTCTTTAACTTATTAAAAATTCAGGCTGTGTGAATACAGCTCTCGCAGATAAACGAAAAGTCAATGAACCTCAGAGAAGAAATACAGAGGGGTTAATATTCCACTCATCTTTTTACAATTTGCTTACAGAGATATTAGGGCTTACTTTCCCTAGCTCATTTATCTAGGTTTGGACATCTTCATATTGCCCATCAACCTAACAAACATTAGAAATCCAACCTCCTTTTTCTACACTACTTTCAACAAATTATAAAAAAGCTTAACAAAAAGTTAGTTCCTTTTCACATTTTCTCAGACTGCATCCCCGAACTATAAAATTGAATATAATAATTAAGAATTTAATTTTTTAAAAATCTTTAAATACATCAAAAAATCCTACTACAAGACTCCTCCTGCTCATTAAAACAGAATTATCTTCTTTCCTATAAGTAATTATATCAATGACCATTGGCATTTACCTAGAAAGGCAAACATACAGTATTGCTTGCAATGCTTTACTGCAGAGAAGCTCTCATCTGAAGTGAAGCTAATGGAAAAGTTCTCAGGCTGAACTGAAACTGACCCAGAATACAGCTAGAAACAGTAGGGCCCAGACTTGAAAAAAATATTTACTGCATGATCATTAAATATTGATTCATATTTCTATCATTAACTATATCCAATGCCTCCTTAGAGTGCATATCATATGTGAAACAAATGTAGTTGAGTTATGCAGGAGAACAATGATAATTTGAAATCTGTTAATTGTAAAAAAAAAGTTAAAATTGTTGAATCAAGTTTACTCCTTTGAGAATAGTTAATGCACACTTTTTATACAGAAATTCAAGACTGTTTTAAGAAACCATGAAAAATGTCGATACTAGACAAACTTTTAAAGTTAGTAAAACTCGTTGGAGCAAGAAATGTGCATTTGTAAGTTTAAATTTGTTAAGAGTGGAAGAAAAAAAATCTGATGACATAAAAGGAATTTCTAGCACTATGTACAGCCAAAATGTAATGAAACAATAATCAGAATAATACAGTACTTCAAGCTGTTCAATATTTTGCCACAAAAGAGAAAACAACACTTCATAGAAGTATGTATGATCAAATTTAAGAACTGAAGGCACCTTATGTTAGATGCTGCATAGTCTAGAAGTTTCTGGAAAAAGACATACAAAACGTATTCACATTTCTAGAATTCAAGTTAGGATAGAAACATCAACTACATTGTGAAAATCAAAAGCTCAACTTCAAGCATTAACATGCAATATCAGTACTGAAACATAAAGTCAAAATGGATTTTTAAAAGAGCTGCTTCACTTAATGGACACATTAAGGTTTTTTATTATTTCACAATTCTTTTGATTCATTATATAACAACCAATTCCTGACAAAGTTACTGTTTTGTTTTTTAACAAGACAACAATTTTGATTCTGGAATGCAGAATTATAAACACTTCAGAGAATTCGAGTGAATGTCTAACTCAACTATAGTTTCCCCCTCTGAAATTATGTCTGCAACTGAGCGTCCATTAACTGACAGCAACCTGTTTCAGGGGATGGCTGAAGAAATCCCCTCTGGAACACCTGTAGAAGACCCAGGACCACAAGGCCTCGTCCTCACCCTATCAGCTGGTGCTGAATTTAGCACCTAACACTGATGTTAGCATTATGACCTTAACTTCAGGAACATTTGTTTTTATTAACTTATGCTCAGCAAGACCTGGGGACATGACATTCACCGCCATGAGAAGAATTTGACAAGAACAAAACCATTATTTTAAAAGGTGCAAATTAAATACACTTGGACCGTATTCGGGGTCACTATTTGGAAAGTAGCAGATGGTTCGTAATTTTCAGCTTTATTTAAATTTTTCATTCCAGTGCAAAGAAACAGGAAACAGCATCACTATTTGAAGACGAACATCTCTAGGAGACAATAACGCAAGGAAGAGCAAATGAGTGACACAGAGTGCACGGACAGGACATGAAGACACACTCATGGATCTCCCTCCAAGAATAGGGATGCAAAAAGGCTATAGAATGAATAAGACTGCAAAAGCAACATGGCAGCACACACATCCCCTCTACAAACACCAGGTTGCATCGTGGCATAAAACATTTGTGCCTGAAACACCGTGCAGCCATCACTGATTGAGAGTCTGTGATGTGTCCTTTTCACGTGAAAGCTTCAGAGACCTTTTATTAGACAACTCGAGATAATAGGCAAAGTCAATAAGGCAACTGGTCGAGGATGTCCACGGCCAGACCCCAGGCAGGCCAAGACCTCCCTGCGGCGCAGAAAAGCCGTTCGCACCCCCCCGCCCAACGCCCCCCACACCCGCCCCGCTCTCGGCACCCTCCGCACCAGCACGGACAGAGATCTCTTTCCACAGCAAAAGAT
>VZRE01000863.1:121879-214379 GCA_013396775.1 Cephalopterus ornatus
GGGCGAGGGGGCGGGGCCGGTGCCGTGTGTTAGCGACACGGGGTCGGGGTCGCGCCCCCTCCCCGGGTCTCGGGTCACCGGCATGAGGAGGGGGCACCTCCGAGGACACCTGCTGCGTCCTCTGATGCGCCTGCTGTTTAATTAGTAACGCCCAAAAAGCCCCTCCTTTTTACTTCAATGAGTAATTTTGCTCCATGAGCAGGTTCACACCCAAGCAACGAAAAAAATCCTTTGTAATCAAGCTTAATCGAAACAGGATTATCATCACTGAGCTGGGCATGTGTTCCCGAGATTCCCGCGTTAATCACTCTCACGTGCTTTGGTGTTTTTCATTTGATAACAGGATCATTATTTTAATGGTCATTTACCATTGTAAGTAGTATTAGCATCAACAAGTAAAGATGCAGAAAAATCGACATTTTGTGTAAAACTTTGGGAAACATATATTTAAGTCATTGCACAACGTTCACTTGATACAATCTGTGCCATAAAATTAAATTCTAAAATAGTCTGTGTGTTGCACACTGCCTCTAAGACAACAAGTAAAAGGGTATGTGCAATGTGTTTAGGAATGGGAACACTGCACAGTCTCTTAGGACTCAGCTGCTTGCCTCCTGCAAACTTACACGGACGATTTACGCTGCCATCACTGGTTAAACCACAGGTGCCACACAGCTGACATGCTCCATATCAGCAGCTTGAACACTCACCACCAAACATAATCAATAGGACTTTCAGCAGCTGCATACTAATGTTAATGATAATTTTGCTTTTATAACCTACTATGCAGTGTCTTGTGATCTTCAGGTAAAGTGGAGGTGTGGTCAGTTGTAGATCCAAAGGTGAGAAATAACAGTACAGTTTGAATTTCCCAGCCTTTTGCTCCCTGACTCAATCCAAGAGCAAGCTTGGTTTGGTTCCAGGGTTCATCCAGAGTCTTAGTAACAGAGCAGTAAAAAGTCAGCCTGTAAAGGCCAGCGAAAGAGGTTGTAAGTCGCCAGTGGTTTGGTTTTGTTCTTTTTTTTCCTTTCACAGCTTATACCCATTTTTTGGGAACTGAGGTGCACATTGTCAGATCTGCAGTGCCTGCCATTTGGTTCTTCCGTAGTCAAACACTGAGAAATAAGTATCAATGGCAAAACCCTTTAATGGTTAGGCAGAACTTTTCACTTAAAAAGATAAAATTCAATTTATATGCTATTGTGGGAACAAATATTTCCAGCACCATGAATAAGACCTGAAAGCAAACTTGGATGCTGTAGAGTTGGAATGACTTAAATGTAACATGCTGCTAAATACTAACATACAGAGTACACCATTCATGAAGTAGTGTACTTCACCTTAAGGAAGTGCAGCAGTGAGCAGGCTGTCTGCAACAAAGGAATTCACTTGTTCATGGAAAGAAGTGCAGCACAGAGACATGCTTTCTTCTTGGGACAGTGGAGGTCTGGGCCTCCAGGTATGAGGCAGATCTTCCCTCAGCTCTCAGGAATGGAGAGGACACAGTATGCACAGTATAAAGTCACATAGATTCAAAAATGCCTTAAATGGAAACTCCCTTCGTTAGTGAAAGAAGTGCCCTCTTCTGTCACAATTCCCACCCTGGAATGTTTTGCAAAATAATGCATTCACAAGCTGTTTGTTGCGAACAACATCAAAACCACCATTAAACAATTGTTGATTGCTGCTTTTAAGGCATAACAGGTTATTCTGTATTTTGAATGCGACTCAGCTGTTGCTTTCAGGATGAGTTAGAAGAGCAATTACTGATCTCAGGGTGCCGTGTTGACTTTAATTCAAGCAGATCTTGGTAAAGAAAGACTTGTTAATCTCACACCATTTCCTATCTGGTTGATCTGCTGCTAGGTCCCCAAAGAAATGCATCAATGCACTAAAGACAGTGTAATTTCTAGTCATTCACCACATTTCTTAAAATCTATTCTACTTGGAGTATTATCTTAGGCTCCTGAAATCTGTTAGAGTAGATTCCCAGTTTTTCACCTGTCTCTCCCAGTCAGGACCAGTTATGCATTTGCACAGTAGCAAAGGCTGTTAGAGGAGGTTTTCTCCCCATTTTGTCTCCGGCAAGGAAGGTACTTCAGCAGTACAGATGTTTGAGTAGTACATGGTGCCTGAAGAGCCAGTCGACTCCTCTCCCACAGCTCCCTGCTGCTTAGCCAGGTTTGGGATAGGACAGCAAAGAACAGCAAGTGACCACTAGCTGTGGTTCACTAGTGTGGCCTTCTCCTTTCCCAGAAAGGGAAAAGATAATCTCAGATTTCATGAGCCCTCTAGAAACTTCCCCTGAAACCATAAAGATTCTCCCAGTCCTTTTGTCCTTATTTTTAGAAAAGCAACAGTCTGTTTCACCCTCACTGCCAAGCAGCTCATTTCTTAGGTACACCATGTAATGAATCAGTCCTATAGTGGCATGCAGTTTCACTTTATAACCCTGAAATGAATTGGTATCCACACATACCAGGCTCTGAACATTACAACACATGAGTATCAGCAGAAGAGATGTTGCATTCAAATGGCATTTTTCTGGTGACTTCTTAAAAGAGAATTATCTAAGCCTTATATCTGTCCAGAAAGCAGGTAATAAGGAAACTGGGCACAGTACCCTTAAACTGGGAAGCCTGCCTGGTAAATATGGCTTGGTTTTCCTCCAGGTACAGACAAATGATGGCAGCTGCTTATTGGTTCAGTTGAACAAGTAAAATCCTGTTCAATGCTGAAAAGATGAGTGTGTCCTGAATGCTTTGCACTGAACGGTCTGTCAAAATTCAACGTTTATTATTAATAACTTATAAAAGATGAATGTCTGTTCTATATTTTCTGAAGGAGAAATCTTGGCTAGTCAAGAGAAATCCCATTGTCCAAAGCCTAAATAAAATGTTCTCCTTCTAGATTGAAACATATTCTTCCAGGTTAAATTTTATCTCCCAGCAGAGGATTATTAACTCAAAACATGTCACACATTCACACTAGTCTTTTTTTTTTTAAATCTGTTTTGAGGAGGAGATGTGTCTGGAAAACCAATACATTTCAATAACTCTTAATTGTTGGAAGACCTCCCAAGGATCACATTCGATCAGAGGACTCCTGAGATTGTCCTAATATATGTGAAATGTTTTAAAACTTAAGGTGGTGTTATTACCTCTGGGTTAGCCCTCTTGAACATCCAGATTTATGATGTACATTTCAGGGCATTGATTGATATTGATTTACTAAGTCAGGGTTTTTCAGCGTTTTTCACGGCCTGGGCCATGTTTCAGTTCTACCTCTTCCATTCACAGCTGCGTGGTTGAATCTTCCCATTCAGAACTGCATAGGTCCTCTCATATAACTGGAGCAATGGCCTGTAGAAAGAAGGTATATAGAGCAGAATTAATACACTCCAGAATATTTAAACCATTTTAGTTGTGGGAAGAAAAAACAAAGGCATTTGTCTCTGCTTTAAGCAGAAATTCTTTTGGTAGCACACTCTTAATACCTGTTTACCTTAGTGATTATTAGTAGTTGGCAAATTTTGATATAAGAAATGTTGCAAGATTTAACTACAGAGTTGACTGTATTTAAGAGATGCTTTATAGGAATGCAGAAGATAAAGTTTTTCTCTCCACATTCTAAACTTCTCCTTACAGGAGAAAGGGAGAAACTGTTTCTTGAATGATCTTTGTCCCCCAGAGTACTTACCCAAGCAATTTTTTATCTAAAATTTTTTTTATATAGTCTCAACAGCTCCTTTCGGTAGAGAGTGGGAGGCAGTTAACAAAGTTCTTCAAGAGGAAGAACATTCTGCTACAGCAGAAATTCAGCATGGCAAAGAGGTGTTCTCATTCCCATCCTAGCTATTGGATTCTGGTGGAAAGTGAGATCAAGACTCCAAGGAATCTTGCCAGAAAAGACTTGTAGAGCTGTTCTCGCTCTGGATAACAAGCCCTGTTGTCTAGCATTCAGGTTCTGCTGGTTACCTTCAGGATGATGTACAGCAGTGTAAACATGTTTTACTCTTCTGTAAAATGCAGCATGTCACAAGGTAAAAGATAATCTTGTATTTTTTAAATTAATTTTATATGTCAAAAATTTTAATTTGTATATAAAATTATGCTTCCCTATTTTAATGTAACTTTTATTTGTATTTTACAGACTAATAGAATTGTTAAAGTTGGAAAACACCTCAAAGATCATTGAGTCCAACCATTAATCTTTGCAATGTAACTCGAAGTGAAGGGAAGTCTTAGGTTCATGAATAGTTTCACTTTATGCTTCACATCTATTACATTGTGTGTGTCAGGATTGCCACATTCAGAGTGAGCTTTCACGTGTTTAAAAATCATTATTATGTATCTATCCAGTGTTTTTCAGAAACAGATTTTTGAGGAAAAGCTGTAATAAAACAATCCACTGATTTTTAATCAAAGTAATTTTTATAAATGCACAGAAAGTTCAGGACATTTAGAATGAATGTATCTCTTCATGTATTACTTTAGAACATGAACTCTATTAACTAAGGTTTCTTACTCAGATGACTCATGGTATTACTCAAGTCTGTGTTGCAAAAAAGAGCTGATACCTGAAATAGTCAGTTCACTGGATAACACACATATAGATTTCTAGTTCACAGAATATCACTGGATTAAATGAAAATAAATTCAGCAATGCTTTTTATTCCTATCAATAGTATTAAAACCCTTTTGAACAGACAACAGAGTTCAGCTGTAAAATGACACTATTAGCTGCACTGGTTAGAACACAACATAAGCAACCCAGTTACAATACCTTTCACAGCACAGACAGCCAATATTAGAGCCAATATTTTTTTTGGAAGTATCCATAAATTTTGGTTCCTAAAGCTGAACAAATCCAAAACGGAGGGATGTTTTGTTAGTGGGCTCTTCCGAAAGTCCAGTCTTTTTGTGCAGTGGGATTTGCAACACCAGATTCTTAGTTTTTGAACAGAAGTACCTAAGCAATTTTTGTTCTTCCTGTTTCTCAGAATCACATAAATGATCGTAGATAAGTCTTTTTGGGTAATATATTTTGGCTGTTCAAAATCTGAAAAGAGAAATAGGAAAGATAGCTCTTCAGTGCTCAAAAATCCCCATAGGAATTAGTAATTATTTTTTGGAGATTAAACTACTGTTTTGGATAACTGATCTGTTATGGCCATTTGTGCCATGTAAAGAGCAAAAGCAGGGCACACATGTATCTGGCAGGACTGCGGCAGAGGGATTTTGCCTTCCTCCACCCTCTTCACAGAGACTATAGTTCCAGTTTATGATCCCTGGGGAAATAGGAGATGGGAGATAGGACTATAGCCCATTAATACATGCAAGATTCATTTGCTTAATTGTAAATGACGTACCTCCCAGTTATAACTTTACATTCTCATACACTTGCAAATTGCTTTGGGCTCACATCCTGAAACGCAGTGTCTAAATGAACAATACTCATTATCATCCAAAAGCTTTTCAGTCCAAACCACTTAGGAGAAAACCTGTGGAATACTTTTCACTCTGGTGCACAGGTTCTACACTCTAGGACCTGGTGCCAGTCTGAATCCAGAGAAAAAGTTGTTCTAATTCAGCTGACTACTGAATTTGCATGGTTCAGATAAGCTATTTTTAAATTACTATAATTGATTTTGCTCATAGTTACACAAGAGATCATATATTCTTATATTTGTACCTAAAGTAGAGAAAGTCTGGACAGCCTGCCATTTATAAATTCTTGGAAAGGACTCTGTCCCTAATACTCAGACTTGATGAACATCCTGGTTCTCTGGCATGCCTATATTCCTTCCCATCTGTCATGTTGGCATTGTTCCCACTTGGAATTATCTATGCCAATTTCAACAGGGCATAGGTGCTAACCAAACATGATTTTAGAGGGACAGCTTTCGTAACACAGCAAGTGCCATCTCTTTTGCCAGGAGATCCTGCTGTTTGCAAATAATTGCAGCTTAAGGCCACATGCCTCATTACATGGGATCACATCTGTAGATGCTTGTGGGCATCATAAAAAAAAAATCAACAAATGTCTACTGTATTTCTCTTTCAGCTTGGCTTAATGCTCCAAATTTTGCATGTGGAGAATGAATGCTCTGCACCTTGTTAACAGGAGGGAGCCATAGGCTGTTATATGCTCTGAGCAGTGTTGTCAGGTTGCTGCATCAAAGCTGGGACAACAGACTGCAGAAGTTTACCAGAGCTGCACTGCTTTTTCAGGTGGCTGTTGGTTGCTTGGTGTCTGTGGTGTATTCTGAGGAGAGAATGATAGACCATTGCCTTTTTGCACCACATGTGGCTTTCCAGGTTCTCAACATATTTGTGTATAAGGCATATTCTGTCCCCACACAGTTGTAAAGTGGCACATATGTATAACAAAATTATACTGCTTATTAAAATTTTTTGTCTATATAATGGTCTGTATAAGGTCCGTTATATTAGTATCATATAGTAGAGCATTAGTTTCACCTTAGTATCATATTAATATATTGTAGCTGTACTTGACTCCTGTTTTGCCCCACTCAACACATTACTTGTGTTAGCAGAATTACTCTGTACTGTATAAGGCTAGAAATGGCTTAGAAATGGCTTAGGAAAGAGCAAAATCTGTTCACGAGCCTCAACTGGACAGTAACCTATGCTTGAATTTTAAAACATAGTTTTGTAGTTAAGCAAAAGAGTATTTTGCCCAGAATGTTTCTTGAAAACTACTATTTGAAATAAAGTAAGATTCAGGGTAGATAATTTCCAGCCATATATTTCTAGTCATAAATACACATTGCACTGTTTAGCCAGGATCTGTGGAAAATAAACCAAAAAAATGCAACCCCCTTGACACCCATAGTGTTTTGACAATACTACACTCGCAGTGTAGTACTAGGAAGGACCATGTTCACATGCCCTGCATAAAAATGCATTGTTGTGTATCGTGAAAGGTATTTTCAGTCATTCTCTGTATCAGCAAAACACACCTAAGGCTGTTTTTAGTTATACTTTACCTCTCTCTAAAAAAATGATGAATTTAACAAAGTTCAGAAGAGTCAGATGTTTTTTAGAGTCCTAGCATTTTCAAAGATGCAGACTGACAAGCAGACACATGAATATACTGAAAAATTCTGTTGGGAATCAAGGTCTAGAATTACCAAACATTTATGCTGACTGTACATTTCAGAATAGTAGTGTGCATATTTCTGATAATTTTGTTGTCGTTTAGCATGCTTATGCAATTGGGTACAGTTGACAAGATA
Source organism: Cephalopterus ornatus (assembly GCA_013396775.1). Lineage (NCBI taxonomy): Eukaryota > Metazoa > Chordata > Aves > Passeriformes > Cotingidae > Cephalopterus > Cephalopterus ornatus. Next base: position 129,141 of record VZRE01000863.1, read on the forward strand.
TCACAGGCTGTGAAGCATACTTAATGTGTTTCTCCTACGCTATTGAAAAGCCCAACTTCAAAATACTCTATTGAATTAAAGAAACAAGAAACAACCAGCCTCATTTCACAGTATATTACTGTATCAATTGTTTCTAACCTTTACCTCTTCTCACCTGTCTCCTGTCCTTAGTCTTTTTGGCAGCTAACCTGCTCTTGTGGACCATCAGCACTGATTTGTTTTCCATACCACTTGGACTCAGAGTTATTCTTCTCTTCTTTTCTTTCTTTTCTTTTCTTTTCTTTTCTTTTCTTTTCTTTTCTTTTCTTTTCTTTTCTTTTCTTTTCTTTTCTTTTCTTTTCTTTTCTTTTCTTTTCTTTTCCTTTTCTTTTCTTTTCTTTTCTTTTCTTTTCTTTTCTTTTCTTTTCTTTTCTTTTCTTTTCTTTTCTTTTTTCTTTTCCTTACCTTCCCTGGTCTCCTAAAAGTGTTCCTTCATAATAATTTTATACTTTAGAAATCACCTGTTCCTCAAGTAAGGGCAGCAGAGTGGCATAAGAGGTGTATGCTATTAGTGCCACAGAATAAAACAAACCTCAAGGCAGATGCTTGAGGGAACAGGGGTTTTCCAACCCAATAGCTCATGAGGGGTGGAAAGAAGGTTCTACTCCAGCACAGTCAGACCAGGAGCTGCCTCTCGTAGGGACTGTTGGAGTTTTGGGTGAGTGGTATCTTGATTGTTTCTTACCAGTCTCAACAGCAGAGTTATAAGACTGCTTGGTCAGAATCTTAGCTATGATATGCCGGAGTGAACAGCCAGTCCCTTATCTCTCTATACAAACCTCAAATTTTTCCCATAAAATATGAAGTCAGATGTGGTACTCTTGTTAGGGAACACCTAACAGCAGCATTGCCAGGGCAGGCAGTTGAGTAGTTTTAAAAAATGACCTGTGCATGTTTAGGGAGCTTGGAACCTTTGGCTCATTGAACTGCTATCTCAAGAACACCAATAACTAATATCTCAAGAACACCAATAATTAAAGAGAGCTAATTTGAAAAAGCTACGTCTGGATTTCTCCGATTCATAGCTGCATTGTGTTTTTAATGCCTCTAAAATGAGTAATAGTGTGTATAAATAGTGACATCCAGTGTTCAGTTAGATCAACCACAGGTCCGTGTTCCGTAAGGTCTTTCAATTAAAAGATTTATTACAGACCCTATTTAAAATGCCTATGTACAGATAGTAGGGTAATTTGAATATTAACTACCTGCCAACTGCAACACACCTCCACAATAAAAATTTCCTTCCTGGCTTGTTGGGGAACAAGAATGGTGTGGCTCTTGTATAATGCTTTAAATTTCTTTTTTATGACAGCAAGCGTCTGATTATTCCCAGGTGTTCTTGATTTCTTCTTTCTCTGCTCCTGTTTCTGTGAATGTGGCCATTAGGGCAGCAGACATAAAGGATGTGTTCACCACTTCCTTCTCTGTCTGTCTCTTAACATAGCCACAAGTCCACCGTCCTCTGTCCACATTAATTCCCTGAGGTACCCACACAGTATTTGTGTTGACTGCCTTAATTTTGATCTTCTCTAATCATTCCCTGCCAGATGGCAGTTAAATTTTAATGGTCCCTGTAAAAATAGTTCCCTTTCTTCTTTTAATCAGTCACGTGTGTTTCCTTAGCTAACTGTTAGATGTTCAGAAAGCATGAAGGGACCACCAACACAATTACTTCAAAATACACATCCGTATTGTGATTTCAATGTTACGTAAAAGTGAAGGGTTATAGGGTAAGCAAGATTCCTGGAAATTAGCATGGGCTATTTGGTCTTAAATTTTCTTTGTTTCTTTAGATTCATTAAAAAGATTAAAATAATAATTTGAGATCTTTCATATAATCAAATGTGGTTTATTTTTAGTATCTTCTAGGGTCAAATGTTTGTTTTCTGTGCTAGGAAGTGTGTGAGTATTAAGCTCTCAGGGATGAAATGAGCAATACACTTAAGCAGATGTTTAACTTCAAGCACATGTGTATAGCTAATGATAGATAATACAGCCTTGAGCAAGGTACTTTGACGTATGCTTAATGTTAGGTCCCTAAGTAGTTCCACTGAAATAATTTACCTTCTTGCATGTTTAAGACTATGTACTGACACCTAATGACACAGAACCTGAAATTCTCCAGTATGTGTTTATTTGATTGAAGCTTATTAAACGTTTGAGGCTTTTGCTGAATCGAGGATTTAATTCAATTGCATATTCATGATATGCCTAAGTAGCAAATCACTTCAGAGGGAAATAGTTTAAGCTGTATCAGACACCTATGGAGTGAGCAGATAATGTTGTACTTCTGAGGAATATGGAGAGTCTGGGAAAGTGACAGGCCAGGAGTCTAATCCAGCTCACAGTACTGCCAGTGAAAACCGTGCTGTGGAATTACATGGAGACTGGATCAGGCCCTGAATGCCTTGCCTAAAGCAATACAGGAAATATATAGCAGAGTCACTAACAGAACCCAGATCTCCTGACTCAAATTAGCCTTCTTTTGTATCTAACATCTGTGTATGCTGCAACTGGATGTGTCATGACAGCCTGTGCAGGCTGGCTTCTAGATAAAAGCTCGTGTGATGACTCCTACGCGTACTGCAGGAATCACCCCACCTACACATCCCGGTAAGATGAGGCTGGCAGAATTGCAGACCATCCTCATTATTGCTCTGGTAGAAGACTGAGAAAATAGGGATACTTGTACCTTTCTTCAAGCATGTTTTAACAACCATCTCCAGAAGAAGTTATCAGACTTGACAAAGTATGCACTGCAACAGTACTCTGGAATTTCTGATCACCTTAGTGCTTTTTGATTTTGCCATCAACGCCAGTGAGCTGGACAGAGGGAGTTGCTTCAGCTCCAGTTTTTCCTGTTATGCCTTGATTAGCAATAAGCAATTTGGTTCTAACATAATAGAAATTTTTACCTGAAAGGAAAAGTCTCTGTGCTCCATCTAGCTATTTTTCCTCAGTTTCTTTTTATATACAAATTTTTTTGGTAAGATTTAGGCCAGAGAGCAGAGACAGATATGGGACTGTTTGCAGACAACCTCATTGAGATCAGGGCCTCAGGGTACTGGATGCTGGCAAAAATGTAATAAAAGTCAATCTCTGCCCAAAGGAATGTGAAGTCTAAATACACAAGCTATTTCATAACTCTGGGACAGAGAGGTTGATTTGCCCAGTGTCAGACTGTGCCTGTTGCTAGTGACTCACTCTTGATCTCTTGTGCCTTAGCCAATGGCCTTAACCCCAGCAGAACTCTTCTTCCCTATTTATAAATAATGAAAAGCAGAGCCCAGCTTTGCTAAGTGTTGGTATGTCTGAAGTGTAAAATCTGTCAGATGTGGAAGAGTGGACATACCTTTATCTTTCTTTCCCTTAATTTTCCTCTGCTGTTTCCGTATCAGAGAAACATACTCTGCTTCCTTACTTGCTTGGCTAAGGATTGCAAATATATAAATGAGCTAAGCAAAGCTTGCTGGGCTGATGATGGCTAATAGCAGGTGTCGAAGTGAAGGCATTCCTCTATGGACACAACCCATCACGGCTGGGTGAATGCCCAGTTCATAGGAGGGAACATGAATCTTCTGAATGGAAAGGGAGATAAATTACATCTAAACACTCTAATGATGATAATGTAGAGACAGATGTGGTAACTGAGTGTTAGAATCCCTCCATACGCTCTTTACCTCTATGATACTGTCACATCATATACTACTGACTGATGTAAGCCAGATGCAAACACAGAATGTTGAGTTTATCCTCTTGACTTCTCCAGATTTGTGCACCTTTTAGCTAGAAATATTTTTCCTTGGCACAAAGGTCATTTTTATGAGCTCGTATGAAGAGTGAATTGGACAGAACTCTTTGGCATTTGTTTCAGCTGCACAACTTTTGCTAAAGCATTTTTTCTGTAAAAATCAAGACAAGCACAGCTCAGAAACCCAGAATCTGGACAAGGAATTTTGTGTCCTTGTCCATAGTGCGGCTACTCCACACCCTTGAAAAGAGGGTGCCATTCAAAGACTTGTAATTCAGAAGTGGTTGGGATCTGCCTTACGTAAATGTAAATTACATAACGATTTCACAAGGTGAAAGGCAGCAGAGGAGGAGATGCAGAGCACTGCCAAGTGAGGCTAAGCGTGGAGAATATGCAACAATGATGTGCAGAACGTTTATACACCTGATATGGTACATGCCAGTAGTTAAGGCAGAAAGCCAAAGGTAATGAGCACTGTGAGAATTACAGAAGCTCCTTTTTGGCCCAGGTTCTTGCTTGTAATTGAAGCACTATCCTCTACTGATCCTTCAGGTGTTATTGGAATGATTTTTTCCAGGCTTCAAGGGAGAATCAAACCCTACAGAGAGAAGGAAACTTACTTTACATTATAGCTCTGTGCTAGAAGCAAGCTATGGATGTGACTCATGAGTATTCTTAATAGTTTTCAAAGAAAGTGAAATTCCTAAGTGAAGTTTTGATTTTAATTTAGAATGTGATTTTTATGTGTGCTCCAAGATGAATAGGAAATCATAGGTATGTTTACATATTTATGTTATTAGAACTTATAATAAAATGTACATTATAGTGTCTTCATTGCATTTATTAGAATTTATATTTTAAAATAATTGTGTACAGTATTAGGAAGAAATAATGCAAATAATAGCCATCCAGGAATATTCTCCACTGGTCTGTACTCTCCATCAATTTTTAAAATAGGCTATTTATTTTTCTTTAACCTGATTCTAATGTATTCACACACTAAGAGTGGTTATAAGACATTGTAATCTCATTTCTGGATAACAGATTTTAGCTTTTATATATCTAGTCAGCTCCTTCTTACTTACAATATTGAATTTCAAGGAGTTGGTGGCTACTCTGTGATGCTGAAAATTTCATTCTATATCTCTTTTAGTTTCCAGCCTCGAAATCTTTTTGAAAGATAATCTCTACTTGAGAAAATAGTCAGACTGAGAAATCAAAGACTAACTTGGCAATCTCATTAAAGTGCATGTAATAGCCACTTAGCTTTCCTTGCCTTCTCCACTCTTCCTTTGCATGTTTTTACTTCAGGTACAAACTGTTTAGGACCAACACTTGTTTTTACTTTTGAAAGGGGATCTTGGACAATTGTGTGTTTTCTAAATAATCAGATTTATTTTTATTCTATTCATTTTATGGGTATGGGCATCTGAGTTCAGAAGCATCCTTCAGAAAAACATCCCAAAACTTTTAAAGATAAAGCAGTAAACCTGGGAAGCACTGAATATTTAACTGACAAATCAGAAAGATAAGCAAAATAATTATTGGAGCTGGGGAAAATATGCAAGTTTACAGAAAACTATAATGCAAAAATTGTTTACTGATAGATTTTTATTTTTTATTTTAATTTTTTTTTCCTGGGAGTTCAATGATGAAAGGGAGGAACTGTTCATTTAATTTGAAAGTGGAAATTAAAAAACAATGGACTTTACCACAAATTGGAAACAATGGAAAACCCCTGTGACTCCGTCATTGAAAACTAGATTGAGGAAAGCACTACACTTGATTGCACACCTATAAGGATGATGCAAACTGCCCTCTCTGTTACTGCTGATACCGGTCGGGGAAGATACATACTTTGTAAGTACCATTAAATACGCTATTTCTGTTACAGGGTAGTGCATGTAGTTGCTAGTCAAATTATGGAAAGCACTTCCCCTTTGGCTGTCCATAACTGCTTAAGAGCATCACATAGTTTCTTTCTCTGCTTACTAGTAAGGCATTCTTTGAATCATACAAAATGAGTACACTGGTAGAATAAAAAAAACAAAACACCAAAACAAACAAGAAAAAGGAGATTATACTAAATTATAATTCAGCTACTAGTGGAAGTAGACTAACAAATCTAACATAAAATAATCTTTCATACTACCTCCTATCTTTTTACCTTGCGATAACAGTAAGCGGTAATTTTATTAGAAGGATATTTGCATCTTATTTAATGCAGAAGGCTTTTCTGAGAAACAGAAACCCAAATTATAGCATTAGCTGAGAGAAATTCAGCAAAGAAAATTCATCTTTCTCAGAAGAAGCAATATTAAAGAAAAATTAGTGGCTGTATAACATATCACTGCTTCTGTCAGAGTTCCTAAGTGGAAGATACCGTGGTATATTAAAATGGCATCTTATCCCCTTTGACTATACTGTATCCACCTAACTCGTGAAGAAAGCACAAGAACATTAAAAAACTGCTTTTGCACCTGTTGTATTATGCTTTGCATTTTTAATGCTTAGCAGAAGCTGTTGATGTTTAAGAATCTTCACCAAATATCTCCATGCGGCATAGAAAAAGCTGAAGTCATTAAATTCCATATCATACAACAGAATCATTTTGCATTTGATTACTAGATTTCTAAAGCAATTACTAAATTTGGACCAAGTGCTGGCCTAGAGGGAAGTCAAGTGTTTCACCTGTTCTGAGAAATTATCCTCTCTTGTGTGCAGTGAGAGTCCCGACTGACCAGCACGCAGGATGCCGCACAGGATGTCTGAGCACAGACAGGCACGGTGTGTGTAGGGAAAGCTGTCCTGATGGAGCAGGTACACGTGGTGGCTTTCCCTGCTCAGCAGGCTGTGGGAAGGACTGCCAAGACAAGTTAGACTTTCTGCAGGAGGTAGAAAGAGCCAGCCTTCCTTTTTGGTTGCGTATAACTATTTGTTCTTTACAGAGTCTACATTCCTGAGTTTTTCTCTTATTTTTCCTGTGTTTTCCCATGATAACTTAACACAGAGTAAATATAAAATTTGCTTCTAACTCCAAACAGGCAGCTAGTAAATGCCAGAAATAATGAAGCACTGAAAGTTTGGAAAAAGATAAGCAGCAGTCGTAGCAAAAATGTATTAAAGAAATTGGCTCATCTAATCTAAAATACTAAAATGACCAAGTTCCAGGGCTGAATTATTCCCAGAAGTAATACCATGACTTCACTCAGGAAGCATTACTCAGTAGGATTATAGCTGGAACATTGTCAACCTTAAGGATTCATCTTCAGAAACATCATTCTTGGACTGCAAAATATCCTGTACCTCCCAGTCCTAGAACAGGGTTCTCTGTTAGTAACTCACATTTCTGTATATCATAAAGTTCAATTTGCTCACGAGTAATTTTGCTGTTCAAGAACTGTGTAAAATGTTAACTTTCTGTCAGTAAGGGTTAAGAGTCCGAGGAATTAAGCTTTCATTTAAGTGTGGGATTTCCCTACATGCTCTTGAAAATCCTGTCTCCAATATTAAAATACTTCAGTTTTTTTCTCTACGGCAGAAAATTCCTTGCAGTTACTTATGGCCTCCCTGTAAGATGCGATAATCTACATCCAGAGATAAGAGATAAGGTGGTCTCCTACCATGGAGTGGACTGTTTGGTGGTGAGGAAAAGTTGATTTTATGTATTTATTTACAAAAAAATACCCCCAAAATTGACACTAATTCAAGTGTGCAAAGCTGCATAACATGGAGAGCTTTGGGGAGCTTTTTCCCTTGGTGCTTTAGACATGCTATGGAAATTTCTTGCCTGGTGAGATAAACTAATGGATTGACCAAAACACAAGCTCTATCTATCTGCCGTAAAGCAGTGTCTTAGTCCAGAGTGCATTAGAGTAAACATCATGTTCACAGTATCCTGTCTTTCTATTACACAAGAAATCAAACTGACCAAGAGTGTCCTTAATTCCACTCATAAATACTGTGTCGAAAGCTGACAGTACTCAAGCTTTTATTTTTCTTTAAAACTGATATGGGGGTGGTGGTCTTGAATAAATATTTTCATCTAGAAAAACATGTGAAGTAATATTCATTATACTAAAAGTTTAACCTCATTTAAACTTAATTTTTCTCAAATGCCTGCCATTCCTCTATGATTGTGAAAGTGCAGTGTGATCATCCATTCCCTTGGATGATCACTGCCCACATGGAAATTTGCATTGGAATTAGGTTAAAGTAACTTGCTCTTATAAACGAAAGAATCTGGAAACTGGAATTATGCTATGGTTTTCATTGCATTCCTCTCAAAAATGCTGTTGCTGCCAATAGTGGTGTTTTTTGTGCTGGACAGCCAATGTAACAATTATGAATAATTGGAAAGGTATCCTGTATTTGTCAGAAAACTGTATTTTAATGTTAGTAGCTCAGATCACTAATCTAAGCCTGTCTCATTGTGTACCTGCATGAAAACCTGTAGTCACCACTCCTATTATCGTGTCACTGCTTCCAAGTGTAGCCTTGACAGATCACAGCCACAAATATTGCTTGAGGTGAAATTAATTTAGCTATGTAGAACTCCCTATTATTTCAGTTCAAAAAGCTCAGCTTAAATAGAGACTATCAACTGAGTTGAAATGTTTTTGCAATATGCACTGATGTGAGACCAACAAACCTATTTCACTTAGGTGCCTTAAGTAGACTTGGATCTTTAGTTTTAGCTATGCTGTTACATTTCCTTGAAAGCTTCCATATCCATAAAAATACGAAGTAAGAGGGGAAAACATATTTTCCTGTGACCTAAAGGCATTTGGCTGTTGATGTTTATGTTCTTCAGTTTAGAGAATAATGAGTGGGAAACATACATGCCTTGGGTCTGAATGATCAACGCTTTCACTGCAATGTGCTTTCCTGCTTGGGTCAAGGTACAAGCTGTGCACTAAACACTGAATTCAGGCTCAGATTCTTCTTCCAGATGCACATGTGCAACTTCTGTAGCAGTCAGTGAAAGGTGCATACACAGATTAAATTCCAAAATAATATGGCATTGCATCCGTTTGCCTAGGATGAGAGTTTTAATTTATAGAATTGTCAGAATACTGCAATTCAGTCCTTTAGGCCTTTAGCATATTTATATGATGAAAATAAGGAGACCTTTCATGCCCATGGTATTAAACAAAGATTTAGTAGGAGGCATGGAGTGGGCAGGGCTGGGAAAACATGTGAATGCTGTGCATATACATCTCCTGAGTAAGCTGTTTATTGTTTCAGTTATTGTACTCCCAAACAATTTCTGTTGGCAATGAAGTATTGGCCATACATTCACAGAGTTTTGGACAGAATCCATTCTGGATGGTAGTTTGCATCCTGATTTTTCTCTAATGGTTGTTTCAAAATAAGGGTTTTTTTAACATGAGATACTTTAGTACTTTATAAAAAGAATCGTGGTTGAAAATAGATGAAATTGCAGTAGCTATGCCACACTGAACACAGAGCTCAGATAAAAGAGAGCTCCATATTACACAAAACCTGTGGCTATTAGCTAATTTACACACATAAACTGGGAATATTTTATTTTGTACTACGGAACAGTTATAAATCCGTGATGCTGATTGTAATTTCATCTATCACCACCACCAGAGGGAGCACCAGTGATTGAGCTGCACAAACGTGGGGGTTTCGAACACTCAATGAGCCAAATTCTCTCTGCAAACACCCTGACAAAATTTCTAGTGCTGTCAGCAGGAACCGAGAAAAAATGTCTGAGGTTAGAAATGATCTTTGAATACGTTAAATAGTCCTATTTTCTTCTAAATAAACTCTTGTGTACCCCCCAATTAAATCAGTAGCATCACATCTACAACTTTGTGAAAAATACATGTCACACAAGTGGTATTTGGAGTAAGATCAGAGACCTGACTACACAGGCCATGGCCATCACATCTTGTAAGCTAAAAGCATGCTGCAAGGATGTTTAGCCAGCTCTGTTTCTGATTTTGCAACTTAAACCACAGTTCTGTGGGAAGCCATATTTCAACTATGAAAATTGTAGTTACTCAAAACCTAAGATTTTGAAAGATGTTGGAATGTATTTTCAAGTTGCCAATTGTTACAGTTCAGTTTCAGATAGTGTCTAAAAGTGTCAGAATTATTAAATCAGTCCTCAACAGATGTTTTAGCATTTTCATTCAACCAGTCTAGCAGAAAAATTGAAATTCACAGCTGTTAAAAACACATGTAAGAGAAGATTGGATATAAAGCAGTGTAGCTCATCTCCAAAGCTCCAGATTTTAACACTTTCTCCCAGGGAAAGGAGTAGAGAGAACCTCTGTTAAACAACTCCTAACTGAGTCCTAATATGCCAGCAAATATGTTAGTTGGCTCTTTGACATTTTACCCATTTCAGTAATCATCTTCACCAAATATGAACACCTATATTGTTGTCACTTCATATGAAGTAATATAAAGTTGCACAAAAAGCCCCCGCAATCAGCTTGGATTTAAGCTCATTCTTCCATATTTTCTCACAAGAAAAAAACATTTAATAGCAAGGAATTTGGGAGACAAGCCAATAACCCAACCAACATGATCCTAACAAAGACATTGTAGACCAGATGACAAGGCTATGCACGTGAATTCTGTTTTCCTTCCACCCTATCAGCTCCTCTAATGGAAGATGCTCTCACTACAACCCTGACGTGCTTATAAACACAGCCAAAACAAACCCAGCAGCTCAGTTCCTGCCCAGGATCATGTCAGTTCAGCTCATCTCAAAACCAGCCTTCTAAAACTGAAAGCTTATGATCATTAGCCTTTTAGTACATTAATTATAATGAATATAAAGCAACAATAACATTGGGGAAAATGGGAGTTATAGAAAATTTATATTACAGGCAGAGAAAAGATTAAGGGTTTTGCTGGTGGTCTTGCTTGAAAAGAAGTGAGGGATCTCAGAGTTGCTTTGGGTTTTCCATCACTGTGGTATCACACACCTGGCTGTTGCAGACAGTGACTAAGGAAGCATTACTTTAAGTTACTCTCAGTCTATCTAACCTGATAAGGATCCAGTCAGAATGCCTGGCATGTGAGAAGTGGACACATGGTATCTGAAGTGTTGTATAAGTGTTGTATAAATAAATTAAACTTAGTCACCAAAATCAATTTCAGTTATCCACTCTCAGTTTCCTTACATGTCACTGTCACTCCTGTGGTCTTTTCTTAGCTATTAGTGTCAAGAATATGACAAAATAAAATCTTCTTACCTTGGGTAGCTTTACAATAATGACAAACCACTCTCTGGAATCCAGATCAGTATAGTTCTTCCAGTTGCTTATTTGGTTGAGGGCTGGGCATTGACCAAAGACTTTTAATACCTGCAAAGAAGGAACATTCATATCTTTCCTGACCAAAAGTTTCTCTGATAAAGATCAATGTTACTGTGTCCAAATAGCTTATTCAGTGGGCTATACTGCTATATGAGTTAAAGAAAAGTCACAAGGCTTTATTTTGTTAAACAAATATTAATTTAGGCAGCTTTGAAGAAAGAGCAGAGGATGACAAGTGTTACAAGTGTAACTCTATCATGTCTTCTGTTTATCACCCTTACAATACCTTCCAGTACTTAGGCTAATTGATTATGTGTTCACATATTTTCAAAAAGAAATTCCTGAAAACAGCAGTGAAGTTTGGTTTGCAGCATGCGATATTACTAATTCATATGCATTCGTATTAATAATTCATATTAAAAATCACTGTCATTGATTTTTGCTATTGGATTCCTTGAAAGGGAATTCGGAGCACATTTTCACTGTATATTTAACATAGTCCATTCTTCTATTTTGTTATATATGATTCCTTTTGAATTTTTTAATCATTCTTATAATTTGCTAGAATTGTCTACCATTTAGGAAAAAAATCAGCACTTTCAGAATTCACAAGGCTGAGTAACACTATTAATAGTGATACTAGTCACAATTCGGTAACTCAGGTTCTGAGTATATCTCTTTCAGGTAGCTCTAGTCTCTGGATGTTAATGAATTATGTGATATTTACTAATGTAGCTAAAATGGGTCTCAGTTGTTGGATCCATAAGCTATTTTTATCTGCATTCTGCAAAGGTTGCTTTCTGATTACTGCATGTGTCACTGCTCAAATCAGAAACATTTTTTGCCACTGGTACTGAACAGTTATAGTTTCCATGGGCTTTAAGTGCACACATATTCATCAGCAACATGATTGTTTACTTTCCTGTAGCTTATTTGCCCAAGTATAGAGAAATCTGTTCCAATGTTTTCATTGAAAATGACAAATATGCAATGGTACTGTAGGCTGTCTGTTTTTGGTTGTGATCCATAAGTGTATGTGCCATTTAACAACCAATAAAATATGACAGGCATATACAATTCTGTCTGAGCAGGAAAGGAAATTTTATTGCTCAAGTTTTAGTCACACATGCCTTACATAAAGCTGTACAGTCAGATCAGTATTTTATTGTTACTTACCATATGTGTTACACCCCTTAGGCATGAAAGAGCAACTTAGAAAGCATTAACCTTATCTGCAGAAAAAGAAATGACTTCAAATAAGTTTATAGTCAATACAGTCTCTTTTTAGGAACAAAACAAGAAAAACTGGAAACAAATCTACATCTCATAGACCTCGTTCAGAGAAGAAAGGAACCAATCTTACAGTCTTTGTTTTATCAGCTTCTTTTTTAAACACTGTATTTCCTCTCACACACCAAAATACTTCATGATGCACTATGACAGATCACTGAAGTCAATAAGTAAACTGCTATCTGCCATCTCCATACCCACTGTATCCCCACAAAACTCCTGGTATTAGGGGTCTTGGCCTCACGCAGAGAAAACACTCCTGATCTTATAACAAGGCTATGGGCATAAATCTATGCATAAATTTATCAGAATCACCAGGTATGTTGTTCAGGGGCAGATCAGTGGTGAACAGAGAACTCAGCAGGACACATCTGCACTCTGTTCACACTTCTCGGGTTCCTTGTACAGCTCAACAGGAGAGGGAAAAAGCAGAGGTGATGATTTTGAGGCACTTCTGCAGTTATGGAAGAATTTCAAAACAAATTCCACTGCCTTGTTATTTCAGAATATACAGATTATATTTTCTTTAATACACATGGGAACCAGAATTTATTTTTACGATGTACTACCGGAGTTTATCTCCACCAGTTGAAGAAGTATGCTAACAGCCTGCAATGCATTAGAAGGGCAGGATATGAACCTACACAGGATATGAATTTATAAATGTCAAAGGAGTGTAAGTAGTAGCAACATGTAAATCAAAGTTCAGAAAGCCAGGAAATCTTACTTTAAGATCAGCTGATACAGAGTAGCAACATACTTATTTTTAGGGAAAACAACAAGTAGTTATGTGGCAGCAGGCTGAGGGACTGGATGATCAGCAGGCAATGACCTGACAATGATTGATTCATGACAGAAGAATGGGAGAGAAAATAAGCTGTATTTCAGACTCCAGCATGCAACATACCAAAAACATTGAGAAAGGTCTCTGAAAGCCAAGTAAGGAAGCTTGTCAGCTTTTCTGTTTCCTTGGGCACTTTATCTATCAAGACAAACTGAAAAAAGGAAGAGCTACAATACCTTAATTGAAAATGTTGCAGGTAGCTGTCTGAGATATTTTTAAGCAACACTGACAGAAATCGTGGAGGAATGAAGAAATAGCATCAAGAATCTTTAAGACATTTATCCTGGATAAAGTTGCTAATCTCGAGCTTCAGATAAACTAATACTGTCCTTGCCCAGGCAAAACTTCAGTACAAGTTCCTTAGAAAGCCGAAAAAAGTGTGATTTTTCTCTTCAATCACATATTAACACAGAAATAATGTATTAGTATATGTAGTTAATGCTTGATGATTTTATGGCTGACTCTAGATGTCTGACGATTACAGGACCTTTGTCTGAAGAGCAAACCCTTGAATTTAGACATATCAGTTGCTAATTTTTTTTTCTGATTCCATTTTTTTCTTTATATAAAGTAATTTTAGTTTTGTGAGCAACTACCTATAATAAGAAACAATCCGTTTTAAACACTGGAGAGTATAAGTAGAAGGTGTTAATTATAACTAAATGCCCAATTCCCCTCCTCCGCTCTGGGCTAAACACTACAGTTTTAGGCTGCTTTCATTTCAGTAACCATTTGATCTTTCCCAGGAGAGGATTTTGTACTATTTCTTTTAATCTTCTCTGCATGCAGTTCAAAACTGGCTTGCTGAACTCAATTTAAATTAGTGTTTGCGTTTATGGGCAAAAGATCGCAGGGTCTACAACAAAACAAATAATGTTTATAAATGTCAGAGAAAACTGTGTGAAGTAAAGTTAGAAGCATCTATATAAATGTTAGAATGATGCTGTTACTCCCTCTGCTCACTAGGATCTGCAGCAAAAATATAATTTAGAAACCCCAGACCTTTGGAAAGTATAATAAGCTTTTACCATAATGCCTTTTCAACTAGTGAACAATCAAGCAAGTAATTTTAGAAATATGCTGAAAATAAAACACATTGATGTTTCACTCTATACATGTGAGGATCTTCAATGACTATGAGTAATTAACCAGACAGAACAAAGTTAAACAAACACATTAATCTTCTCAGGGTGGACATTCTATGCACTAAATGCAACTCGTCCACTATCATCAGATAACATGCATTGTCCTAAATGCCACTAAGCCAGATTTTAGAACTAGCATCAGTGCCAGATAGGTGTTATCTTGTAACTTTTACCTTCTATGGATGAAAAGTCTTCAGAAATCAAAATGTCTCCATTGAATCAAACTAGATGGGATTTAAGTTAAAGTGGGCCATGCAGTCAGCTAAGAAATTGCAAAATGTGTTTACCCACCTCAAACTATTGCTCCATATCTCATTCCTTTTGTAATAATGTTTATAAATCCACAAAAATTATTTTTCACATCCATTGTTTTAATAAAGTTCCAAAGAGACATTCATTTCTCAACTTCCTGCTAGCACTGCAATAGCAAAATACACTGCTTGTAGTCATGTCCACAACTGGGTTCAGACAAAGTGACAAACCAGCTGTAACCCAAATACACACAGAAGAAGTCACAGCAATATCCTAATCATGCTTACAACAGAAAAATACACTGCCAAAAGTACTGAAGAAATATTTTGCAAATAAAGGAAAAATCAAGATACAAGGAAAATAAAAATTAGAAAAAAGAAGAAACAAGAAATTTGGCACAATATGTACTGGTTGGGACCCCACAGAATAAGGATTTCCATGCATTAATGTAACAGAAACAGTTGGTAACTTCATTCAAATTGCCTCTACCAGTCCTAATAAAACCTAGCAAGGCAAATTTATACTCAGGCCCCATTAAAACTGACTAATTTCAGAGTTGTTGAATTTAGGAGCATTGTATTATATAACTGGAACCAGAAGTTAATATACTGAGTGTTGAGTTTCACTAAGATGAAATATTAATTCATGTTTATTATGAATGTTGATTGTTTTAATACCCTGAATTTAGATACAGAATATTAGATGTAATGGGTTGCTTCCATATGTCACAAGTAACCCAGTTGCTCTTTTAACTGTAAATTCTGCAAGCATTTGTTTTGTTCTTACCTAGAAATTCAAGCAAATTATTTAAAATTAAACAATTTTTCCAGCACCTGTAAAAACGTGCAAATGATAGAACTGGCAGAATGATGACTGCTTTACAGATAAGCATTTTCTTCATCATCTTCAAGGACATCCAGATTTACGATCTAATCAGTCAGCCCTTTTAAAGGATGCATTTAAGTTTGATTAAAAAAGAAAACAAACAGCAGTGCAGATTTATTAATGAAATCTGGATGACCTTTTCACATATGGAATTCTCTCAAAATAGCAAATTTAAATCTGAGTATAGTCTCCTTAGCTGCTTTAGCTTTGCTCATCCCAGTGTACAGCATGTTTTTGGTGTGCTTTTTCACATCAGCAAGTGCAAATTTTGGAAAACCATTTCCCCCTCCCCCTCCTTGAACTTTAATTGCTTAACCTACATCCTAATTCAAGTTGCTCATAAACCTTAGCCTTTGTTGTAGGTCCGACAGCTGCATTATGTCAGTAGCAAGTAAAACCTTCACAAAGTTCCGGAATGCTGCAAGACATTTTATAGGTGCTGCAGTAAAAGGCAAATTGAATTTACAAAAATGCATTTGTCACTGATTAAAAACTTACAAAGTTAATTGGAAACACAGTGTAGGTGTTGCCACACAACTAGAGGTGCAATTGGTGGTTTCTATTCAGTTGAAGCACAGGGGAGAGTAGCTGTTCATGTAAGGCCAGCAATCTTATTCGTATTTCTTTTTCCTTGAAGAAACAGGGTGTTTCTACTGGAAGACTTGCATGAATGGTCAATAGCATTAAGATGTTAGCTGAGGAGTAGGGACCACTTCCATGCTCAGCTTTCAAGGCTATATCAAAGTAAAATTTGCAAGTACCAATCAGTGCCCATTAGTAATTGCAGTGTCCTTCGAGAAAGTTTTCCAGGCCCTTTCTCACCACCTTGTCTTAGGCTGGCAAAGCTGACACTACTGTAACAATCACTGCTTCAGCAAGTGAGGAGGGGAGAGGGAGGTAACCAACAGCCCTGGCAATCAGCACCCTCCCCCTGCAGCTGAGTGAATTATCTCCACATAATCCACTTAACCTTTGCCATTGTGGGACCTGGGAAGCTGAAGGTATTTTTAAACTTGAGTCTTTTAATTGCCAGTTTATAGTGTCACTAGTCCAGCTCAGCTGGAAGGAGGATGATTGGAAAATAGTTCCATGAGGCAATAGCTTTTCACCTCGGCTAAGAGTCCTAATTATTATTAGTTTTGTGGCTCACTGTCCTTTAAGACTGTGGGGACAGTGATCTACAGTGAATCCACTGGTGATGGAGTTTCTTTAATGTATCACTACTGCTAAACACATCTAAAATGTCACAGGTTCTAAACCACTTACAATGTTGAACTTGGGTAACAAACACAATGTCATCAATTGTCAATATGCAGAAAAATCCAAACTAACACAAAATGTTGTGGAAACAGCTCTGTAACAAGGAGGTTGAGTAACATGAGAAAGCTCCTTTGCAATTTCTACTCTTGGAATTCTGCACTTGATATTAAATTTATTATTTGATTATTTACTTGATATTAAATTTATTAAAATCCCATGTAATTCCCCTATCAGAAAAACAAAAAACTGCCTTAAATGCCAAAGGATGCTTCTGGGTAGTTTTCCAAAGACAAGCTATGGAAAATTTAATTAAGAAGTGATTAGTTCAGTAGACTGCACTAGTCTGTGAGAGCCTTCTGATATATTTTTGGGCACGGCTGCTTAAAATTTGAATAGTGCTAACCTACTTTATTGATAAATATTCCACTGTGCTGGACTGTGTGTATGTCCAAATTTCAGTGATCATCAAGTAAGGCAAGGAACCATGCATGTGTTCTTCACAGAGACACGAATAAATGGGAACTATACCTTTTCCTTGATCTGGAATTTTCAAAAAAGCCCCAAAGAGTTAGGCATTCAGCTTTGTAAAACAAAATCTCAGTGTCACTGGATGATATATGTCCATCTTATCTCTTCAAAATCTCTGGGTAAAAACAGGACACCAATACCTTTTATTAATACTCATCAAAACCTCAGTCTTCTAATTTTTACTCCTTATTCTCTTCACAATTTTAAGTTTCCCACGCAGTGGTAGAGACAAAGGGAGCACGTGGACGTCTTGCACTGCTGAGTGCACTCATACTTCACCGTGCAAGAATGTGGCAGACCTATAATGTTAGTTACTCTTCAGCAATCCAGATAATCAATGTCCATCATGGTGGTACTGTATATAGCAATCAAAAAAACCCCCAATGGTGCACACTCCCAGAGCTCTTCTGAAGGGGAATTACTAACTCAGCCATCTCCTTCATTAACTTTCTTTGGCGCACAGTCAACCAATAGAAAACCTCCCTATGTGATACCTTAGCATCAGTACAGAAAGAGAATTATTCTGGGAAATTTCTGCCAAGACAGACTTGCTGTTTCTCACCACGGTCTCTGTGTCATCTCCTTTATCTTTTATTAATGATAAGGAAGCAAACAGCAGTAGTCAGGATTCAGAAGCAACAGCAGGGATGATCCAAATATTCCACTCCTACTCCTGCTATTCTAAAATTCAGCATTATATCTGGGAGAGTCCATATTACAGTATTTTTCTCTTGCAATCTTTGGAAAGAAACACAGAATAAAATAGGAAAAACAAACAAACAAACAAAAGGATTTCTAACTCTAAATGTATACTTCTATCCAGGCTTACTGAGCAAGAAAGATACCCACCTCCTTGGGTATCCCTTCACATGTTCATATCTCATGCTTGGTTTTTCAAAGAACTTAGAAAATTGAGAGAAAGAGAGGATGCCATGGAAGACTGTAGTCATGTCTTTTACTTAGCTAGGTCCTCCACTGGGGTAGTTGTGGCCTAGAATTTCAGCAGATTTTTGGCCAATTCATTCTTCCTCACCCATATACCAGGATGAGCAAACATATGTTGTAAGAAGGAATAAATGGGATTAAATAAAAGAGAAAGTGTTTGAGTTACTTTTCTAATTTCTCTGTTATTTCTGTAGTTAAGATTTTAATGAAATGATCAGCATTAATATGACATTTTGCAATCAAAAGATAGGCAGATAGAGGGGATTACTATCCTTGCTGCAAAACCAAAGGAGCAGCATATCAGCCATACCTTTCTTTCCACTGGACAAGTTCCAAATATAAAATAAGTTAAACAAAACATGGTATTTATCTTGGTATTGGGAGCACTCAAAATCAGTTTAAGGATCTGCTCTGGTTTGGATTCTAATTTAATTATTTTAGATGAGGATTTAGAAACAGAGAGAGGTTGTGTGAACAAGTGGTAAAGTTTTTCTTGTTTCCAACTCAACTTAATTTTTTTTTAACTTCCCACCTCCTTTCCTGTTTTGTATAAAAAAAACCCTTGGAGGCAGTTTCCAGGTTATACCAGAAAGATCTGAGATCTCTTTGTGTGGGGCTATGGCATAGTGAAACTGTGGCCATTACAGACAGATGTGAGTCTTAAGTACCTTCCTCTTGTTAAAGCCATGGAAGAGCATGGAAAGAAATGGAAGCTCCAGCCATGTCTGCTGGGACACTTCAGTGCCCGTCGAACTACCCTGGCATTAATGAAGGGGATTGTATGACTAAACAAACAAATATTGGTAATTGATACTGAGGGGTTTCCACTCTGTTTTAAAAATAAAAAATGGACAGATTTCCTCCCAAGAGTTACAATCTCCATTCTGACCCTCAGTATTATCCCTAAAGCCTCCAACTATCTCACAAATGGGAGATGTTTTTCTTAACAGAAGTGGTACGTAAAACGTGGTGCAATCAGCATGGTGAGGGGTTTGTCATGGCTTCCAGCTTCTCATCTTTCCTGAACAGATGTGAGCATGTAAAATATCTTAACTTCATGCTTCCTCTTGTAAAAATGGTCACAGAGACAGAGAGAGAGAATATGCTTTCAGAGCTTTACTGGTAGCTGCTGAATACGGAAGATGATGTTATCTGTAGTGATATTTTATGCAGCTGGAGAAAAGTTCCTTTTACATATATGTTCTCCTTTACCATCTTTACTACACTTGAAGCTGATGAGATGGATCTTTCAGAGTCAGAATAAGATTTTTATGATTTTAGTCATATTTCTCTCCACAGAGGAAAAACACCTCTCACAGTTTGCTGCAGGATTGTGACTCCAGATTAAAGATAAAGTGAAAGAGCAGAAATGAAGCCTCTGTGAAGGAGCGTGGTGTCTCCCTCCTTCCTGTAATCGGCTGCAGCTGACTGAACAGCAGACAGACAGCTCCTAAAATTGTACATGTGCATTATACCATGAACTAAATTGGAAGTTACATAACCATATACCCACCACTTTCATCTCCACCACGTAGGTGCATACATTGCTGCCTCTCCGAGCAAAAATTTTTGACTTTGATATGATTGAAAATGCCAGGATGGTGTAGCACACTGTTGAACAATTTAGCCAGTTTTGTTCATTCATTCGTTCTCCTGAATATGAGACATGATATTACTGCTATTAATTTAAGAATGTTATCCAAAGGTGGTAAAATCCTCATCATTGTTGTCTGATTTCAAATTAGGGGAAAAACAAATAATTTCTTACATGAACCTTATAGTAAAGTCAAGTCAGGGTGCCAAAAGGGACCTTTATTCTGCAAGATCCCATGGACATAAGCTCAAAGAGTTTTGATTAATGAACCTAAGTCATGAACTGCCATCTCCTTTCTATTCCCATCACCACTATCATTAGCACAATTCACATACTTCTTTCATGTTTGCAAATACATGTATGCTGTGATTGCTCATCTAGTCAGTATAAAATGTGAGGGAAATGTGAGGGAAATTGTCAAAACAGAAAAAACTCTCAGTGTAATTAAGAAATTAAGTATTTTATTCCATCTCATGATATATTCCTTGTATCACACTTCCTTCTCAAGGGGAAGATATTGTTTTAGTGGTGAAGAGAGACAGAAATTGTGATTGCATTTCAACACCTAAGGGCAGATATTGCACATTCACATATTGATTTATTTTAATTTGCAGGAAGGGTTGGCTGTTTTCTTTTTTCACATAATATTTACTTGGTAATAAGAAGTAATGGAAAAGCGAAATAAAGCAAATAATGAGGAGCTGTGGGTAATGCACCAGCTGTTAGAAGGATGGAAAACCATGATTCTTGGAAAGTAGGGGCTACGAAGATTTGGAAGTCATGGTTGAAAAGCAGCTGGAAAAGATGTCACAGAATGACAAAGAAAGACCTAATGTGATTCTTCAAGATGTAGATGGAAATACTGGGAAAAATGGTAATAATGATCATACATGCGAAATCAAATCTATTTCTGAGGCAGGATGTTTGCCATGGGATGCACCCACCCCTTGAAAGTATGTTGACGTATCAGAAAACCTCTGAGAAAGAAAAACCCTGAGAAGTGGGAACCTAACTTTCCACAGAGATTTGGAATAAACTCAATCTATTTAGTTCATCCACAGTTAATTAAGAGATAATTTGATTGTGGTCCATAATTATCTACAGATGAAGGCATCTGATACCTATAAATAGACACAAGTACAGGAAGATCTAATAACTGGAGAAAAGACAGCGAAGCACAGAGTGAGAATAAAGTGCAAAGGGTACTTAAACAGAGGAGTTATTTCCACATGACAGATTCATCTTCACCTGAAGATTTTACATCAAGCTTAATGTCAGTTTGAAGAAGCAGACTACCTCACCAAGAACTTAGAGGACTGTGAGGTGAATTTCTGCTGCCTCTTTTATCCAGGAGGCCAGGTAATATCAGATCAATGCAGGGTTGATGTAGGATTAATAGCAGCTTGTGATCGTTGCTGATAGAAGTAAGCCCCTAGAGAATATCTATCTATACATATAAAGATTTAAAAAGATGTTTTGAGGATGTTTATTGGTTTTGAATCAGAAAGCAAGGCATATGATAATCTGATTGCAATATCAGTGTGGAAGTCTATTGGCAGGGGCTGGTTGTCCATGAAGTACAGTGTATTAACTAAACTACTAAAAAAAATAATTATCTAATTACTTACATACTTTAGAATTCCTACCTTCTAGCTAGCTGTCTTGTTTAGCCAGAGATTCTTTGGAGTCTTCATCTGGGAAAGCTGCTTCAGTATGCTGAGCTCCTAATAAAGGGAAACAAAAGGAGGAATATTCATTCTAGAAGGAAAGCACGCATTATTAATGTATTTTTATGTTGATTAGAGACAAGTTCTGGAGTAACTTCCTACTATACTCTGACCAGCACCATAAGCTATATCCAAAACATGAATATCAGAGGCCTAATCAGTTCAGTATTTTCTTTGAAAATTCTTTCCAAATTATTCTTGACAGAGTTTGCTTTATGAAAACTAAGGAATACCAAATTAATGGTTTTATAAAGCAACCCAATCCAAGATCTCATCCTTGAGTGGCAGTAGTTTGCTTAGAAATGATTTTTTCATACTTCTTTTTACCCTTATTGACATGAACCTCCGTGTCAATTTTATTGCCCAGACACATATTATGACAGCCATAGGCAATTTCTATTTATGGTTTTACATTTGACTATTCTCAATAATAGCATATCTTCAAACTTTGTTCTTTAATAATATGTATCCTTTTCCCAGCTTAGTTCTTAATTGAAAAAAGAGAGAAATACAGATAAATATCTTTATGTGTATGCAAATATAGAAATATGTACATTTAAACAGCATTTCTTCTGCTACTTTTGTTCTTTTAATTTTCCTCAGATTTTCTTCTGGTTTGTATTATAAGAAAGTTCCAATCGGTGGGGAAAATCAGTGACAAATTATGAATATTTCTTTAGTCACAAATTCTGAGTACTGGTAACAATATTTCTAAGGTATATGCTATCTGACTTACAAATCTTACACTTTATTGGCTGTCTCATTTTGTTCACTTTCATATTTCACATTTATGATATGTTCAGACATACCCCTGTTTTGTTAAGTAGGAATCTGTGTGGTCTTTGGTATAAGGCATAATTTATTTGACAAGGAAATATGAGATGGTGCCCTGAATCTGCATTTAATTGATGGATTGAGAATTTTTAGCATTGCAACAAGACAGATTCTTATACAATGTGTCATGGAAGGAGCGTTCTCTTAATCTGTTCTCCTGTGAATTAAAATACATGTATATATATTTTGAGGAGTAATTTTTAAAGTTCTTTATTGAAGGTAGTTAGCAGGGTTTTCATACGTATCTGACATCCAAATACTAAAAGTGATTGATGCTATTATCTGTTCATAAGGGTATTTTTATATCCATGAGAAGTGAGTGCTCCATTCTGACAAGTCTTCAGAAAATATCTCTAACATTGCAAATGAAGACTAGCCCTTGGTAGTGCATTAAGGCTGGATATAAATATAACCCTCCATCATCAATGCAAACTGAATGTGAGTTTGTGCTTGTGATTAAACTTTCTGCCATCTAATCATCGATCAGCCCCATTACAAAATTATTAATCAGTAATTGCATTATTCCTCCTCATAGTTTTACATAGGCTGTATAGCATAGCACACCAAGAGCTCTCTGAGACTTCAGCAAAGTGTGGTGTTCTTGAACTTGCCATCTTATACAGTCTTCTGCTCTTTGCTATTTCTGTTTATCATCTTCATAACTCTTCCAGCAATCGCTTAAACTTATGGGATGCTGTCAAACTGAGACAACTTTCTTTCAGCATTTATTTATTTATTTATTTATTACACCAATGTGATCTCTGGTTACTGGTAGTTCTTGTGAAATTTTCATATGAAATACAAGGACAGGTTTTCGGTCACTTTCTTCCTGCCACATTTCTGGTTCTTCAGTATTACAAAGCTATTTTAGAGCCGTGCTGGCACCTAACCAGGCCTCTGAACAGCAGGTTTACAGTAGATGTTTGTCTAATTTTTCTCTTTGCAAAGTGAAATTTTATGCAAACTGTACTGCCTTCCTTCCACTTCATCCAGCCAGAATTAACCAGGAAAACACTACTGGCCTGTGCAAACTGTTCTGTCTTGACTGGCTCAGTCTTTTGGTGGTTTGGAAGATTTTTGTGTTTGGTTCGACCCCACCACCACCCCACGTACAGTTTTAGCTGTTTATAAAAGACCAAGTTTTGTGTCCAGTGCTCTGACACAATTATGAAGGCAAGGCAACGAACTCCAAACCACAAGCAGTGGTGTTCCTCAGACAGTGCACCATAAAAACAGAATGTTATAGCAGAGAACAGCTATGGCCACTTCAGTGGCACTGCAGCAGTGGAAAATCATTATCGATAGTCAACATCAGAAGGCACTCACTCACTAGCTAAACCTGAAAGTCAAAGGAAGAGGCAGGTAACATTTATTTGCCTACAAGACAAATGGCAACAAACTCTTCCAATATCCCTTAACATAACAATGACAATCTGTGTTACAATCAGTATCAAGACTGCACATGTAAAAACTTCCTGAAAGGCAAATTTTATACTTCCATGACACCTTAGAGAGCCTCTAGGGATGGGTCTGGTGATCTAGAAAGCTTGTAATTTTTTGTTTGAATAAGGATTGCAAAAATCAGACTCTATATTCCACAATTAAAATGAAAATAAAGGAGAGGTATTATATTGCAATGGCCTCCTTCAACTGGAGCAACCTCTCTCTGGTTTTTACCTCGGCTGCAGATTTGTGCGATAAAATAATTGACATTTTTCATCATTATGTCTTTATATCTTTCATGAGAGAACCACTCAGCTAGTTATCTTTATTCACTGAAAAAAAAAAAAAGATAATATCCCTTACTTCATAAAACAATGCCTTTTAAAAGCTTTAGTTTTAGAGCTAGTGTTAGGCCGTGATGAATTGCTGAATGGTTGATTTCCTGACACTGTTTCTTACTAACCTTTCGTGACAGCTTCTGGATTACTCTACCTGGTAATTTGCACTATAATAATGGCTACAGTGAGATGTCTCCTAACTATTTCCTTTATTTTTAACAAGATTCTTAACACCCTCTGTAGGTGACAAAATGCACTTACAGACATGAAGTGTCCCCCTGAGGATGGTTGTTCACAGATGTCACCAGTACTTTAGTAGTGCAACTGTTAAATGAAACAAAAACAAAGAATCAGATTCTCTAAACATTCAGTTCAAATAAAAATTTAATTAAAAGTTATGAAGGCATTTTATTGATTAACAATTCTAGTAATTAAATAGTGCCGTTGACATTTTTTTTTGTTGGATTTGTTCTTCCTTGGAGATCTTTAATTGTGGTATGGCTTTACATTTATTGATAACTCTTTTTGATGAATACAGATGCCACCTTTTATGGCAGTCGTTGACAGAGTAATCATATTGTGAGAAACACCAGGCTTATGTAGTAACAGGTGTTGCAGTTATACATGCTGATATCCACTGGGAAAATGTGTTTGCTGCTATCATGGGTACACAATAAATGGAAGGTGCAATAAAGCACAAGCTAACATTTTGAAAATCCTTACAACTCTAGGAACTTTATTGCAGATTACAAGCACTTTGATCTCTGTCCAGTACTTAAGTCTTAATTATCAGACTAATTGCACAGACTATGTTCATTTTCAGTGGTAATTCTTTTGTGAAATGCTATGTAAAATGATGTGCTATGGAGGAAAAGGTTCTGCAGTTTTGCCCAGGGCCACTGCAATCCAACGGTTTGAAAGACTACAAAGCAAATCCAGAGTCGTCAATGCCCAAGTGTGTAGACTCTGCCAAAAAGCCAGATGCTGCTATGGGAAGCATTATGTATCTTTTCTAGCTTCGCATCTGGGTCCTGCTATGAGCAGCCATGTCTCATGCCTGCCTGTAACTTAAGGTTCTGCTACTGCATTAATAACAACAGCCTTTTTTTTGGTAACATGTAGGGATAAAGAATCCCTTCTAACACCTCTTCCCCACCATTAGTCATTCAGATTGCTTCAAAAGCAAGCCGTGTGCAAACTTCTAAAATATGCTCTCCTTGACAGCCACACTGATAGTGTGGTATCTGTGCTCTCTCCATATGCATTTTTCCGTTTCTTCTGATTATGGTGAAGGAACCTGATAAAACTAAACTTCTTAGAGACACTCTTTTTAACTGAAATTTTTTATTTTCTATACAGTTAATTTGGGGTTAAGGCTTAACTATTAGTTACCTGCCGTTAATGAGGGCTAGTAACTAATAACCAGGTAGTCAAAAGACTTACAAATTGAAGAGGGAAATTTATTATCTCCCACCCATATCTAAGGCAGCAATAATACTCCCATAATTTCATTGGAATTAATAGCTCACTTTCAAAAAAAAAAAGTCCTTCTTTTTTTCTTTTTCCCCATTCTAGGAATTAGTATAAAGTAGCATTGCCTCTAAGAGTTTCCTCCAATGTGTTACTTTTCTTGTATTACTCAAATGATGCATATAGTGAGGGTGACTGAACCACACTCTTTCCTGAATGGAATGGAGATAAAAGCAGCATTGTATTTGAAATCAATAGAAGTAACTTGTGGTCTGTGATGGGAGTGTCCGGCTCCAGAATTATTATCTGATGCTAAGTGCTGACAATGCAATAGGATCTTTACAAGACATAAGTACAGCAAGGGATTTCCAAAAGCCTAATGCTATACTGGAAGGGGAATCTGTATGGGGTGTGATGGGAAGAGACTCACATCCACACTTTTCTGAGACAAATGAAGAGCCCAAATGGAAGCATCTCCTGTCAGATAGAGAATGAAAGGCTGAAGTGCTCTGCATTAAATTTTCCACATGTACTATTCTAAGCCCTTTAACCAACAGCAAATTTGACTGAGTTCAGAAAGCAGAGAGTAGGCCAGGGATTTGGACACATTTTCTGAAACTTACTGACTTTCGTATATTGGTGAATTTGAGGGTTACCATGCATTTAACTACAGTACTTTGATGATTTTTGGTAATTCCCTGTTTGGTCTTACTAGTCCTGTTTGCACTAACACTGCTGATATATATTGTTGTTTACATAGTCATAGTTAGCAAATTTTTAGCTACCTGCTAAAAAAAAAAATTGAAAACTTAAGGGGAATCGCGGTGTCTGGAGTAGCCACTTAATAATCTGAAAAACAGGAACTGTATACAGAGGAGACCTTTCCCTTTTCACTGACTGCAGAGAAAGATGAGCCTCCCTGCATTAAAGCTGGTATCTCTCCACAAACCTCTTCCTCTGTCCCTCTCTGTATATGCCAATTAATTTGCATAGCTGCATAGAGCCACTTCCCAGGGAGGTGCCAACTTGGACAGGGAGCCTATAGGTTTGTTTTGCTACCCACAGGGAGATCTAGAAGCAGTAGGAAAACCATGATGTGGCAGAGTGGTATGAAGGCCATCACCTAGTGTGTAGTTTGAGTCATGTTGGACATTAGTGAGCTCTAGTTACTCAATTAGGATAAAAGAATCATGGATAGAAATGAGCACATCCACTTCACTGAGGGGCAGTCACAGATACAATTACGGATATGAAATGGTGCAAAAGCTACCTCCTACTAGAATTACCAAACCACAAGAGCAAACAGATCTAGTACAGCCTCCAGCTATAAACATACAGATGAAGTATCAGAATGCCTGCAGTCAGGGAAACAGATGCTGTTCTGCCATCTTTTTCTGTTGATAAAGACATAGAGCACCGGGCTACCCAGTACAGCTCGTTCAGTCTCACTAACACCATGTGCCTGATCCACAGGAGTAGTCGGAACACAGGAAAAGAGAATGATAAAGGAAATTCCGACAAAGCAAAGGAAGATGATGCTAAATAATTATTCCCCTTAAAATCACAATGATTATTGAAGGACATTCCTTATTACTACGTTGTGACCTTCTCAGGGAAATATTTTTCTCTCTGTATATTTGATTGTGCCTTCACTTCTTCCCTCAGTCTGGGTCTGGAGGTAATAGAAGCCATTATATTCTTGAGCATAAAGGAAAAGCCTTTTCTTAGAGAAACATCTACCTGTTTGTGAATGATAAAAAGCAAACATTCTCAGCAGGTATAATAAGACCACCACAAAAAACCATGCAATGTTATTAAGAAAACGGAAGTCTTTTATACCTGCAGTCATCACAATACTGTGTCAATACCTGCTGCATCTGAGTGGCCCTGGAATGACCCACTGCAGTCTAATCCTCACCTCATCAATTTCATAGTCACCTGCAATTTCTGATAATGCACAGAAAACAAACTTGTAAACAGAAAACAGCATCCAGATTTGTTTTTCTTTTTTTCTACTTTTTTTTTGTGGGGGGGCGGGGGAGGAGGTGGGGGGTGGAGAGTGGTGACCAGGATAGAAGCCAGAGGAGGTCTGCTGGACTGGCAGATCACCTAAGTAACACAATAACACAACTCAAAATATCGTTTTCATTCCTATCATAGCCAGAGTATGATTACACAAGTATTGAGTTCTTTGTGGTCTTCCATATCTCTTACCTAGATGATGTCCATTTAAGTAGTTTATTCACTCTACAGCACTATCCTAGTAAATCAGCAGGCATAGTTATGTTTCCAAAACCCCAATTCAATATGGTACTAAGACCATGCTTAACTTTTACCATGAGTATGAATCTACTAGTTAAGGTTTGCTACAAGCCTAATAATATTTCTATACTGAGTGAAGACTAACATCTTGGGAATATTAAAGCATTTCAAGTGATAGTACAAGAACCCTATATTCTTACGAGAATTTTAAACCTACGCTGAAATACAGGTAAAGCATGTCAGTGCTCACTATAACTGTAAAACTGAATAAGGGAATTAAAATGAGTGGAGAGGTTGTTATGTGGAAGGAATTACTGAAATTCTGTCCAGAAAATAAGTTTAAGCTCCACATTTAAAATAGGAGATGAGCAATTGAGCTATTTATCTACTGAAAGTGGAAAATAGTTTTAACTCCGTGTTATAATAGATGATAATCAGACATTTTCATCTGGATGCTCCCACACTGAGAGAAGCTCCTGGACAAACAGGAGCTTTTGTCCCTGACTGGATTCTGATTGCTGATTTTAGATGGTTGGGGTGTGGCTTCTCATCTGCACCAAAGCAGATGTAGCAGCCTATCATGTTCCTGTTGCTGCCAGCTCTTTGCTAATTTGTACAATGATAAGCACATATTTCCATTGCTCCTGGTAATCTTGTCATTTCCATGATGTCATCAGCGCAAGTCAGAAGAGAAAAGGTCAGTGATACAATGATGAACCGTATATAAAATGAGCCCTTTAAAAAAGAAAAATGGCTAAACATTTAAAGGCCCAAGCTTGCCACGGCACAGTAATAGCTATCCTGACTATCTCAGGATGTATTTATTATGTTATTCCCATCATAAGCAAAGAAATTCCCTCCACACTGTATTTTCCCACAGTGGTACAGTACTGCACAAGGGAGCCCAGCTATGCCCAGGGAGACCAGTATGATTCTGGATGAATATACTTTTAATAACAGCCCCTATGTGTATTTACTGAATCTTTTGAGCATCCATGTTCACTCTTTTATTTTATCTAGTGTCTATGCTACAGAAATACATATTTAAATGTGGCATACAGATTTTTACTCCCTTTATGTAAAGGAAAGAGAGCAACCAAAAGCAGTGTAACAAAACCTTTGTGTGCCAGAAATGAAACAGGAAATAAAGTCAAAATTCAGACAAAACACAATGTTATAAAAAATTCTGAAATCAAGGGACTATGTTTATACATAATTGGGGAGAATAAGGGAGGAGAGAGAGAAAAGAGGGAGACAAGGAGCCACACTGAGGCACTCCAAATAACTAGTGCTGGGTTACTGCTCAGCCTGCAGCCAGACCTCATGCATAGGCATTACTCAAGGAGCCTAACATTGCTCTTGTGTTATTCTATTGTCAGTGAAAGCAAAGCAGAGAAAAAATGATGGCAGGTGCTCATTTCAGAAGGTAACCAGCTGCAAGATTTTGGCTAAAAGTGAAAAGCCAGGGATTGAAGTAGGCGAGCTGAAATGGTGCTGTGTCCTTGGCTGCAGGGACAAGATCCAGCAGATCACAAACATTATGTGCAGGACAAGAGAAACACCTCTTTGTCAGAGCTTACACATTGCTCAGGAACAGAGAGCTCAAGAAACTCCTAGTATTACTGGATACTTTTCTTTGTCCTTTTCTCCAGCCTCTCACTTTAGAATTATGATTCAGAATTATGTCTTTCCAGCTAACTTCAGAGCACATCACCCTGCTCCACTTAGCCTGAAGCTTTTTCCAAACTGACAGAATCAGCAGGATTTGGTATGCATACACAAGCATATTATCAGCATTTTAAATTCGTGATAGTCACAGTATTTGCAGATTTCCATCACTATTGCTTACAAAACTGGTGATAAGAAAAATATAAGATTTAATTGTCCTCAAGTAGATGTTAGACTCACTGATTCATTGCTACATTTCTATGAGATGCTGTTGCTGAAGTTAGGAAGTGAAAGAGTGAACAGCATAGTGCTGCTCTATGCCAGGACTGAGGGATGATCAGCAATATGCTGTGGATAAGGGTGAACAGACGCTTGCTCTCATGGCTAATCCTGGCACAGTAAGGCAGCAGACAGTACAGTTTGAATAACATATTTTATTGCTTTCCTTATTTATCAGTAATCTTTGACCACAGGAGAGCACTGAGGTGATAAAATGCACAGATTACACAGATAAAATGCACTAAATTATTCAGCTAGGTAAAGACTAGGGAAAGCTGCGAGCTTGAGAGGAACCTAACTAAACCAAATAAGAGATGTGCGACAGTGTTTGAAATCCAGTGCCAACCTATGGGAGGTAACACATGCAAGAAAGGATACCCCAGGCTTCTCACCATTTGACTCCAATCACTTAGGAGAAGGGCTTGGGCATTACCTAAGTGAATGTACTACTGACAACCTGTGAGAAAAGCTAAGAGACCTACTCCATGGGGGTGTTTTATCCTGTGTTTCTCTTTTTAACCTCTGTTTTGGTATTTCCTACAAGCCAGGTATTGGCAAATGCAGCAACCAGTTCCTTTCAGGAGTGCGGTCCCTATATTATTCAAGTTAAATATAGCCAGTTTCATACCACAGTTTGTACTGCACATCTATAATTTATTGTTTTCTTTTTGAAATGTGGGGAAGTCATGTGATTTTCATGAAGACTACACCACCAGTTCTATTTGTATTATATTTTTAGAGACACTGCATTGATTGAAAGAGAATTGGCTAACCTGAGATGTAAACAATGACTGGCATTGGCCTTAACCCATGTGGTTAATATCACTGATTTGTCATTCTGAGTGATGTGAGAGGAGGAAAAATTGGTTGCTGATAATTGAATAGCTCATCACAGGGCACATTTGACACGTCAGAGGAGAGGCTAGTCTAATGAGCTAGCACTGCTGCCAATTACTTAAGAGCCAGTGCTTCCTCTACAAGAGATTTTGTACATCTTCAAGATGTTTGACTAAATTCTAGCTCAGTAACAGATTGCAAACAAGATGGTTAGATTTGAGGCTCCATGCGCATCTATTCCTTTAATATTGTTTCACATGCACCTGCGTGCTAACAGAGCCCTTCGTTCTCTGGTGATGACTAATTAACATACCTCACAGTAGTCAGTTTAAGAAATGTTTCATTCTTTGTATAGGTTGACAGACTTGTGTAATTGAAACATCTCCCTGTACTTTTTATTTATTTATTAGATTTGGAAATGGAAAATTTTACCAGCCTTGAAAATTGTTAAAAGAACAATTTTCTCTTCTTTCTGGGAAGAGACATCTCTGATCGTGTATGGCCCATTATAATGGCACAGTTTACTTTCAGGTCAGAGCTGTAAGCATTAGAGGAAATATGACAACCAGTAAGGTGTGA
Source organism: Cephalopterus ornatus (assembly GCA_013396775.1). NCBI lineage: Eukaryota > Metazoa > Chordata > Aves > Passeriformes > Cotingidae > Cephalopterus > Cephalopterus ornatus. The sequence continues at coordinate 160,412 of VZRE01000863.1, forward strand.
ATATTATATCCCTGATTGTATCTCAGTACTGAGCATGGTGATCATAAATATCTGTAGTTCACTATTAGACAAAACTCCCATTTTATATTTTAATTTTTTCTTTTTCCAGTAGCATAAACAATATCCATGCTCATTTCATCTGTAAATCTGCCTTAAACCAAAAAATACTCCGGCCAGATCCATTCAGCTACTCAAGTACCTCTGCACAGAGCATACATGAAGATCTGTGGTCTTGGGATGCAAACATATGGTTCAGAAGACTGGGATTAACAGCATTACCCTCAAATATTTTTAGTCACTGCTGATCAGCAATTATTTGACAATTAACAACTAGCTAACACGTTTCCATTTCAAATATGACTAAATTACTTAAAGTACTCAAGTTAATCTAGACTTTCTAGAGCATCTAGTCTGCTCATATGAACACAGGACCCTTGGTTGTAACAACCTACAGTACGTGCACAGGAGTGCATGTGTGCATAGGAGAGAGTGTTTTCCAGTTTCCCATGCATTTTGTTGGGTCAAACCAGTAGCTCACAGTAGTTGCCATGGTACATGTTAGTAATGTTAAAGAAGGAAAATCACATGGTGATATATTTTTGACACAAAATAGTACCGAAAAATATATATGATTAATTTTATATTGATGTGGGGACACATAGCTCTCCTAATAATGGGGCCACGAATTTTGTTCAAATAGATATTTAAATTTTTATTTATTTATTTAAATCTAGCAGTCCAGGAAACTCTAGAAGTTAGTTTCTTTGTAGTTTTACTATGCTAGCTAGAAAGTCAAAACAACTACAAAAAACAGTCTTCATTTAATTTGTGGTCTACGTTGTTTACACTTAAAAGGTTCTTTATAGAATCTGTCTGTAAATCGAATATTGAAGAAATGTGAGCTTTTGTGAGACTGATGGATCTAGATAGGCTCTGTGACCATGAAGTTAAGGGTGCTTCAGTATTATGTCTGTTCTGGTCACTTATGCAAAAGGGCATACTTTGTGGTAACCTGCACAAAAATTCTTGCTGAATGCTTCCCTCCTTTGATGAAAGCTAATATGTATTAACCTGAAAACCTCTCTTAGTGAAATCTCACTGCAAATGCAAGTTATCTTTGGGTACACTTGCACCATAATTTGCAGCTATTAAAAATAATAATTTTCTTTTACTTTTCCTCTAGATATGTAGGATATAAAAGTCTCAAAAAAAACCCCAACTATTTGTGATAATTTGTTTGGGGTTCTGCCATTGAAGCACCTTTTTTATTTTTTCTTCATGAAATATTTGCTGCTTTCAATCACCTGGGGAACATTACCTTGATGAAGCCACTGAAATATGCTCCATCAGTCTCGAAGGGTTTTCCTAGCCTACTTTTCACCCTCTCCTTGCCAATTAAGCTGCCACATTATGTATGATAGTGAGGGTCACTTGTTTTTTCCAAGTGTTATTCTGAATTGGTGAAGATGACAGAAGCGTACCAGTCTAGTGAATAATTAGAGTGTCTTAAACTCCCAAGTCCCCACCTTGCACTGCCACATGCTATTTTTAACGTCAAGTCCTGTCTTCTAGCAGGCTACATGCATTTTTGCCAGGAAAACCTAATGTGGTATTCTGTGCTGCATGCCTATATTTTATACTAAAGATCTACCAGATAAAATAACTAGAGAGATGATGCTAAAAAATAGAAAACATTCAAAGTGAATAAATATGCAATGCAGGGCTTACCTCCACAGGGCTTACCTCCACACGGCAAAACACAACATTTCCTCTAAGAACTATAGCATTATTTATGCTATATCTGTCAAATATCTATAGGCAATCCTTCAGATTTTGAATTTGCATACACCAGCTTACACATGGTAAAAAAGCAATTCTTCTCCATGCTTTAAAACCATGAAGTGCTATTCTAATAATGCTAAAGCAGTAGTCTCCACTGCACTCAATCAGAGTTTTATACTCAATGGAAATTATTTATTATTTTTTAAAATAACTGGCCCAAAATTTCTGCAGAGCAGTTTTGCCACTGTGCAACCTCAGAACAAACTGGAAGGTCAGAACAGGATTTAGTATGCTTCCTGCAATGAAAGAACTTTATGAGCCTAAACCAGCCTTTCCAAAAGGGAGACAAGTATCTTAAATGTTCAGGCTTAATCCACAGCCCAAGACATTTAATAAAAAGGCTTAAAGGGAGAATTACTAACACTGGGTGAAGTTTTTAGTGAAGGAGCAGAGATGTTTCCCTCACGTAGCTATTAACAAATTTTACTGCAGGAGTGATCACCAAAAACAAAGAAGAAAAAGGCACAGTAACAAAGGGCTGAGTAGTGACCTTTCTCCCTCTTTCCCCTCGTTTTTCAAGTTGGGGCAATGATGTATCTTGTGACTAAACTCCTTAATTGAGCTCTAGTTTTGTACAGAGTGTGAGAACTAGGTTTGCCAACATTTCAAAAACAAATAAATAAGATTAGCCACCAGGAAGCACTCAAGTAGCTTTTAGTCATTTTTTCCTTTTAAAATGTAGCCACACAAGTCTAACTTCCTCAAACCTCACCCTCTTTGTTACACTCTTTTCCTGAACCTCAGCTCAAGGTAAGTTGTTCTTGAACTGTTAATTATTCTTGGTTTACCTAGCTCTGTCACAAGAGGATGTCTTACGCTGAGAAGGTCCCTGGACTCTTATTTCAAATACAAGTAAAATTCCATAATTTAATGGAGTTGTTCCTCTGAAGTTCATGCAGCCTGTGATTTGTTAACCAAGATGCAGGCACCTCATGCTAAGGCAGAGGACTACAGGTTCCACTTGTCTTATGTCTTGGGTCACCTTGATCTTTCAGCTACAAGAAAACACCTTCTTCTCAACTCTATCGGAAATAGGCTACTTGCTATTTGCAAAAGTGGCTGGAAAGTGGAAAAGAGTTGGCCCAGTTCACAAACGGAGAGATTCTGGGCAGCTGACAGCAGAATTACATCTCACACCATGGCCTATGCCTCTTTGAAGCTATTGAGGGCTGCACTAAGTCACCCAACCCCAAATACGTAGCTGAAAAGATCCTCTCAGCTTTTAGGGTATAGCATACCTTATATTTTAATGAGTTTGCCCTTTCCCTACTACTTGAAATTATTTTCAACTCCAATATTTTTGTTCCAATAAGGAGATTTCAGAACTGGTTTCAGTGTGTGAGTTTACCTTCTCCAGCTAGGATTTCTGGTTTTATTTGTTTCTCTCCCTTTTGCTTAATACAATTTGAAAATATACATGTGGCAACAATACTGAAACAGAGTACAGGCAAAAAACCCCCCATACTCAACAAACCCACATCAATGTTCATATTCTGGTTCTTTAAGATATTCTGAAATGGCATAGTAAGGGCAGTAGCAAGCAGGTAACTTGGATATAATGTTTATTTTAGAGTTAGTGATAAATCACTGTGAGATAATAATGGGAGCATATGTCTCCAACAGCTTTTCAGAAAAGGTGTTCTATTCTAAATGTAAACTAGTGGACCAAAGAGATAGTGAAGATTTATTTCCTCTTTCTTGGCAGAAATAGATTTCATTCCTTAACATATTAATGATGATACATTAAAAATGTTTACAAAATACCATCACTTGAAATTATGAAATGAATGTAATTAAATTGCCTTCAAGCCCTTAGGGCTGTGAACACCAGCTTAAGCATTAGTGAGACAGATTGCAAGCCAGGATTCTAGTTGTTTCTCTCATGCTGAGGAGAATGGAAATAGTATTGCAACTGAGAGCTGTACCACTGCATGAAGCGTAACTCTGGAACATGGCAGTGAGGAAAATGCCCAGCAAAAGCCAGCACCAACGTGAAAACCTACCCACATGAATAGAATCAACAACTTATATCCCTGAGAGAGGTTATCCAGGAGAACTGGAATTCATTATCATCTATTTGCTAAACACCTCGGTTTGGACTTCCTATGGTTAGATTGAAAATGGCTTTATTTGGGGGAAAAAATAAAATAGGATGCAGACCTAAATCAGGAATCTTTGCCTGAAAAATAAGTTTTCCCAATGAATGTCATCATCCTCTTGGCATGAGGACAGAGACAAGCTCTTCCAGCAAGACCGTGTGATTAGACTAAAAAGTATCTGCATTTACAGGTTCCAGAGTCACCACTCTCTTCTGGCTCCTCTGGGTGCTTATTGTCACCAGTGTCTGACCCAGCTTCTCAATAGGGCTGCTATTTTTTTGGGTGACTGGTTGCTTCAAAGTGACTTTTCTGTGAGCTAGAATGTAAGGTGGGAGATCCTCTATCCACTGCTTGTCAGACGTGATTGCTTGTTAGCCTTGGCTATAAATAATGGAAATAGCAAAGCATTCCAGTCACCAAAGAATAGAAGGTGAAAAGAAAGTCAGGAGATGAGATGGGAATGGGGATGAATGTTTTCAAAACAGGATTTTAACTATTAAGACCTTATTAACAAGTCAACTCCATCACCTACAAAGCAATATTCTTCCTTAATTCTACAGCTTTAACAAAGAGTATGATCATCCATATTAAAAGCTCCTACTAGCTCTGGCAGAACAGGTTACCTGGTGAGAGGGCACAGACACCCAGTGGCCCCCTTGGTTTTAGGTTTCCAGCATTTCCAGACCCACCTGGACCCAGGCAGCATAAGCCCCTTGTGTCTGTGGATAATGTTGAGTGGGAAGGGAAGAGAATCCTTCCTACTTCCATGACAGCTTGGCACTCTGGACTCTTAACTGTTGCAGTCCACCTCACATCTAGAGGTCTGACTGAGACCACATGCCTCCAGTCTGGGTGTTTGACAGTTGTAGGCTTAAAAGCTAAAACTCCATGGAAATCAGGAGACAGAAGCTGTTTGTACATGATGCATATAATTCTGTATACATTAGAGTCTCATTGAATGCACCAAATTTTTCTTTTAAATCTTACAGTATTTGGTGTTTAAATCAGAGAAACATCTAGCAGAAACAGTTCCTATACTGCTTAATTTTTTGGATAGGATTACTTCTATCCTTATTTCTGTTCTCACTTGAGCATTTATTATTGGCCACTGTCAGAGACAGGTCATTTGTTTGACAGTTCTGTACTATTATTTTCCTCCAGCTTCCACCTAGAATGTTTTGGAGAATATCATGGTGGAGAAAAGCTAAACATTGTTTGAGTTCATCTTAATGTGAAGTAAAGAATTTTAAACTGGTACTTATGTATGTATTTGTACTCTGAAACATCTCTGCAGAACTGCATGGTAGAAAACATGCAGAGGATCTCTCATTCACTGAAAAGTCTGAATACAATTTTCTAAAGATATGTTGGGGAGAATGGTCTCACAGTTAAGACTTACCTATTCCATCTCAGTTTGATGGTTGTCTCAGCAACAGCACAAGTGTTGAGTAATTCACTGACGAAACAATTTTTCACAAGAAAGTACAAATTGCTGATCGTAATTTCTCTTTTGTTTTTTGTCCCCCATTTTGGCAACCATGCGGATTTCAAAGGTGTTAGACATACACGCAGTTGGAGTCAAAGGATCTGTAAAAAAAAGGGTAGGATGTGCCAAGAGCAGGAAGTCCCGAGTTTAAAATGGAGGGGGTTTTTTTTATTGCTATGTACTCCTCTCAGTGAGTCTTTTTTTTACTTTGTATTTTTCATGTATAAATTCATGAAAATAAAGCTTATAAACCTGTGCTTCAGAGTTATCTTGCAGTTTAAAAAAGTGATGCTCAAGCAGTTCTTTGAAAACAGTCTCAGTCTTTCCAAGGATTTGCTAAGAGAAAGTGCTCCGCATTTCCAAAGGAGAATATTTCAGAAGTGTCCAAAATTAATTGAGATTTAATCTCCCTTTTTCAGCTTGCCTATCTGCCTTTACAGTATAAAGGCACTTTCTAAACTTAATACATTAACAACACCAAGCTGTAACTCTGCAAAACCCCTATGGCAATGATTCCTTCATTAAGCCCTTGTCCCAGCTCTTGGGAAACATCCATTCAGTAGGATTGGGGTTTTGTGTAAAAATTAGGTAAGATAATGTAATGAAAGATTCTGTTACATAGGACATGTCCCAAAAGGGTCAAATTTGAATATGAATAAATTATCAGTAATAAGTTATAACTCCATAAAATCCCTATGATTCCTTACCTATGTCAGAGTTGAGCACCAACCAGACTGGCATAGACTCACCCAGCAAACAGAATTAAAAGCCAGGCTGAAAAGTTGTCTTGCTTCTTGGGAATCATCCATCCAGTGAAATTTGGGTTTTATGTAAAAGGTATGTAAGAAAATGCAATGAAATGTAATATCATGGATTATTCTAGTACATGATAAAGGCTGAAAAAGGGTCACATTTAAAGGGCAATGTGAACTTCCAATTTCATACAATAATTCCAGACATATATAAGCAATTAAGTACTGCAGACAAACTCCCTAAACACAAGAAGAGTAGATTCCTATAGGAGTTACATCACGTGCAATAGGCTTTTCTATGCCTGGTGCACATAAAGCAGGAGACTCTTTCCTGCACATTTGAGAAGAGGTTGCAAGTAGCCTTTCTTCTGTCAGGCTGCAGAGGCTGTGCCCTTGGACTGCCTTCTCCCTGGACACAGTAAACTGTTACTGGTGTTAGACATCATGCTTTGTCTAAGCCTGCATTCTAAGTTAGATCTCCCCACATACTTAACTGCCTCCCAAGCATGGTCTGCTGGTGTCTTCACCTGATGCCTGTCTGCATGGACTAAACTGTAGAAATAAACAGTAAAGAGCAGTCAAAGGAAAGGTGCATATGTGACAAACTGAACAGCCCTCTCCTCCTCTTGATGTAAGGGTGGGCCTATTCTAATTAAACACATAAAATCCCATCTTCTCAACTCAGAGCCTTCTACCTCAGTAACTAAAAGAGGTTTTAACAAGTTTGTGACAACTGCTGAGATACAGAAGACATATGACAGATTCTACATCCACCAAATCAGCATAGATCTCATCTGAAACTGTATTCATTACTGCATAGTAGAGCATCCAAAGAGAAGCATTGAACTTCATAGGAACAATTGCATACCAAGTCAGTACTACGGTTTCTGTATTAGATGTGCTAATATGCACAGCCTGAAGACAAAAGCTGAATATCTCACCATACTGAGTTCACAGGCAAATCAGTGGATCGGAAATGCTCTCCCAGAACCTGTGTCACCAGCGTCTTATCTTATGCTGCTCCTCTTGGATGCACAAGAAGTCCTTCCTGCACATATCAGAGGGTTCATCTAGCTCAGAAGCAAAGACCAGAATTCAGTTTCCTTGGGCTACTTATTGCCACCTTCCTGAAACATTTTTACACTTAGTAAAGCCTGCCTCAAAACCTAGAGCTCTCCATATTGAGAGAGACAGTGGTACTGAGAGCAAGTCCCAAAAGGGTTCTTTTCAATTAGCATGGACAGTTACCACAGCACTCCAAAGGAGATGGCTTTTGCTTAAGAATTAATGCATCAGCCCACAGCTAGTGAAAACAGAGCCAGATTAACAGTAGTATTTAAAGGACTTTTCATGTAAACAACAAAATACAGGGTGAGGGAGTCACTTCACTGTTAATCCATCTTACTTTGTTGTACCTTTGTGGATTGCAGGAGCACTATATACATTAACAATGGCACTACATTTATATTCTGTGTTACAGCAATAGTACCTCATCCTCTGATATTCTTGTAAAAGATACGTTAGGGTGAGTAAATTTCTGTTATCTATATAACTAATTTCATTGTGGCTATAGAAAACCAAAAAGAATAGAAAAAAGTATCAGATTACTAGCAAAAGTTAAAAAACAAAAAAAACCTCCCACCACCTTACCAGTTTTAGTCCTTTGTAATTAAAACATTCTCAGACTCTATCAGATGTGTTAGAAACACTTAAAAGTACTTCCCAGATACCTGAGAAATGCAAATTCTCTCTTCTGCAAACTCAGCACTGCAGAAATGGAGCAGGAAAAGCTCCATATTACACTTCCAAAACCACTGTTGTTTTACTTTAATACAAGGAACAGTTACCCCACTAACTTCTCTAACATGAGCTTCTTGAGCTACTATTACCTGTTTGGTTTTGTTTTGAGGACTAAATCCAAAGTGCTGGGTCTGATTTCAGATGTCAGTGTTTAACCTATAATTAAGAAGGTTTCTCCCAGGATCAGATTTTACCTTCATCTCCATGGAACTGGTACAAAACTTCAGTGCATCAGGTTTCAGAGAACAATCTCAAATACCCAAGGTTTTCACCTGTACCAAGGCATGTGACAAACTTAGTACAGATCCTGACTCCTAATAACGCTAAAGCCAGAGGTTGATGAGCAAGTCCCAGTCTTCCTGCTCTGACCCAAAAGGTGATCTAGCTGACTAGGCCAGGAGCAAGCCATAGAGTTAAGGCCTTTGAAACAGAGCTGTAGAAACACTGTGTATCAAGAAAACACTGGGAAAATATATTCATTTAGCTGCTCCAACATGGAAAGAGATCCTCTTGCAACAATATAAATTTACCTAATTTCAGATCAAACAATTCTTCATTTCTATGTCAGGTTCTTTCGAGGGAAGTCAGGGCACCCACTCAGAGCGCCAGCACCTGACCATATGCTTCCCTCAGGTCACTGTTTCCTGCAATTTATGTTTCCCTAGCCATAGTGATTCAGCTTTGGCAGCTGTAGAGTTTCAGGGCTCAACCTCAAACCAGCATCAAGTATCTAGGGTAGCTTAGTCCAACATATGCTGCCTCCTCTTGGAAGTTCCTCACTTTCCGTCTTCATACATCAGGATGCGTTTGGCCATCCCTTGTACCCTCCAAGGAAGGCAAGTGGGCTGAGCTGGTCCAGGGATCCCAGCAGCTATGCTGCTCTGAGTCTCCTCTGTTCTCTTTGGAAAGTCATGCCTCTTTGTGCCTTAGAGTACCGCAAGTTAGACTACCAAGTGAGATGTGGAACCACTAAGACAAGTTATCTCCTGCTGAATATGGAAATATGTGGTTTGGAGTAGAACCACAGCAGTAGAAAACACTGAAAGCAGCTCATCTTAGAATAACCTTACTGTTGTGGTTTCCAGGGAAATATTCAGTTCATGCATTCTAACAAGGCAACCCAACTTAGTCTCCAGCGAGAACTTTATATCTCCTGGTTTATAGGATTAACAAAAAAGGAGAGCTCCTCCTCCATTTTATGAGGTTAAAATGAAAAACATGGCCAGTCAGAAGTATCAGAGTACTTAAAAGCACCACAAAGCGTTTCAGTTCACCTGGAAAAGCTATTTTAGGATATAAAATAATTTACAAGAGCATAAAAAGTACGCTACCCTGAGGGAGTGACATGAATTACCGTTACGGCATATCTATATCAAACTTTGAAGAATCCATACAGAGGGTCCCTGTAAGCAGGTGTGTATATTTTGTGAGCCTTTGGACATAGATTTTTGATCAGAGTTATACCTTTTTTCATTCTGTGTTCCAACACTCCTCTGAGGCTACTCATGTACCATATTGGCTTGAAGTGGTACATCTGTTCCTTCATTATGCTCTGCTCAGGTCTTTAAATACCTGGAGCAAACCCCAGACTCCAGATTTACCTGCTATTTTAATATAGCTGAACTATCTTTTCTCTACTTGGCAGTCACTGTTATTGCACAGGCTGTATAGTTGAAGATCATAAATTTTTCTTTGTGCCCAATAAATGTGTTCTTTCAGTAGGCTAATGTTTGTATTCTGCAATTATTCCAAACAGGTGGGCACTCTGACACTTGCCATTAGCCAGTCCGCAACACACAAATGTATTGATCAGGGCAAAAATGCACTTCTAACTTGTGCTAATCAATGTATCAGTTCTCCAAGGGTTTTTACAGTGTAATGAGCAGGAAATACATATACCACTGCTAAGTTTCTCTCTCTTCAGGGAGTCACTGAGTGCACTTACAGAAGAGCTGATGTACTGATATGCAGTAAAGTGAAATGACATCTCCAAATAAAATTTTAATCTTAAGTATGTATGTAAAGTTTTGAGGAAGACTGATGGGCAAACCTGCAAAGTTTGCAAAATTATAGGGCTTAATATACAGCTATGGAGCTCCTGTGCAATTGTACCTTTTATTGTGAGTTTTCCAAAGTTAACTAGAGTTCAACCTGCTTTTAGACCCCCCCAAGGAAGCTGCAGGAAGTGTTTTTTATGAGGAATTAGTAGTTTCTATTCTCACCAAGCTGGAGTCACATTCCTCAGTGTGTTCTTCAGCTTTCAGCTTTTGGAGGTGATATTCTCAAACCCTGTATCAGTGGCTGATCTTTATTTTACCACTTTTCGCCTTCAGTTTTGGCATTGCGTCTGTGTGTTAACAGTGTCAAGCAACAGCCACACATTTTCTGTTTATTTGAACAATTTACTGAAATGAACAAATCAGTTCTTTGTACACAGCCATGAGACCCACACATCTGCTGCATGCAAATTTACACCTAAGACTGAAGACCTCTTTTTCACATGAGATTTGTTAAGTCACTCTCCACTGGCTCTTTCATTCAATGTTCATATTCAATATCTCCAGTTAGTGGTGTGATTTGCCACCTTCAGTAAAGTTTGATGTGCTGTCTGATAAAGCTGCAGATAAAGGGTCAGATAAGCTGCAGTCAGGATTTTGAGTCAGTGCAAACCAGTGCTGACCCTGAGAGAGGTCATAAAGAGTATCTGAGGTTACTTAAAGGTTTAAGTAGCACAGCAAAAAGTGATGTAAAGGGGAAAAAAATCCTCTAAGAACTTTTGTGTACAGTTTACTGGAAATAGATGGCAAAAAGTATACTGTAAGCAATCTCTGCAGTTTTTACTGTAGTCTCATATTCTGCTCATAACGACAGGATGGGAATTCAATAAGTGTTTTTGTCTGGATCTCAAAGTCCATACACCAAATATGCACGTTTGGCTCTTAAGTATCCCTGAACCAATGTTTTATAAAGTCTTTTGATACCTGAATTTACACCAGCTTTATAAAAAATACAACAGAACACTGTTACCAGCTGACCCATTTCTCATTGCCTACTCTATTCAGGGGGCAAAACTCCTTCTGAGAGGCACAAAAGGAACCTAGGAATTCTTAATCTCAAAATTCAATGTGTAATCCAACAGCACAGCATGAGTCACATATTTTAATGGCCAGTGTACACAGACATAAGTGTACAACTGCAAGCAGCTAATGGGTTTACTCTTTTAATGGAGGAAGTCGGCAGCTAATCTGAAGGCCTGGGGTTCAAACCCTACCGATGACCCAACTTAAATTATTGTTTTATTAAGCAAAGACTTAAATATGATTGATACAGTTTAAGCTATTTAATCTTCCATTATAGAATGATTAAGATTCATCCATCTGTTCTATAATCAAAGATGTTAATAAAGTTATGAAGCTAATAGTATAACAAGTGTTTTTGCTAATCCCAAATTGTTGGGATAGTTCTCATCTGGGAGCAGTGAGGGTCACAGCAGGGGTAAGAGTCCATCTCTATTAGGAGTGATTAGTATAACTTTAAGCTATAATTACTTGGATACGTTCACACAGGAGACTGCTACCCAGACATTAAGTATCCTTAAGAGGATGATCTTTTATACCAAAAGGTCCAGCAGTTTTTCTGACTTTCTAACAGTTGAAAAGTTTATCTCCACCAAGTGCCTGAAGGGTGACTCACATATACAAAGCGCTTCAGAGGTAGCTGACAATTAAAAAAAAAAAAAAGTTGATATACCATCTTTCTAAGCTTGTTGCTCTAAGGGGATGCCCAGCAGTTATGCAGCATGAGGGTTTTACTGAGCTGAAGGCACCTTATACAGCCTACTATCTCCACAGTTACCCTGGAGAATTAAAAACAACCCTGGCTGTTTGGCATTGCTGCTTTTGCAAATGAGCTAGAACAAAACCAATGGAAAACATGTGAAATCTCAGAGGAACATCTTCCACCCTACAGTCTGAAAACCACAGTGTACAACCACAGTGTGCCATTCTTGGGTGCCTGCCAGGGACAGCTCCGGGCAGTATGGGCCTGGCAGCTCATGGACATCTATTGATAAAGCCAGTGAAATATGACACTTCATCCTTTGTGATGGCAATGCATTCTCCTTCCACAGTGCTGGTGCACCCTCTTCCTCAGCCATTTCTTGCTTGAAGTTAGTTTGCCTAAGCATTCATGAAAAGTACTCTGAGCTCTAGAAATCAGGAAAGCTCTCTAAATCAAAACCACTACAACTTTCCTCTCATTTTCCATTTAAACATTAGATTAGCCTGAAATTAGTGTTTTTCTATTTTTAAATGCAATCTTCTTAATAAACCTTGTACACCTGGAGCATATTTATATTCTGACATACAGTAATGGGCAGAAACATAGAGGGAGCCCTGAACGTTACATCTCCACTAGATCTGTTGCACTGGTGGCTTGGACTTGTATACGTTGACTGATTAAAGATGACTTTCACTTCATCTGATATATCTAATGAAATTGCAGATTACAGCCAGAGCTCTTTTTACTGTGCATTTAGTTTTTTTATATTTCAAACTTTTTTTCCCACTAAGTTCTGCCTATGTGATATTCCAGACGTGTTCCAAACCATCAATGCCTTCCAAATTTGCATCATCTGCAGTGCTCATAAACACGTCTGTTTTGTGCCAAGGTAGTCATAAGAACATTTTTTAACCCTTTAGATTTGATCAGCCTTCAATAACTTTCCTATTCAGCTCAGCTAAGTATCTACTGTTTGGCCAGTTTCTTGCTCATCTTATTCTTTTACCAATGCTCTATTACCATTTACATGAGACACTTCACCAAAACCTTAGCTGAACTGCTGTTTCAGTACCTTTTACTCACAGTGCCACATTTGACTTTTCAGTCTTTTTACCTTCAGGGTTCTCAGTTTTTCTTAAGACTGTATTCTACTTCTTGTGCATTAACAACTGGAACTGAAGGAAAGTGAAAGGACAACAAAATCATGCTCATCTGAAAAAAAAAAAAAGAAAAAGAAGAAGAAAAAGGCAGAAAATATTTAGTGTTTCTTCAAAATCCTGAAAGTTTTTAGAACTTAAGTACAGATGATCAAAGTAGAAGTGTAGAAATAAAGAATAAAAATTGAGATATGAAAAGAAGACATGTAAAATAGAAATAATAAATTTAAAGTCACTTAGAAACTTCTCCAGCGCCTTTCCAAGCTTGCTACCCTCTGTGCATGTCCTCATAGGCTTTATTGAGTTCAAAATTTTTTATTCAATTTTCCTAAGAAAGAATTGAACAGAAACTGACCCAGGACTACAGTTAGTTTTGACATCTTATTTACTCAATAGTAAGATAACGTTCAAAGATAAAATATCTATTTTAGATTTCCTTCTGAATAAGTAAGCTTTGTGGTTTTTCTCCTACTTACCTCCTTTCCTGTTTACAAGTTGCATTCATTAATGCCACAAAGAAGGTTTATCTCATGAGCAAAGAATCAACGTTCATGTCTTTCCCTACAAAGGGAAATTAAGGGGAATTGTTTTTCTATCTTTTCCCACCAACTGTGGAATTAGCCAATGGACCTTACTTTATTATATAAAAAAATCAAATATATTTAGAATTCTATACTTATATTAGTTTACATTTAAAGTCACTTACTCTGGTGGCTGTTTTGTTATAATTGAAAAGCATCTCTCATTACGAAGTTCTTGATACAACTGATAAAGTGAAGCCTTTCTCTTTGTAAACCAGTAAAACCACATAAATGCAATTTAAGCAGAATGTCAGCCTTTTTCTCCTGCCCTACAAGAAATAGCAAGTGCTCAGATCTGGGTATGTATCAAAGAAACAAATATGCATGGATTATAGTAAACACAATAAAGACAGTAATATGACACCTGGTTCAAATTAAACAAAAACACTGCTGTGGTACAGTGTTATCTCTATTACTTTGACTGCTATAGAAAGAAGAACACTTGTTTAAGAGGAAAAGGTGCTATATGCCAGAAGACTGCAAAGCCTTCCTGCTCCACCTTTGAAAGCAGGTGGTTATGTCAATCCCTAGGTCTATACACAAAATCCGCCATAAATTGTTTCTGTAGTTAGATGTTGTTGTTTCAGCAAAATTAAGACTTGTAACACACTACATCAGGTCCAGCTGAAAAGCTGAATCTCCCAGTAGAAATAGCCCGACACAGGAGTGTACCCTGCATTCTGGATCACCATTGCTAAAGCTTTACTAAGGTCTTATCTATTTGCTTCATTGTAAAAATCACGAAATGCCAAGTGTTCTCTGTGTCTCTTATCCAGAAGATAATAAGTACTCTCATTGCTGCTCTGTTTAGACAGTGTGAGATTGAGGCCTTTTGTTTCAGCTCTTCCATAAAAGAAGGAAATAAATGGAGCAGTTTATTCTACAAAGATCCTTAAATTCCCAGAGCTTTCTGCATCATCCCTGGAGTAAGTATCACACTTACTCCCTGTTGTGATGCGCCAGAAGTTGTTGTGTCCCTCTGCCCTAGAGATTTGGGCTGATCTGAAGATGTTAAAACTCACAGTCCTTTTCAGTGTTTGTTAGTTAGCCAAGGTGGCAACTTAATACCTGTTCTAAAAAGCCAACTGGTCAGCTACAATGCCTATATATTGACAAAGCAGAGTACTGTGGCCTTCTAAAGATCAAATCATACTCCTAACAGTGATCAGGAACATTTGATTAATTGTGAACTTGAGATTCACAAAACAGTCAATGCTAGATATAGGTCATACTGAACTTATTCTCATTTCTTCATCTTTCAGCAGAAAGACTTCCCATTGCAGTGCATTACAATATGTGAAATAAAAATAATTTCTCTATCAACACAGCTGCATAAATATGTCAGAGCCACTCCGAACAGGAAAAACTGCTAATCAGCTCACATTATAAAAACTAAATATTGGACCAAAATACTGAACACTTTGCAGAGTTTTCACTTTTTTCTATGAAAGAGATTAACTGGATTCAAGGTGGGCTTGCAGACAGGCTATTGTAAATTGGACCAGAAATCATCAGCCACCTACAGTCTGAATTTGACCCCATTATATTAAACAAAGAGCCCCAAGAAATAATTGAGCTGGGAGCTGCACAACAGCCTAAACCCCTGCTGGCTGACAGTGTCCAGCAGAGAACAAATGAACCCACTACTAATGGTAGTCAACAGCTTCTTCAGAAGACTGAACTTACCAGCCTCTAAAGAAAAAACATTATTCTGCATGGTCTTTAAACAACCAAAATGATGTAGAAAACTACCCAAATTCTCAGCTACTGTAGGTTGTTAAAGCTCTTCTGAATTAAAAAAAATCATTGAGAATTTACCTTATGATCTTGTCAACTTCTCCTTACCCAAATGAGTATATGAAAAGACTAAAAAAACAAGCTGCAACATTATTCAATGTGTAGGACCTCACTTGCATAGGCATTATAGATAGGATGATCTCTCAGCAGTCTGGGTGCAATGACAGAGTCCCCAGAAGCACTGATGCACGATTATCATACGTTATCACGCACATGGGTTGACTGAACAGGTGTGCTCCTCTCCAGGTGAACATGTAAGTCTCTAATGTGCCAATAGCTCATCAGAAATCGCTGTCACAGGCTCCGAAGTTAGTCCTTCCCCAGTGACGGCAGCTGTTGGAGAGATGGAGGCAAGATCAGTTTTTTTCACTTTTGCATTTTTAACACAGTTAAGCATTAAGTAGCTCCTGCTCTAGAATAAATAGTGTGGATCCACTGCTATGTATTTTGCAGGCATAATAAGGAGTACTGTGAATCTACAAACATAAAAGTATTGGTGACTTCCTGGCAGTGGTCACTGCTATCAGCTATGGTTGGTGACATTCATACTGCAAGTTAATGGAATAAAAACAAGCATCCTACCTAAATTAGTTGGGATACAAAGCCCAGCTGCTATGTGGAGAAATGAGAATTAAATAAACCATGCCCCACTTAAACTCCCCAGTGCACTGTGATTTCTCTCTGAAGTGTCACCTCTCAAAAAAATGCTTCCATTCTTTTGCAGAAGTCAAAAGAGCAAGTAATTAAACCAGAATCTGAAGGTGCTTCCTCAAGCCAGGCCTGACCTGCTGCTCCTGTGGCACTCAGGCAGCTTCCCCTGGGGAAGGACAGACACAGACCCTGTGTGACACCGCTCTCTGCTGAGCTCTTGGCTGGAGACACGGCAAACCCATCTATCTAGTCAAATACCATGGTGGAAATAAGGTCCTCCTTTCCCGCCTGGACCAGTTTCAAGCTTCAGCCATTCCTCCTCAGAGGCATGAGCTGTGTCTAGGACTCAACTTCGTCAGGTTTTATACGGGGGCAGATGTTGGCCAGCACAAAAATCTTAGCTAATCCATGAAAAGAGCTTGTATATGCTGGGAGTGTCTTGCATTCTATGAGAAACTTGTTTTATATTTAAAGTTAAACAGTGAAAAATTTTTACTTAACAACTGATCGGTTGAGGTCTTCTCAGGTTCTTCCAAATGCCCTTCTGAGTACTGGAACTTGTGGTGAAGGTCTGAATTTCAGCACAGTCTGATGCAGAGACAGTATATCATCTGCAGCGTGCATATAGGGTACACTGATGATTCTGGTGCTACGTAGCAGGTCAGTCTGATTAGAACTCTTTTGCCATACTCTGTGTTTTGTCTTTTTTTTTCCTGCAATTGATCAGGGGATCTCAGAATTAATTAAATTTCTTGATGTACTTAGACAGTTTGTGGAATAAGTGGTAAGATGTTAAGAGATACTGAACTTGTTCATTTTATTTCATCTCTGTAACCTGAGCTCCAATTTAATGCTGTACTTCTACCCTCTTGAAGATTAATTACTGCACTAGTTAGCAAGTCGTCTCACCAGCTTTCATTTGTGAAGAGTGTAAGTCAGTAGAAATGTAACACAGGTATTACTCTGGCTTTGTACATGACCGGTGAAAATTCAGTTAAAGATTTAACAGTTAAATATATTTAACACTACAACGCTCTTTTCTTGAAGCCAGCTCTAGGGCCAACTCAAGCATGGTTGTGATACAGATGAAGGAATATGACTCATATTTAAATTCTGCTTTCAGTTCTCTCAGTATAGACAAAGACACTCTCAGTCCCACCTCCCAGTATAAGAGGAGTTTTCAGGATTTACACTTGTGTTAGGGAAGAGATGGTAATTCTTTAGATTTTAATTTTTTAAAAACATATCGAGGCTTTGTAGAAATGACAGCCTTAACATTGACAGGAGCATCACAGGACTGATTTTACAGTTATAGCACACGGCTCTCCTACTCCTGCTGGCTCTGCAATGCCGCGGTGATGCAGTGGAGATCTTTTCCAACTTAGTTGATTCTGTGATTCTGAGCTACAAGAGCCCAAGGCTTCCTGTTTGCAGCTAGCTCTGCTTTGGACCCTTCATCTGTTTAAATAAGATGAGGTACAGAGAGAACTTCATGAGGCTCTACGTTCTGATAGCTCTGCCATGAGCAGGCTCCAGCACAAGGTGACCAGCAAGCAGCAGGTTTGTGCTTGTGCTGGAAATACAATTCTGACAGTGAAAGAAAGCACAACAACTTGAAAACAGAATGAGACAGAGGCACAGGAAAGCAGAGCAGTACAGACAGGCTCTTCAGCTTAAGTATGATGCTTTCAAGAAGTTTTCAGTTGCTGGGCAGTGACTTTGAAAAGTTCATGGCCAAAATAATGCTAATTTTAATTTCTTGGACACTCAGACAAGATTTTATTGTCAAAATGAAATTGATTAATTTCCATCCATTTTCAAAATGGCATAATAGGTGGAAATCTACCCTTAAACGCAACTGAGGTTTCAGATAGTCTTGGTTAATGTATCTAAGTCCAGCAAACCCAAGTACTAGCCACACACAGAAAGATGTTACAGGCAAGCCCAAACAAAGCTAAGGCTGCATCACAGCTTCCCCAAATGTCCTTTCCTTGCTCCCAAGAGTATAGGTAGCTTTGTAGACAACTACTCCTAATAATCTTGACACTTGACACAATTATACATAATACAAAAAAAACCCCCTCCAAACCTGTACTTCTTATGTGCCAAAACCTGCTCAAGCCCTAGTGGGCACTTTTTATGCCAATGAAACACTTACACACCCTGTAGCTCTTAGCATTACTGTTAATATTGTCATTGCTTCTTGCAATGTCCACTAACCTTGTTGTTCTGCATAATGGCACCAACATTCCCATCCTCAGTATCTGACATACAGTACTTACACAGTCTTTTCACAACACAGACACCAGTTATTCTTTCTAGAAGGCCTTGTTCCAGGAGGGCCAAAGGTGGCTTCTCGATTTATGCCCTTATGGTTAATGGATTTTTCCGACGGACTGTTACCCCCAGCATCCAATCTCTGCATTGTTTCTCCACACAGCTTTGAAAGGATTGCTTACAGCACCATCAAGAGCCCACAGCAGTTGTCTTCAGGAATAATTTTGTTTTCTTAAGTTACTTTTAGGTTCCTTCAGTAATACACCCTAGAAATGCATCCAAGCACAAGCATCACTGTCTGCTTTAGCAGGGCACCAGGTTGCCTGTTACAGACAACATGCAACAAGTCTTGCATTAATTCAGACGTCCATCCCTTATCTTGACATCTGAAAATGGCACCTTCTGGCAGCTTCCCCTTTGGTATTGTCTTTCTTTTAAGGATGATGTATAGTGGCAATTTTGCTTTATCTGCTAAGACCACCAGCAAAGTGACAAACCAGTTTTTTTCATTGGCAGTGTTTTTGATAAGTGATTTGGGCTGTTTTAGTGCACAGTAATATGATGTCTGAAAAACCCAAAGCATGTCTAAATTAAAAAGGGGATGTTTGATTTGTGTTGCCTTTGTGCATTAGTAAATATTTGTGAATTTTCTATATTGCTGCACAGTGTTGAAATTCTAATATTTTTTCATACAGTTAAAACAAACTTTATATCTCGGTGTTGTCTTACATCGAACATCTTGATTATTTCATTATTTGTACATACCCAAAAATGCATGGTGTGACTTTCAGTTCAGCAAGATCTGTGCTGTAATTTTTAATTGTGATGAGAACCCAGAAAGGACCCCTTTCAAAAACTAATGAGAAATTTTTCATAGAGATTTCCTAATCTGAATAACCTATTCTGTAGAATAATATTTTTCTTCTTTTTATAAAACTTATAAGAAGAAACAGTCATGAATCTACAAAGAAGTTTTCATATTTCTCATATCATGAAACATAAGGGTTTCGAAAGCCTCTTCAAAAGGCACGAATCTACTTGTTAAAGTACTCAGTAGCAATGGTAATTGAGATGTTTTCAGAGACTAGGGAGGAAATTACATATATTACATAATACAAACTATATTATCTGCAAGCTAGGAGTAAGTAAGCAGTAGAAAGAGTTCATTCTGTTCTCACCTTCGAAGAAGCTAGTGGCTCAGAGCAGCTGCTTTGGCTGCTTTTGTTTGTCATACCGAAGAGGAAGAGCAGGAAAGCAGGAGCTCTCAGAGCTGTTCTTCCCTGGGGTAAGAGGTGGAGGCTAATTAGGCAACATTGCTAGTGAACGGCTATACTGGAGTAGCTAAGGAAGATGCTTGTCATTTTTTACCATCTTAATAATGCACCTTCTTATTTCATCTTTTCTAACATCTGCCCATTACTGTAAATCTATGCTTTCAAATGAAAAACAAATCCTGTAACATAAAATCTCTACTAATGTTCAAATTAATAATGCATTTGATTTTCTTAGTGTTGGCAACCTTAAAATTGGGATGATAGGCTTCTCCCTCAGTATCCAGCATCCTGGTGTATTCCTTCCCCCCGAATGATATAGCCCAGTTTGTGAACCAAAAACATAGGAAAAGCAACTTTTACCTGCCATCATCATGCATTGTTGTGCTGTATGATCTCACTCCTGGTCAGCAGTGTCCTCCTTGAGCTGAGGCAGTGAAGGTGATTATAATCTTTTATTTTCCAAAAGAAAAACAAAACAAAACAAAACACCACAGTCCAGCACTACATCCTTGCTCCCCCCAGCCTGACAGCTCCTTTGCCTCTTCCTTTGGTGCCAGGTTAACTAATGATACTTGCCTCCCCAGGCTAAAAGGATACATGCAGTTTTATCCAAGGGTCTTGTTTGGTCTTTCTTACAACAATACAATTATTACAGGGGCCGAAGCAGAAATCCATGTTTGGTTCATCATATTGAGTTGTCCATGTTCCTTTGTCCATGGTTTCATCCTTCAGTCCCAATACTCCTCAGAGATTTGCGGAGCTTATGTCTCTGAGATTGTTGTACCACGTTTTCTTTCACTAAAATTTGTGACCCAAAAGATACTATTTACAGTCGTCACTTATTTTTTCAGATTAGAAGCAGTGAATCAGACAGAAAAATAATCTTGATAAATTTATTTTTATCTTCCTGTTTTTTCATTCCAGTAAGGAACTGAAAAAAAAATCTGAATTGTCTGAATTTTCTACAAAATGGAAATTCTGGCTCCCCACTGACATTCTAAATGAGTGTTGAGACTCACCTTCCTGTCAGCCAAGTAGCTTCAGATTTTTCTGTTTAGCTGTGTCATTTTGTGTCACTTACGAGCTGATAATAATCAGAAGGTATCTGTATTAGGCATGCCCATACCTGTCTTTTTGGGACGTTTAAATTTTGATATGGATCCAAACCTTGCACCTGAGGCCCACAGCTAGGAGATGTAAGCAGGTTTTGGAAAATAAAGCTGTGCCATGATGATGAACATGAAATTAGATTGCCCTGGAAAGTGTAACAGCAATGATTTCAGCTTGTTTAGAGGTGTGAAGTTTTTGAGCACAGACAAAAGCCAAGGCTGGAGGAAGTCATCCAACCTGACTAGAGCTGAGTAAAGGCAGGGTGCTTGCCGGAGTCCCAACCCTGGAGCTGAGGTCATTGGGAAAACCAGCTTTACTAATTTACACCCCTCCAACCTACATGTCTGACACAGAGGTGTCAGATAGCCAAGCCACCCAGTAAAGTAAAACCAGAGGCCAGTAGGGAGAAGAAGAGGGAACTCTGCAAAGGCTGTGAACACTAGATGATGTAATCTGGGTGGGAGCCCTGTCCCACCCCATCAGACACTCCAGGCAACACTCTGAAAAACTGGAACCCCATTACAAGGTACACCCTGCAAATAGCTGCACTGTCCAGTCCTCCAGGCAATAAGCTCATTTCCCCACATGTTTCAGGCTCAATTCATCTATATGTGGGAGGAAGTGCTTGCCATCAGGATTGCAGTAACGCTAGCATGAGAGGACTGGACTAGTGTAGAGGAAGGGCTCCAGGACTCCACCTTAGAAGGCCAATACTGTATGGATGTGATACGCCTTTAGGTGATTATGGTTGAGAACCATTTGTATTTTAATAAGGGAAGGACTACACAAGTTGGCACAGTGAGAGTTTTGCCTGAAATCTGAGAGACTGAGGGTCCTCAGAGCACATGGCGTGCTCTGCCCCACTGCCAAAGCTCAGGGGAATTAAGCCCAGTTAACAGGTACAGTTAGGAAGGCTCTCAGGCGCCTCTTTTTTTGCAAACAAATAAGCCCCCCGCCCCTTCCACTTAGGCAATGCAGTGCATGGTTGTTTTTATTATGGTTCTGTCACTTCACACAGTCCAGTTTTATTTCAATAATAAAAATATAGAATTATAATTAGCATCTTTGTTTTAAGGCACTGAGTTTTTAAATTACCATGTGTGACAACTGTTATGGCAGCGAAATCGTTAAAATCATGTAAATACTTAAACCATGTAGGCCTGGGAGATTATAGTTTCATTAGAGAAAAGGCTATAAAGTTAGACCTAGGTAATTACCTTTCCCATTAATGCTCGAAAATTCTTTGCTCCACTGAGAAGTGATTGTGGTGCATCATGCCTTCTGTGCTTTTACATTCAAACTGCAGGAGCTTTTATTTCATCAGCACAAACTGCAAGGAAACAGCGGCAGCCTTCCAGGTGTACTTTGCAAATTGGGGTTTAAATGTGGAACGCATCAAATTAAAATTCAATATTAATTATTTTGTCTTGCTAGGAGCCTGAGTAGTTTAAAGCAGCAAGGGTAATTGTCTAACTCATTGTATGTGTCTACAGCGAACTTAATCATTATGTCAGCTTCCTAATAAAAGGTTATTATAGAAACAAAGATCCCAATTTTACATATGGTAGGCAAGGGAGAATTCGATGAGCTAGTCTCCAAGGTAGACTTGAGGTTCTTGACAAATGATGCCCATGCTGTGATCAGATACTTAACAAGAAATCTCGTTATTAACTAGGCCTGTACAGATAATTAGCACTTGAGCTTCAAATTTTAAATCTGGCTTGAGATGTATAATTTATCAAAAGCTCTAGCTCACTGTCAAAGTCCTATAATAAGGCAGTGTTATTGATGAATTGAGATTAAGAGCAGATTGAAGAGAAAATTAGGCCACTGGTTAGTCTGAAAGGTCTGATTTCAATATTTGCAGTACTAATTTGGTATTATTTTGGTAAATGGATGTGTTCCCCAAGTGCTAGACAGTATAAAAGAATAAACTGTAAGTCATTATTCTAACTAAAAAAGTATTGTTTACTGTATGCTGAATTTTGCAGCACTAGCAGTCTGCTTAATAAGCTTCTTTAGAGGATAAGTGTACCTGTTTTTATTGCATTAATTTATTATAACACATAGAGAATGCTGGGCTTTTATTGAGAGTTAGAAAATGTAGCTTCTTTACGTTAAAGATTATATTACATTAGACTAATGATGATAGAGTATGCCAATCGCTAGTTTAGTGGTTTCATTTATATCTTTGAATTGTCTTTGAAGCATTCTTTACACTGGAATGCAGATAAGTAGCATTTTGTATATTCAAGCTATGTAAAAATGGCAATCTTTTTTTAATGATCGCTGGTAGGAATTCATTGCAAGTAGTTCCAAGTAAAAAAAATGAAAGACTGACTGTATGCAATCTATCAAGAGTAAGCCGCAGCTGCAAAGGTGTTAGATACACATTCACGACCCTTAGCATGCAAAATCTTTTTGATATACATAATAAAATGACATTTAGGGAAATATCTGATATCCAGAATTATATTAAGTAAAATGTAAGGTTGGGACAAATTCTGTTTGGTTTTGTCAGGGTTTAATTCCTAGCTGAAACACGAGTCCTATCAAAAAGGTGCTGTTATACTGTATATCCTGTAAGATATATATCAAATGCAACCATGTATCATTGTATATATCTTAAATATCACATCAGTATCTTCCAACAAAATAATAACATCAGTCGCTGCCAGTTTCCAAGAAACTTTGCACCGACAACCCCCTTGTAACCCGTTATTGGCAGCAGCTCCTTTCCTCTCAGTTTCCAGCTGTCCAGTGGGGTATGCCAAGTCACAGCAGGACCTGAGGAGTGTTTGTATTCAACTGTGGCACTGAGCTTTATGGAGATTTGCCTTGTATATTGTGCACTTGCAGACAAGCGGGATTTCCAGGACCCAGCGGGGCTCCCCGGTGTTTATGCTGAGGTGGTTAGCTAGTTGGCAAATTGCTTTGGGCCAGAAACGTGTGACAGAAGAAAACGTATTGCATTAGCTTTTCTATCAATAACATCTTAACGCTGACTTATAGCACAATTGCTTTCATGCTGATCCAGCCTCCTAATTTTAATTTTAGGACTGATTGAATTTTGCAATCAGGCATCTTTGGCTATACTGGAAAGAAAAGCCTTTTTTTCTTTCCTCAGAAATAATATGCCATTAAAAACATGAGCAACAAAAATACAAACAACTTCTACCACTCTAATAAGCCACTGACCAGTAGTTATTTACACTCATCTGGAAAACATCTAAACTTTGATATATACATTATAATCATTTTAGAGAAGACTTAATTTATTCTTTTAGCTGTACTTACTGTACTGGAGCAGCATTTTGCAGGATTGCTTGAGTCTTAGTAGATTTGTAAGAGAACCAAAAAAGGAGGGTACTGCAATTCTCAGCAGAGAGAAATGCTGATTTGTACTTTTGTGGGGGTTTTCATTTAGTTATTTATGTGTTTTACTCACATATTATTGACTGCTCCTGATCTTGTTTTTGCTGAGGGTACTTCTGCAATTTGAGATCGGAAGACTTTCCCAGTTGAACTAAGACTTACATCAGCGCAAGAGGTAAACCTGAAAAGATTTAAAGGCAATTTAAGATAAAAGTAATCAATAAGCTACAATTTAATATTAGTGAGAAAAATAATTTAGGAAGTATTTTATAACTTTAAATGGCATTTTCAAGAATACTCAAAGCTAAAAATATTTAGATATTTCAGAACTGGGGAGAAAAAATGAATACGTATATGCCAAACAGAAATATGAGGCACATCTTAAGGCTTTGTCAATTTTTAGGATACTTTGAAACACCTCAGAAAAGGCTGCTTTCTAATAAGCTTAGCTACCCAACCACCCAACTTTGAAGTCCTTTCACATGAAACATTCATACAGTTTGTAAGGGGAGCTGTACGTACAGAAGAGTGGCAGTAGAATGCATGTTTCTATACTCGATTATATTCACATAGCAAATGTAATAACGATATAACGCTGTTCATTAGTTGAGGTAGGAAATAACAGCTACCAGTGATCACCAAGACCAGAAATGCCTATAATGTGATACCTGGCATCATGCACTGCCTCATTAAAAACAAATGGGTTTGGTACTCAGGTGGTTTGTACTGTCGTTCCTATGTCCCCTTTTTTAATTACTTGGTAGTGTTGGTGTAAATGCCATTGGTGTATGAATAGTAGCACAGAAGAGAACTGGGGCTGAGGATTCCTATTGCCATAATAACAGACTGTGACTACTTAGCGCAGTGTGGGACAGCAAACCACGATTTTGCCAAGACAAATTCCTGCGACTAGCACAGACACACTACAATGCTATAGGTACTATTGTCATCCCACTTATAAGATTCCTGGAGGAGAATTTTTCCCTTTTTTAGAACGCCAGAAGAAAGGAAAAGTTGTGTCTCTACTCAGCGTGTTCCCCCACCAGTTGTTAAACACCAGCTTGGCGTTACCAGCTCAGAACCGGGCTCCAGGAGCAGCGGCTCGAACGGGACGGCGGGCGCGCACCGGAGCTGAACGGAACCCGCGCCCAGAGGAGCGCAGCGCCCGGCGGGGTTACCGCGGCTCACGGCTCGCTCCCTCCCGGCCCTTGCTGCCGGCGGCCGACAGGGGTCCCCAGCGCACCGCGGAACCGCCCGCCCCGGCGCGGGGCCGGGCTGGGGCCGGGCTGGGGCCGCGGGGCCNAACGGCATGCGGGACTGCCGGGGTTTGGCTTTCTTTCCCTGTGAAAAGGGCGAAAGCGGCCGTCCGGGCAGGAGGGCTGGGGAACGGTGCGGACCCAAACTTCGGCGAAATAAAACAGTCGGGGCACTGAACGAGACAGAACAGAGCACGGCTGTCACCGAGGGTGTCCCCTTCGGGTTGGGATTACCCAGCCATCTCCAGTAGCCCTGGCGCTCTCCGGCGCGGTAGTGCTGGCAGCAGAAGTCAGAACAACCCAGTGCGGTACAGGCGATGGTAAAGAATAGTGCCATGCGATTACAGGAACTAGACATTCACAGTCCGTTTTTAAAACACACGTAGGATTTGAATTCTCTCCCCCCCCCTTTTTTTTTTCCCTTTTTTTTTTTTTTTAAATTAAATTATTCCAAAAGACAACTGTCCGGGAAGCTCAGGGCATTTTCCAACTGGAATACAGCTCTATAGCCTGTGACAATGCACAGTGGTTGATGAGTTAGTTCTAGAGGCTTCTGAATTTTAATGATGTTGGAGATGATATTGTGTGTCCTTCAGCTTGTTAGAGTGACACTAGCACTCCATAAATCATAATACCTGTGTATTGTAAAATCAATACAAAAGTGCTATATCAGCGCTAAACCTTAATAAGTTTTTCAGTGCTCTAACAGCCTAAACTTTGCTGTAATGCCATTGGACCTGCAGGTCGGGATCAGAGCATGCTTAATTTATTTTGTAATAGAGACTTTTCTTTAATGAAGGACCGATTAGTAAAGCTTTGGTTGCCACTCTGGTGATCAGTTGGCCGAACAGCCTCTGCAATTAAACTCGTGTATCTCTGTCCTGAAGCAAAAAAGCAGGCTTAAACAGTCAATAAATGTTAATCCAGTCAGAACCTGTCTGCGCCTTTGAAGGCTGCCCATGAGGGGCTTTTCAAATCACATTTTTTTCATCCTTTTAAATATGGAGGTCCCCATAGAGCTGGTACGTAGTGTACAAGGCCTCCCACAGCTCTGTAATAAGATCTGGCATACTAACAGCTCTCTGTACAGATCTGTCATCTTTAGATTTGTTTGTCCCTCCCCATTCCAGCGTACCTATCTGTATAGTTACTAGTTACAAACAAAAAAAAAAAAAGGCATTTTGCATTTCTTGCACATGAGCGTAAAAAGGCTGCTTCAAAAATCTTTATATAAAATATGTCACTATGGATGCATATGATTTTTATAACTTAAAAATACCTCCCCAAACTTTTTCCATCATTATTTGTTTCTTTGTGGGATGATACTCGGGGAGGAAATCTATGTTCATGCATAAACTGCAAAGTATATGTGGGAAGTGTGGAGCTGCCAAACAACTGTTCTTAAATCAAGCACAAAGGAAAGCTGAACCTTATCTAGATTGTTGCTGCTCTCTAGGATATGCTTCTCATGAAACTGCCAGATACTTGTCTAACTCTGCTTTCCATTCTTATCTGCTTGGTTTCTTATGAACAGCACAGCAAAAGCAAGCTGATAACTAAAAGCAGAACCAGGGTTAGCAGAAAGTTGTCTGATAGAGTTGGGAGTAAAAGAATGAAGCAATTCCCAGTCTTTAAATGCTTTGGGTTGGAGAAAACAGAGTCTTTGCTATGAACTTCATTTTTTCCCCTTTCCCAGACTACTTTTCTGTCTATCCCTTTAGCTGCATGCATGATGTACATAAAGCATTAACATACAATGGGAGAGTGTGTTTATTTTA
This sequence comes from Cephalopterus ornatus, assembly GCA_013396775.1. NCBI lineage: Eukaryota > Metazoa > Chordata > Aves > Passeriformes > Cotingidae > Cephalopterus > Cephalopterus ornatus. The sequence goes on from VZRE01000863.1 coordinate 187,427, forward strand.
GCCTAATCATAACTGGCATCTTCCTTATGTTGTTTTGTAGGATTTAGCTTTTGTTCTTCATGGTGAGACAGAGCTTCAGACAAAAAGATGAAGAGATTTGTATGAGTCATTGGATTGGAAATGAAAATTTCCTGCTGGAGAGAGGAAAAAGAAGGGTATCACTATCTTTTTGCAAAGGGGCAAATTCATCACTAGCACAACATTCTGACTTCCCCAAAGTCACTCTGTTCCATGCCAGCATGACCTGGGAGGGTTTGGAGGACACAAACTGATGAGGAAAACTTGTGATGACCCTCTGGACAATGCAACTGGTACAGTGCAATCATGCAAGCTTTTGGCAAAGACAGTAAGTGCCAATTCTGTGATGGGATGTTCCCTGCTCTTTCCTGTTGGCTGTCAGAATGGTACAAGCCACCAAGTCGGCTTTAGTTCAGAATTTGCCAAGGAAGTAATACCAAAGTGTAGCACTGTAGGCAGTATTAACTAAATTCATATTACTTACAAATATATACATATATCCACCATATTTACTGGTTGGTTTTAAATTATTAGATTTTGATGAAGAATATTATGAGATTTTTAAAAATACAAATATATAAATTTTAAAAACTACCACTCTCCCTTCCTGTTCTTTCAACTCCTGCCTTACTGCAAGACCAGGTACAGGCAGTGACAGAAGTCACAATGTAACCGTGCAGTATTGGGTCAGATTCAACCTAAGGTACACATTTACTGACAACTGAAAGCCAAAATGCAATAGGAATATATTTTGTGCTATTTGCTGTGTTTCCATTTTCATTATACCTCATTTCATCTTTAGTTTTGATCATTTAACTCAGACTAGTTTATGATCCAGGTACTTGCTCTGACTTACCTCTTATGCCACCTCCAATTTCAGCCCTCTGTATGTATTTCCTTTAGCACTCAGCATTTGTGCAGCCAAGGTCTAGCTTGATTTTTGTCCTCCTTCACCCTCCTGTGAACTCAGCAAAGTCACGAGCATCAAATCTTCAGTTCCTATTCAGTTGGCTTGTATGCAATGTTGCAGAGATCATAGAGGAGATTCTTGTACAAATACAGAAATCAAAACTGTAGGAGAAAAAGGAAGCAGACAGTATCTTTCAGGAAAAAAAATAGAACAAGCAAAGGGATTCCAAACAGGCAAAGGATATCTTAAAATATTAGGACGTGCTTATTCAGCGCATGAAGCTGTAGAGGCCATACAGTCCTAGGCAATGACAGCACAATAGCATGGATATTGATGGCCTGAAAATGCTACTGATCCACAAAAGATATTTGTAAATTTTCTTCCTCTACTATAATACATTAATTTTTGCTTGTCAAAATCATTTTTGGTGGTTTTTTTCCAAGTGGGATGTGCTAATAAATTTTTACATTTCTTTCTTTTAATTTTCCAGCATTCCACCACGAAGAGCAGGGCCACATGTTTTTGACTGCGTTTGGTTGGTCATGTAGTTTAGTCAGCACATCCCCAGATTTAAGACTTGAGTCTTAAGACTTGACTCCCAGATTTAGGACTTGAGCGGGCTGTTGAGTACTGCCAGAAGGGAATCAAAGAGAGCAAACACCTCTTGAAGCAAAACTGTACATGAGATATTTACTATCACGGAAGACCTACTAAAGCATGAAGAAACACAGCATTTAAAGGAGAATGTCTTCATGCTCAGAAGTTCTCTAATAAGATAGACAAAAGTGGACATGAGGATGGACAGAGACTAGCTGTGGCCTGGGTTGGCTGTCTATAAAATCCCTCTGGGTGTTCTCCTATGTGTCTGCTCACCTAGCCCTGCATAGTATTTAAGTATGAACTAACCTTACCAGAAAACAAAGCTCAGATGAGCAGAACTGATGTTGATTTCTTAGCCTGGGTAAGTGAAACTGGCTTCTGACGACATAGTCACAAAGCTGGCTGTGTAGGGTCAGTGGAAAACAGCAGGCTTCAGGAGCAATGCATACCCTCTCTATTTCAAAAATTCAGTTTATTTGGTTTTATTGGTTCTGGGCCAGCATTGTTATTCCGGAGAACTAGAGGTGTTTGTGTAAAGGTGAGTTTTCTATTTAAGCTGGGACTGGGGTGGGGAGGTGAAGGGAGACACTAAGCACTAGATTTTGTTTGCTTTCCACTGGGTGCTAGTGCTTGCTGAACAAAAACTGCACAGTCACAGCCAGAGCATTATCGTTTTTTTGTAATGGGAAAATAAATGAGAAAATTTAAACCAGTCCTCAAGGTGACAAATGGTGCCACGTGCATTCCCACTTGCACACTCTTACGTTGCCCACAGGTGTAGGCCAAAGTCATACCAGCTATTCCGAGTGGGTGCTACCTCAGCAGCTGGAAAGAGTAAAAAGAAATTTGGAGCAATTCTCACGTGAGCCACAGTGGTCTGGGCAGCCTCTCTAATTGTGAGACACTCAAAGACTCTCCCAGAAAGTTAGGAGCCTCTGTCTGTTGTTTCAGTGGACTCCCAGGGTCAACCATGAGTGGCTGCAGGAGGTGAAACTTTAAGCAGACTACAGCCTTATAAAATATCAGCAGACACATACTTGAAAGCCTAATGATCAGTTTAGCTTGGCTTAATTGGGTTTATGTGTTCAAGGATATCCTGGCAGCTACTCTGGGAGAAAATTAAAGCTGGAACCAAATTCTGTTGATTGATGGAGAGCCTGAGCCTACCTCTGTGTGAGAGGCAGCTCTTAGCTGACTCCTTGTACCTGGGCAGATGGCTGAGCTCAAATATTTTGCTGTTCATAATCCACAAACTCTGGTTTTGGGGAGTGACAAAGCTCTGTGCTTGGAAAGCTGGGGAGTTGGCTCAGTGCTGCTTGCTCACTTGCTTTTTCTCCCTTTCAAGTCTCATCCACCCTTTGCAAAAATGAGTCCATGATGAATAGACTTTTGAATTGGCTTATAATTGGTTATTCTACTCTATAATATTAATTTTCATCTTCAACTGTTCATTGATCGAAGAATACTGGATGTGGATTGTTAGTTTTCTTCGTGACACTTATATTGAAGAATGATTTGGAGAGCATGTTAGTGCATATTGATGATGTTCTCCATCTCCTATGTGTTTTTAGAGTATTTCTCTTACTTTCTTTCTTGGAAGAAGAAAGTTTAGCTTCCAAGGCATGTTTTACCTATCTTTTTTTTAAATAATCAACTATTATTAACTTTTTTAAATGCTGAAAAAAACCCCAAAACATGCAACAAAATCTAAACTGCAATAAAGTGAGGAAAACTCAGTGAAAAAAAATTGGTCAGCTTTGCCCATCTTACCAGTCTTTATGGTTTGCTTTCAAATACTTCCACTTCTCTCTCTATACTGCAATGTTTCCAGGTGCATGGTAGTGTCCTGACTCCTTGAGCATTTCTACAGACCACAGTGAAGCTGAAACAGAAGCATTTGCAGTCAAGATTATTTATGCTTGTTAGCTCAATGCAAAATCAGTGGATATAATTTGTTATGTGAATACTTCTGAAGCAATAATGCACTGAGGTCATCCATAATATGTAAATTCAACAAACTGTGGTTTTGTTTCTAAAAACTGTAAGAGATGACTCAGTCTGATCTGTGGCACGAGCCTGGGAAAGGCTGACATTGCCACTGCTACAAGCAGAGTGGGGAAGGGCTCCACTTGAGCGTTTAGTGGCCTGGACACTCCTGCAGCTCAGGGGACACTGATCCTCCCTTTGGCACAGCTGTTCCAAGGGCTTCAGGGGCTATGTGCCCTCACGTGAGCTCCTTTTGTGAGCATTTTTCCATCAAAGCTGCTTGGTGTCTTTCTTGGAGTCAGGATCACACCCTGTGAAATAAGTTCATCGTGCACATGCAATAACCTGTTTTCAGACTTCCCCTTGAGATGATTTAATTTCAAACAAAAAAGCATCACAAGGCTTTATGCTTCATACCTCAAACTTCCATACTTTTAACAACTTCCTTCAAGAGCCTGCCAAAGAGTGTAACTATGTTAACTTAAAAATTCATGTATTTTATTATTGTCTTCCAAGCAGTGGCAAAACTAATTTTAATAAAAATTTGTATTTAGGAAACAATCAACAAACCACACACATAACCACATGCACAGCGTGATTTGCTGCTGGAGCAAACCATGGTATGCCAAGCTTCAGCCTGAAGCTAATTTTTTACAGCCAAGTTATAAAGCCCTGAAAAGGGGGGTTTATTGTGGAAATGCTGACAGAACCATAGTGGTGCTACTGGCTGCCTCTCTAATTAGTCTAAAGAATGGAAAGTTATATTTTGCAATATGTGGTAAGCACTGATGTTGCTGATTTATGCCAAAACTAAGGGATTAATTTGGTGTTATTACAAGTTTGAAAAGATGTCTTTTGCTGTCATGAAACTTTAGAACTTTCCAGCAGCAAACTGGATTTGTACTTTCAAGTATATAAATATTAAAAGGTGCAGTTTGGATTTGGTTTTGGTGACAGTAGGAGATCCCCGCTGTGTTCACTCTACTTTGAAGAAGATGTGGAGTCCACATGGTGTTTCTTGCATGTTTTCCAGAGACTACTTTTAAACTCCTTCAATAAAAGTTACTTTTATTCCTGTTTAAGTGTTTTGTGGTAATGTTTACAGACAAACATCCTGCCAGCAGACTAAAGGAAATAAAAGACAGGACACCAGTAACATAAAACACATCATTTTACTACTGTTCTCCTACCACCTGCACTCCACGTTCACCAGAGCTCCCCACTTGTAATTATGTCTACCTGCTCTTGCTTCCACTGGTTTCCACTTTTGCAGTGTACAATGAAGGTGGCAGAAGCCATTTACCCTGCCACCTTCATCGTCCACTGCAGGGCTGCTGTAGTATCGCTGGAGTCCAGCAATGTCCGTAATTTACAATCTCTTCAGCAATAATTAGTTATTTTTTAACTAAGACTTTGTGGCTGTGCATCTATTGCAGTGTTTACCAGCTCTTGCTGCAAGCCCACACCTCCTGTGTCAGCTACCCAAAGGTAGGGCAAACATAAGGGAAATGGATAGCTGCACTTATAAGATTACACAGTCTTGTGACATACCAAGCATATCTTAAAAACATGCATAATTATACAAAAATGAGTCAACCCACTGATTTAAATGAGACAACTATGTGATAAAGTGCTGTGCTATGCTTTCATTTTGCTAATTTGTTTGCTTGGTTTTTTTCCTCCTAATACTGTACCCACAGTGTCTTGAAAAATGTTGCTCACAGTTGCTATATAATTGCTGTTTCTGCTATTGTTAGTGTGCTGGAGCTGGGCACAGATCTGTGCATCGGGGGGGGCTGCAAGTAAGGTTCTAAAAACTCATGTATATTTGTTTAAAATATACTGCTATTCCTTCAAGTGCCTACAAATCCTCATTAGTTATTATACTGTCAGAATAAAGTGTTATATTTACACATGAAATCAAGCCATTGCAATCCCTCTCTCCCTTTTAGATAAAACTGAATTCCTAGCACTCTCCTCTTGTAGTCCACATCATGCTATTTGGCACAAGGATTAATTGAGAGATGATAGGAAATTAATCTATTCTCTTTCTTCCAGTCCCTGCTTTCTACTCCCATCCATTTGCAAGGAGTGCCTATGTCTGGTACTTGACAGTACCTGCAAAGGCTTCGACACTGAATTTAGTATGTCTGCTGAGATTACACTAAAGGCAAGAGTGGATTATTTTCTAAGAGCTAATCCTTAATGCAGAAATTTGTGCTTGTTCAGCAAAGCAAGGTCTCCAATTCCCTCCTTCTTTGTATTTTATTTGCTGCCACCTAGGTGGGAGGCAACCTCTCAGGAATGACCTGATGGGCTGATGCACTGCAATTTGACTCAACCAGATCTGACCCAACAAGCAGTGCTCAGAATTAGATCACAGTTTCTGCATGCATTAAGATCTACCACCTACAGCAGCTCCGTTAGTCTGCTGAGCAACCAGATTGGCTCTGATTGAAATTACCATTTTGATGCTCTGACCTTCAAATCTCTTAATAAAGCAGAAAACGTCCTGTCCGCTTGTCCTTCTGGCTGTGGGGAGGCAGAGTGGCACCAGCTGAGTGAGCCAATACAAGATTTAATGCATGCTCCCAAATACAGCATCAAGGCAAGAAAGAAAAAAAATTTGAAGAGGCTGATCCTCATTTACAACAGGGGCTGCTCCGACTGCCACAAATGGAACTTCTGCCCCCCAGAGAGAGTCAATAGTGGTCCTGCCAGTGCATGGCTAAATGGGCAGTAACAAACACCTCCTGCTTCAGCTCCAGTACCTGGGTACATTTTAAAATCCACTACCAATCACCCACTGCAACATTCACTCCAAATACTTTGTACTTAGATAAGCATGTACAGGTGTCTGGCCAATGTTGAATTATGAGCTCCTCTTCAAAGCTCAGAGGAGAAAGAATGGAAATGGTGAGTTTTTTCAAAGGTTGTGGTTGTAGCTAAAGGGAATAACTCTTCTGTGCTAATCTGAAGATCCTGTATAAGGTAAATAGAATCAGTGATACCCATCCTAGGGCAGTTGTACCCCATGAAACCTGGAGGAAAAGACAACCTCATCTTTAAAAAATAAATTCTTCCTTTAAGAGCTGTGTTGTCATTTGATGTTAAGTAGTAGGTATATAGTCTAGTATAAGCAAGAGAGAATTCAATGAAATAAACTGTGTTATTTTATATCTGTTTACACTGATTGCATTTCCAGAGTAAATACAGGGAAATATGAAGAAAACAGCTTTCAAGGACAGTAGATTGCAAGATTCTTTTTCAACCAAGAGTTATAAAAATCACTATGTCATCCTATATGCAAAAATCACTGAAACAAGCAACACCCATTTCTCTGCCAGACTGGCTCACAAAAATAAGTAACCTTTCTGCATGAAACTACTCATCCTGAAATTCAAAGGAAAAAGAGTAAAACAATTAGCCAAGGTCTATTGTAAAAAAAATTAATTAAATAAACTGGAGAAACAGTAAGGGCAAATTGAGAAGACTGGTAAAAATAAAGATGAAATGCACAGATACATGAAAAAAGATTTTATGTTGTATTATCCATGAAGCTGATAATTGGATCTTATTTATTAAACACTGTCATTATTAAAACTAAAATATATTGATGTTTTTCATGACAATCTACAAGTACTTTTATAGCTTTGTAAAATAGTATTGAATTTTACTCTATAAATCTAATTTGTGTATAGATTTTAAGGGTGTTTGCTCACACATGTTTATAAGGATGCATAATTAATTTTGAACTGTAATTTTTTTTATTTTAGTAAAAAACAAATCTCATACATTGCAGCTGACCTAGTTTTGTTAATAAAAAAATTTGTAAATTGCCACTAAATTGTATCTAAATAACTTTGCTCTGGAAATCTTGTAAAAGTAGAACTTGATGTTAGACTTACAGTTATTCCTGATTTCAGGTAATGTGGAAATACACTGTATGTATCCTTCCCATGCTATTTACTCTGGCAGATGAAAACAGTAAGATTAATAATGAACATTTTTACTATTGTATATTGTCAAAGCAGATGACAAGGATGATTAAGTAAGCACTGAAGAATTGTCTGAAACATATCAATGTTCCAAAGAGTTTGATTAGCTGTTGAGAGAGGACCTGATTCAGTTTGATTTATTTTCAATAAAGGTTCAGCTTCTTTTCACCAACCAGAGATAAGCCTGTGATGAAGACTAGGTAACGCACATTCATGCTTTCTGTGTTTGTTGAAATGTTACACACCACCATTTTCCCAGTAATGCAGGAAGGAAAATGACCAGAAAACACAAAGTCACTCCAAGAGGTGCAGCATTTTTGTGTGTCACAGATGCAAAGAACATCACAGATACAGATCCTGAAGGTGACATCCCTCTGGAATAACACTACATTGATAATATCCTCAGGGAAAGGGCTTTGTGCCAACAGATGCACTGTACCAGAAGGGACAACAGAAAGGAAGCACCTTATAGCCATCACTCCTCCCGCTGCCTAAAGCTACCATGAGCAGGAAAGGCCAGCAGTGCTTTAAGGGCAGCCTGGGCATCTCCCCCACCCCTATGCAGGGTCCTAACCAAGGGGGTCTCCACTGCCTGGTGCTCCTGCTGTGCAGCAGTGCAGCATTTCTGTGCCTCCTGCCCTTGGGGCCAAAGCTGCATCACAGCTAGGCTGCGACTTCACCTGATCTTTGGCAATGCCTCTTGGGTGGGAAACTGAAAGAGAGGGCAAAACGATGTGTGGGGAGACCACTAGATTCACCTGAGATGAGTAAGGCAGCAGTTTGCCTCCAGAAATGTGCTTGGGTGACAGTGCAGGGAGCTGGCCAGGATGGTTCCAGCTCCAGCCATCAGCAGCTTTGCTCCCATGGGCTCCCAGGCACCAAACCAGCTGTGTGCTGCGGCCAGCACACAAATAAGATGTTTTTTAAAATGCTCTGATGCTTTGCTCTTGGAGGTTTATTTTGTTTCTATTGATATCAATCACACATAGCAAGAGACTTTTGTGGATCCGAAATTAAAGCAAAGAAGGGCTGTTATACGCTTTTTTTTTATTCCTGAGACTTCTCTCAGGAAGGGAGTGCACCATAAAAATTTTATGTGTATATTAGTATGTTAAAAGCACTGCGGTAACAAGCCCTGTGTTTTTAATAAAGTATAAATACTGAATCCCATATTAGAAATGGAGGCTCAAAGGCTCACTCTAAAAATTAAGAACCACTATCTCTAAACCCAAATAAAATCCAGGGAGCTGGGAATACCAGAGTGATTAATAGCAATGGTGTTGCATCCACAGTGAGTTTGGTTGATCATATATGAGAAAGATTTACCCAAACACACCTGGGATTTGGAAACTGCATGGGGGCCAGCAGAGCAGTGGAATATGAAAGACTCAATGGCATTCTCATCACTGAATGAAGCAGAGGAGATGCAGACTTCCAGTCCCTCCATCAGCTTCCTGCTATCCTTATGTGTCCCTGCTTGTCCCTGTGTCACCACTCACCCATGACCCCGTGCCCAACCTCAAAAGATTCTCCTTACTTATTTACTTACTTACTTACTGGGGCCCCATGCAGACGGAAGGGACCACAGCAGCCTGCAGCCTCTTCTCCAGTTCTCTGTTTTTCCATCACTTTTACAGAACTTTGTGTCAGATCCCTTCAGGATAGTGCAGCCAGTTCCCTGCAGGGGAAGAGGCAAGAATTGGTGCTAGCTGCCACACATACTTCTCACTGGGCATAATAACACTCCAAAGCAACGCCAATGGTGTTATTTTTGTGTCTCAGAGGTCAAAATTTGACACAAGTGAGCCTCTGAGTGTACTATGCATAGAAATATTAAGAACTGCTTTCGAGGCAAGTCTCACCAGAAATGTATATTAGACCTGTAGCCGCACAGTAGCTGAGAATTTAGCTCAGTTTTTGTAACTGGACTGACTGTTGTGTAGTGTACTGGTGCCTACAGCCTGACTCTCCCAGTTTACCCTTCTCCCTTATTTATCCCTCTGCAGAAGAATTGCTACATGGATCTAGACACACACCATTCTAATCCCATAGGCTTTTATCTCCCTTTTATATTCTTTCTCCACAAGCACAAACCACAGTTTTAGGAAGGCAGGTTTATATGGAATACATATTCAGTGCTACTCAACACTGCTTTTACTGAGCACTATGATAACTGTTCTAGTTCTTTGTTAATCAACAGGGAAAGAAAAACAGGCAAAATAATGCTTCAATAAGCAGAAAATTCATTACCCCAAAAATAAGCAGGAAGAAGAAAATACTTATTATGATGCTTTCCTTCTGTTCCTTTTGAAAAATTCTAATTACATGTTCCAAACATCTAAAACATTTACGAAAAACATGGGAAGCTATAATCTGCATACTGTTCTTTTAGGGCTCTTTAACACACCTTCTAAGAAGTCCCAGAGATGTTAGCCAACCCATTATGTGTAATGAATCTTGGCATGAAAGAACAGCACAGCAGCAACTACACATGAAGCAGTCTATACCATAAATTATCTCAAATACAAACCAAATTCCCCTTGTTTATCATGTATATAAAGCACCAGCATTCAAGATTCCCTCCAGAAGTGCTGGACTGTGTGTAATATTATTCATGGCATAACAAGGTCTAGTTCTGTCATTGCAATTGCTTCTTTCCTCACATGATAAAGTGCAGACACGCAGCAATAGGAAGGCTATCCAGAGAAATAAAAATATCAACAAGTTTAACAAAAACTCTGGGGCAAGTGCATGAAGAGGTGGAAAAGTGCCACTGCAGATGTCTTTGAAGTATTTAATTAAGTCATCAATGCTGACAGAAGTTCTTTGCTGGTGCAGCACAGTGTAGCCCTGTGGACCTCAATGCTGAGAATGGGTTGATTAAGAGTAACTCAAGATCAGAATATAGCAGAGCGCTATATGCTGTGGGTGCAAAACTCACCATTCTGCATGGAAATAAGTTTGTATGACAAACAATGCCCCTTAGTACCAATATTCAGATGCCTGTGCTACCTCCAAGAAGGAATCCACACGGATTTGTCTGGGACACTGCTAAATCTGAGTATGAAAATAGCCCGTTTTAGCACAGCCCTACCTGCTCCAGCTATGCAGAAGTCATCCCACTGAGGATCTAAGGGATGATCAAAATCTCTAGGAACCAGAGTACAGGCCTGGAACCTGTAAGGGTTCAGAAGCAGAGAGGTTGCTGAACAAGGAGCTCCTGCCTTCATTCCCACAGGCATGTATTTTTAGGCAGGCAGGCAGTGCTGACATGATGCTCTGCCAGAAGTTTAGCTACGGTTTGTAAATGTTTTTACTTAGAAATGCAATGGAAACCTCATCCTGTACATGTTGCATTTGCACATCAAATGTTATTGGTTTGGTGGAGTCTTTCTGTTTTTATTTCAGCAGTCGAGATTTCTCTGCCTTTTTAAACTGCATGACTGGCACACTGTGGGTGGGGATTTCCCCTAAACACCTGAGGTAGGAGGTTATGCAGGTGCAATCAAAATTGCATGCTCTTCTCAAAGAATGAGGTGAAGCCAATCTGGTTTGGGAAATGTATGACCCTGCAATGATAACATTTCCTGTGCTCAGGTGATCAGAGTTCTATACTTTGGATTCACATTATACTTTGATGACTGAAAAGTCAGCTGGAGACTCTGGATGTGAAACTGGCCATTCAGGGCAGGTGGCTCCTTTGGAAGTCAAGTTATACAGTGCAAGGAAAATTAAAGCATTTATTTATCAGGTTTCTTGGGAGAAAAAATTGTAATTAATTGAAAGTCCTTGGAGGTTTGCAATGTTGGAAAGAATTCCCAGAGAGGAAGGTATCAGTCCATAGTCACAAAAGAGTTGCTGACAGGTATATGTTGAAGGTTTCTGCAATATTTATCTGCCAGTAGTGCCATAAAGTGTGTGAATTTGTGTTTTTCCTACAAGCAAATATAGTGTAGTTTTATTGAGTATATTTATTGAGTATATTTATATGTACAGAATATCCATCTCTTACAATCTATCATATAAATGACATCCTTTTTCTACTCAGTTACAGTCAAATTTGAGCATCTGCAACATCTCTTTCACTCTTATATGTTTCTTGAAAAGAATTCTTTTGCATGATTATTGCCAACCCTTAAAAATAATCCCATGGAACAACAGTCTATGAAGCAGATGCAGCAAATAAGAACGCAGAAAATTTTAAATATTTCCACAACACTCATGCTACTTGGGAGTTTGTTACCTCTTGTAGCTGAAAGACTCTCCAAGAATTTTTGTATAAGCCATGCTAATTTTCTGTGGCAGGATTTGTACATAATAGCAAGTTTCTGGATCTTGTTAGCTCAGAGCAAAAAGTCATCTTTGGAGCAGTTGCCCCAGCAGGAGGATAAAAGATGATGGTAGGTAATTACATCAGGTTTGCACTGTTGAGCAGATGTTCTTGCAGATAGATTTTGGCTGGCATTTGCAGAACATTGCTAGCGAATCTCATGATAGCATTGGAGGAAGGCTGCTACAAGTGGATGGAGCTGCTTCTAACAAAAAAGATTCTGAACAGAATAAATAAAAGAAAATAAGAAAGGAATGAAAAGTGTACTGGATAAACTACCTCAACAACTGGTTTTTGTTTTTTAAAAAGAATTAGATTTAACTACGATTAATCTGAATGTGGCCCAGCCAGTTAGACCTTGGCTTTATAAGCTGTACATGGTACCAGTTTTCAATACTCAGAGCCCTCTGCACACGGCCAAAATGAAAGAAATGGAGGGAGATTCAGGGCTGGTGGGTGGGGCAGCAAAGTAACAGAAAGGGAAGAATACCGCTTACCTGCCTATGGCTGACAGCAGTTTGAAGAAAATTGGACAGCAACAAAAACTTCTACATAAAAATTGCTAGAAAGAGAACTCAGTTCAAGTTCCATGGCTGACTTTATAGTGATAGAAGCAACTTAATGGGAAAAAGGATTGTACTCACATATTTGCAGGCAATTCCAAATATTTAAAAATATTAACTAGCTATAAACCAACATTATTCATCCTTGGGATGGAGAGGCATTATTTCCTTCACTGTATGTTTGGAAAATGAGTTGTTTAAGCCCACACAATAACTTGGCTGCAAAAATGTAATTGTGGCTTGAGATCTCCCACTCTCAACCCTGTGCTCAGTTTCTAGATAAGTTTATGAACAGGTTCTTTTTGAATTGTTAAGCTCAGTGTAAAAGGCAGAACAGGGAAAATATACCACAGCCTTGGAAACGCTCAATATTTTTACCAGAAGGAGCTTCTGAAGACTGAACACATTTTTAAATTAGCTAATTCAATGTATAACTTTCTACAAGTTTTTGTACATTGAATGATGGAAATATGATATCACAACTGGAGCAGGACTCCAAATGATTTCACTGTGCTGTGGGCTGCCAACATGTCTGTTAATGGAAAGATTTATTGACAAGAAGTGTTTTAAAAACAGGGCATTTACAATTAGATTAGAACCATTCCCCTTCATTCTACCTATTCACAGGAATGCTGACTTTCCAAATCCCCTCTTCAATGTGTTGGGTGAATGATGCTAAAATAAGCTACAAACCTGTCCCTACTGGCAGGCACCAGCTTGCAGAATCAGGTAAGTGCGCTCCACTTGCTTCTATCCTGAACAGGGCATCAGACACTGCAAAAAGTGTCAAATGGAGTTTCTTGTGCAATACCAAGGCTGTTGGGAGTGACAAAAAAGACTGTGTGATTACCATATGCTTTGCTTTTAGCTCTGGGTTCCAAGAGGGAAAATTTAGTCCAATAGTCAAATTACAATAAACTCACGGGATTTCTTAAGGCATTTAAGGCTAGTGCATGCCTTATCTGCAGGTAAAGGTGTTGTTTATTATACTCACTCCACGACTCAATTTTGCTGCAGTTCTTCGAAGTGAAGAAGAACTGTGTTCCTGTCATGCAAAAGATCTGAATAAGAAGATGACTAGAGAGAGTTTACTAGGAAAAGACAGTATCTAGAATGGGTAGGAACAAACCAGCAAGTGTTTACCTATTAAAAACTTGAATTTTAAAAAGAAAATAAAAAAGTAACCCCAAAACATCTCTCTCAGATTATCAACTTCTATTTCTTTCTCCCAGTTGTGAATTGAACTAGGCAACAGAATTTCTGAGGAGTGCATTGCCTCAGGGTCCACAGTGGAGCCATGCTGATGCAGGGGGTCTACTCAGTATAGATTTCTAGAAGGAGAAATGAAGCCACCCATCTGGGCCCCAAATCCGTAGTGTCACTGCTCATAACATGTATTTGCCTAAACAGCCAGAAGAAGAGAGAAAGCATTTTCTCTCAAGTTTAAACTCACATAATAAACATATTTTTTTCTAATGCATTTGATTCCTCCACCCAAGGGATAATTCATAAAAATGTGAACCACAAAAAGGAATGTAGCAACTCACGCGAGTAGTTCCTAATGCTGCTGTGGTTTTCTCATAGTCTCTCCTGTCCACTGGCAATGTGAGCTCATTCTGTCTTCCTTCTTTTCAATCCTCTTCAAGTGTACTGAAGTGCAACTGGTTTAGTTTTCCTGGGAATCTACAGTCTGAAAAAGAGGAAGTGCAATTCAGGGGTACACTTCAGGTGTTACATGAAAAGTCATCCCAAGGAAAGCAAGACGATAAAGAACCAAAAACTGGAGGATGAAGAAAAGGCTGGAAATACCTTGCTTCAAAAAGATTAAATGAGATCACCTTGGTTATGATGAGATCCACACAGTATGCTCTTGACCTTTTTTGAAGAAATGGTACTCAATACACCATATCACCACCTATATTTATAATAAATCAAATGACAGAAAAACAAATGTCACTTATTAGAATATTGAGGTTTACTGTTCAAGTGATTAACTGAGAATCATTTGTATGATTAAATGCTGGAAAATAATTTGATTTCACCATGAACCTATAGGATAGTTCTCATTACACAGAAGCGCTGCAGATTAGTTGAAGCAAATTAACATTCAAAGACTTTCTGGAGTGGCTACTAATCACAAGCTGTTAATTACTGTCATTACATTGGACTGCTGAGGAGACTAACTGAGGAATCAGTCTCATGATCTTGGTATTTGAAAGTGATCTTCACCAATAAAAACACGTCAGACATACAGAAATTGCAAATTGCTGAATTTGCTGATGCAGTGGAAAATTCCGCTGACTATAAGTACCCATCTGGTGATAGATGCATTCTTGACACAGTTTCAGTGTTTGGACTTAGGAAATAATGAGTACCAATGTCCTAGCTAGGGAATATGCAAAGATGAAGGAGCCCTTTGTATCATTAATTAAGGAAAGTAGTAGCAGAGCTCGTTCACAGATAAGTGACTGTACATAATAATCATGTATTTATGTGAGGGACTGTTATACTATATTACTATAGCAGCAATTAGGTTTTCACAAAGTAGTTTTAATAAAAGGCACACTTACGTAATAAATAAACAATTAATTTCCTTGGCAGATTAATTATACACAGCTTAAAATGGTCACCGTGCTAAGGCAGAGTCTTACAAATGCGAATATACAACTGCATGCTTACAAGTGAATGCATTCTTCACTTGTAAATCAAAAACCTACTTGCATGAATTTCAGGATGGATGCCTCTGTATAAAACAGACTCATACATGATTTTTGCATGAAAGACTCAAGCTTACTGTACTCAAGGGATGTGGAAGGCCAGGCTACAAACAGCCTCCAGCAAGAGAGGAGAGGGCTCTCTTGAAAATGTCAGACGCCCTGCTTAGAACGTGTAACCTCATGATGTGAGAGATCTTTCCTATGGGGTCTTCTAACATCTTTTTTTTTTGCTTGGTCTTTAGCTTATAGTAAAAAGAACATGGAAGGGATAGCTATATTTTCATCCATATGCAGGCAACCATTAACATGCTTTCTCTGATACAGAATAGTCTGATAGAATTCAGAATTAATATATTGTCTATATAATTTCTCACATAACTCTAAATTATATTCAAAAGATTGCAATGATATAGCAAAGCCAGATGCTGTGGTATATTAATAATTCATAAAAATATGGTTTAACTCTTTTTCAGTTCATGAATTATCTGTAAACAGACAACTGCCTTCTTGAGTACATTCATTATTGGAAGTTATTGTACTATAACACAAGGAAATAATTCCTGATTAGTTGCTTGTTCAAAAAATAATTTGTTGCAGATAATCTATATTCCAGTTGATGGCATGCTGCAAAAGCCAACAGGCTTTTCTGGACTGAAATAGGGGTTACTGCCCTTCTGAGATAATGGTCACCTACAGACAACATATTGAGAGAGTTTTTCATGCTACAAATGTTAAGGAACTCAAAAAACTCAATTACATTTCAAAGAAATGCAATCTCTTATTGGGTGTTATCAATAACCTTCATGGGAAGCGGTACACTGAGAATAAAGGCTTACAAAAATGCATGCCAAAGTAGCATATAAATTTAGTAAGTTATCCTTCAAAGTAAATGGATGTTCTGTATTGTCCACGCTGTACTGATGGACAAACACAGATTAAGGTCAAAATCCTGTCTTTGAATGTGCACATGAAGCTCCTGTTGTGCCCTAGTTTAATAAACACAAATTATTTTCTATACTTGATTTGAAATTTCTTCAAAGAGATTTTTTGACATTATTCTTACTTTCCTGCCTACAAGGGAAACCCTTTACTTCATCCAGAAATGGTGCTCCAGGACTTGAGATATCTAGCTATTTTGAGGTGGTGGCAGCATTTTGTATTTTGCTTTTGTTTGCGTCCCCTGCCGCCACCCACCCATAGATCTGGAGCAATAAATAAATAGAAATTTTCAAATTATCTCAGTGGAGATGAGTCAGGTGATACTGGCATGATTTGACACTGCACCTGAAGAACCTTATTATCTAGCAATTTAATGAAATTTGGCATCTACACATTTTCTGATGGTTCTAGCTTGCTCTGGAACACAGAGAACTAAAACTCATCCTCGTGTGGTATGAGCCAGTACAACTTAGTTAAAGCCCAACTTTGAGTCACGTGTCCAGTTTGGCCTGTAGAAATGTTTCTATATTACCAAAATAACCATTAAAGTAAAAAAAAAAAAAAAGGACAGATATAAACACTTTTTTCAGATGCTTTATAGAATGATGATTATCTGTGAATTCCTTCTAAGGAAGTCTGAATTACTGTCCTCGGCAGGCTAGACAAGGATGACGATGTCAGTAGACTTGAACAACAGTTCTAAATTGTCAAATTCTTTGTGCTTGCACCACAGCTGCAGCACTACTTAAATAATCACAGAAAATGCTCTGCAAAGTAATGTTTTTTTCCCATAGGTTCATTGGAGTAGTGCTTTTCAGGTCCACTAAGTTACTATTAGAGATGTTAAAAAATTGGACAAAAAATGGATGTTGTTAAGCAACATTTTTCCAGTTCCTGGGCAGCTCTATCTGCTAAGTTTATGAATTTGCCTTTACACATCATCATTATGTTTCAAAGTAGAATGCAAAAGTGTAGGTACGTCTGAGGCATGAAGTCATTACATAGGAAGCCCTGTCCCTTTAGCATTTCATAGGAAAATAAAAGCAGTTTAAGCAGCCTCTGCCATCGTCTTTTTCCCTACTGGAGACCTCCCACAAGCCTCATCCTGAAAGGTATCAGAACGAGAGAACTTTCCACCTGCCAAGTCTCCTCCCAGTTTACAACCCAAGTGGCTGGAAGAAGTCTCCAAAGCTGCAGCGCGGAGTTTTCCTTTCCTGAATTTTTCCTGCAGGATTTCCTATAGCAACAAGGATTTGGACCACACAAATTTAGTATGATTTTTTTGCTGCTGATGTGGCCAATATTTAGTGCTATTAAGAAATTACAACAGAGCTGAGTTATAAAATCACTTACATGGGAGGGGCTTAAAGCATTCCTGGAATCTTACTCCCCTGCACTGAGGCCACACCACATTTAGCTACAACTATATCTAAACAGCTTCTGTACCGGTAACTGCTGAGAATCCAGAGACTATGTAAAGACCTGCAAGAGGCAGAAAAGACAAGAAGGCTGTTTTATCAGCAAGCTGTGTTCCCACCATGAGGGTCCAAGCTTCTATCAGGTGATCAAGGCTTTTAAAAGTTGCAAACTTTTGGAAGTTACTGCTCTTGATCATCCCCAAGAGATCTTTCTCTCTCTTTAAGAAATATTCTCCCGAGAAAAAATCCTACACAGCCAAGTCTACTGTTTTTCTGTGTCCAGAGCTGTAAATTTTCCCCCTAATTTTTAAACTTTCCCTGTACAAGTGAAATACAAGATATTTTTCTATTATCAAAGCAGACATTGTATATTCTGTACTTGTGCTTTTTATTTCTTCATAATTAAGAGTAACTATAATTGTTTCAGGAGATAGATATTGAAAATAACTAATTAATTTTTCTCTTTTCTTAGTGTTTCCTTTGTTATGTTGCCATTACTGGCAGAAATAAGATCAAGCTCCATTATTTAATACTTTCTGTGGATTTAAGTAAGTAATCTGAAATATCTACTAATATTTTCTGCTACCATAGAAGATGATGTGCCAGACCCCAAAGCTGTTCCAGCTCTATTTTTCAGTAGGAGGTGCCTGTGGCAGTCATGGTCCCTCTTACTGAGATGTGAGTTACTTCTGGGCCTCTTACTGATGTAACTGCTCTCTCTCTTGAACCTCTGACTCATGTTTGAAGCCAGGCTCTGCCCATGGAGGCACAAACCAGCTGAATCCTTCACAGCTGCCTCAACCACAGAATCATCACTGTAGGTGATAAAAACGAGACAGTCTCATCAAAATTCCCAGTAGTGCCTTAGCTTACTCAAACTGAATCCTAATCATTTCACATAACTAAACTACCCATCTTCTTGTTTGGTTTACAGCTCTGCTGTGGGGTGCCTGTGTTGTGCAAGGCTTTGTCCTTACTAAAGATCTAGCAGGGACAATGACCCTTCTTTCCAGAAGTATGATCAATCAGCCCAGTATGTGCCTGGTCACCATGACACATGACATTTAGGAGAAACCAACCTTGCTGTCCTTTTGACCCCTCCTTTATTTGCATGGAAATTTTGTCCGGTTAACTTATCTCATGTATTAAATCAGCAAAATACTGAATAACGTTTGAAATGCAGCAACTTTCTTACTAAACATCAAACTGTGTATTACTGAAATGCCCAGAAGATTAACTGTAAATTAAAACGGCAGGTTTCAAGATGAAATATATCTGCATGCATTAAATGGTTTCTTGATCGCATTGGAGTCTCCACTGGAGTAGTCTCCTCACAGAGTTCAAGCAATTAAACACTATTTCTTTCAGTGCAACCGTAAGTTTTATGTCCTTTTGGTTAAATGTGATTTTTGTGGGATGTGGTTATCCAGATTGTTCTCAGTAATAAATCCTTTCCTGCATAATTGATTAAATATCTATTTGCCAGTTTATCATGTTAAAATATGTTTGCTCATTTTTATAAGCATGGATGACTGCAAAGAATGGAAGCCAGGAAGAGGGTAATGATGTGACAGTCAAACACATGGATAAAAGGGACCTGCCTCGTGTAATCCTTGCACTGCAAGCAAAACCCTGCCTGGAAAACACAGAGGTGTTGCCCAAAAAAAGCTTTCATTGTAGACCCCAAGGAGAGCTCTTGGAGGACTGCACCACAGATAGTCAGCCACAAACACAGACAAAACGCTTTGGTTAGCTCAGGGCACCTTCTGAACATACAAATCAATGACAATTAAAGCGGATTATGAAAAAGCAATAGTAGATAGTTAGGTCTTTGTGTGATTAAACTGAGCTGAAGGTACAGAGCCAGATTCTTCCCATATGCTGATGAGTTAGAGATTACTGTAACTCAAAGGGGGCGAAGTCTCTCATTTCCTGGGGACCTTTGAACCTGCTCCTGATGGGAGATCACATAATGACTGGAGGGGCGGGGAGTAGTTCTATTATTGAAACTCTGCTTTTGCTGCCAATGCAGCAACTCAACTGCCCATGCGCAGACACGACATATTGCTGTAGTAACTCTTGTAATTTTTTGGGGGGAATACTTTGGGTTAGATTTAATGTGCCTTTGATTAGCCTTTTTCTAAAAATGATCTTGCACAAGAATCAAAAGGCCACAAGCATTGCCTGAAAGTATAAACTCAGTTAGGACAAATGTCCTCCTGTATCTGTACTTCCTCTCCAACAGCTATGGTTCTTTAGGAAGAGAGAAAAAAATCTAAGTACATGCAGAGTAATTTCTCCTCAGCTATATTAACCTAGTTTCCAGCAACCAGCTGTTTTATGGACTCACTGTATTGAATGGTATCTTGGATCACTTCATTTAATTATTACCATATAGCTAAAATATCTATGAATTTGTCTAATCACTTTAAAAACTCATTAAGAATTTTGGCCTCCAGGGTATCCTGTGTCAACGAGTTCCTCAGGACCACCGCTACTTGTACTTGACAGGGCTCTGCCAATCCAGAGAGTCTGACCCATTGACTTGAAGCAATCTTTAACACAACCACAAGAATAGAGAGCAGTAACAGCCCTAGAGAATCTATCATATGAGAGCAGTGTGTTTAAGAGGGGTGATTTGCATAAAGAGCTAAAAATAACCAGAGAGTTTGCACAGAGTTTCTAGTAGAAGAATTATATGTACACTTTAGGAAGTAAGAGGAGTGAATTTCCACATTTATGAATGAACACAACTGTGCAAAACCAGGTATAAAAGCAAATAGGCTTAAAGGTTCCCTGCTGCAATACAGCAAAATTAGTGAAGTGCTTTCAGCACAGAAATAATAAATGTACTCAAGGCTTTTGGCTGCAGGGAGAATTCTGATTCTGGAGGTCTGCACAAGCTGCAAAAGCTCAAAGAATATCACAGGGAAAATGAATTGAAATTAACAATCTAGAGATTATTTTAAAGCAAAAAAGGTATGAACAGTTCCATAAAGATACTGAGAGAAAGCTTGAGGAAAACAGAGTAGGTGATAATCTAAAGAGATTGCTACTATGAGATGCTAACAAGGATTTCACAATAAATCAAATCTTCAACTGGATATACAAATTCAACAGCTTCTTTCTACACATAAACTCAGGAAACTGAAATAGCAGAAATAACCTACAAATCAAATAGATATAGTGAGGGCAGTGTTACTTCTGTCTATTCTAGTCAATAACTACTCCCTCTTATCACTGATCAAATTATTTAGCAATGCAAATGGTGGCATTAAGGAACCAGCTCAACTGGAGGGATGTTGTGATCACTAACAGCTATGTCATTTTCCACCAACACACAACTGAAAATGTGAGAAAGAACCATACCACAAAGGAAAACTGGATCTGGGGTGTGTGTGTGTTTGAATAATCACTGAGGCAAAAACTTACGTGTAACCAACATTATATCAAAACAGCATGGACAAAGCATTATGGATTAGGAACTGGAGTTATATAGACTGTAGTTCAGTAAAGAACTACCAGCAATTGATGCCAGGAGAGCTCAGAAATCAAGTGGGAGTACCTGGGCTTAAGTACACTGTTTTATTAAAGTGTATCTGATTGTGCCAGGTGAGTGTCCTCTACAAGCAAGGATTACTAGAAACTGGCAATCTACCACAGTTTGTTTCACAACAGAAAAATATATCTGTATATGGAAATGGTAGGAAGACCTCTGTTGCTAATAAAGGAACGCAAGTTCCCAAATTACCCAAACTTCAGAAGTAAGTCACAATGATGCTGAACTGCAGTGGCAGCTGAGAATGATGGGAGACAAAAGGCCAAAGCAGGGAGAAAAGGCAAATGCAAGTTTAGAGGATGCAGCAACAGTTCGTCAACAGCTCTGTCAACTTTTCAAGATGCAATTCTACATCTTCATAATCAGAAGCTACCTCAATGCATTGCATTTTCTCTGTGGTGGGCTCACTCTTTCTCCCCAAATACGTCAGTGCCCCTCATTCTGTCAGTGGAAAGCTACCAATCTGTCACTCACAGCCCCTGGAGTCTCACCAGTAATTCTTCCTCTTCCTTTCCAAAAGCAATTGCTGCATTTGCAGCACTCACAGCAAATCAATCTCTGGATCCTGCCAGATCACCAACTGCTTCCAAGCACCTTCCAGCCCTGCTCATCCCACGCTGCCCTCCACTCACCGGTGACAGCCTTCAGGAGTCATCTCTGCCAGTGCCGCTTTGCTCTTAGACACAGGCTCTTGGATGGGGCTTAACAAAGTTCTTCAGTTGCTACCCTGCAATCTTAATAGCACTCTTTCCCATCAGTGCTGTATAAAGATCAAAAGAGAAAAACACAACCAATTTCAATGCCAGTGTGAAGGGTAATATTTCAATGAAGTCTATGGCAGATATTTATATAACAGATACCTGACAGTTATTCAGAAATCTCCTTTACTCTCTGGTGTAATTATATAATTTTTATGGAATTATTAGGAGCAATTCCATATAGTTTTGCTGCCTGCAGAGTGCAGCAAAAACCACACTGTGTGAATCCAAGTTGGGCTAGTCCTTGCTCACTTCCATAATCTGTGGTCACTTCAAGCAGGAAAGGGAAACTAGCTCGCTTCATCCTGTCAGTCTTTTCCCCTTCATTTTAACTCATCCTACTGAGCCAATGTGCTAGACAGAGCAGCCATCCCCCCCACCTGCAAAGCAGCGAGAATAACTTAAGCCAACGGAGGAATGTGAGCATGTTCTGCAAAGAGGGGCCGGGTAATTAGGGGGAGAACAAAATCACAAAGTTTGGAGAAAACTTGCCCACAGTCATGCAGGTGACTGTGGCACAGCAAAGCCCACTGCTCCAAACTTAGACCCCTGGACTCCTCCAGGACATTAAAACACAGCACTGCCTTTTTTCTTTTAACTCTCCAATGCAAGTATGTGAATAAGGTGACAGCTACAGGGAAGTGCAAGAGAGTTTTCCAGCTACTTGTTAATCTTGATGCACGTTTTGAGTGAGTAACAGTTCTACCATATGTATGCAAAATCTAGAAAATACACAACTAGCAATTTCAGGCCAATATAAAAAGTACAAATACCCTTATTTGCAAGAGGGCATGTTGCATTTATCAAGATTACTTCAGTCTTTGGATTTTTTGTATAACTTTTCCCCTTGCTGTCTTTTTGCCTCAGTAATTCTAATGAATGTGAGTGTGCACGTGTAGGGGATGCTATTTCAGTCTTACTACATCAGGTAATGTTACAAAAATGTGTGCCCCTTTCAAAATCACAAAGATGTGTGTGGTACCCCTTCTGCTTTGAGAGACAGCCCTGCAGCACTGAGAAGCTAAATGCTTTCTGATAGGAGCAGTATTTTTCCATGGCTGCGTGCTGCTGGAATGTTTATCTTTGCTCGAGTTGCCTGGCTATTGCAAAGCTACTTGAAATGATTCATGGGTCTGACAGATGTCTGGTACAGCTGGATGTGTCCTTGATTATCCCAAAAGTCTGGACAGTGCTGTCATTCACCATTGCCCAAATTATCTATGTATTGACTGCAAAAGCCTCTTTGACAGTACTGTAATGGCTAATTACCCAGGATACCTTTGATACTTACTTTATAGTGCTTCAGAAGAGTTAAAAAGAGAGAGAGAGTGAAAGAGAAAGGGAAGGAACTGGAGCAAAAACATACCAGTGAAAGTTATACTCTTATATGTTCCAAAACAGTATATTTAGTCTACATGAGAGTACACTGGGGTAGTTATATCCAGGCTGTCCTTTGAAAATGGTCAGATTTCCAGCAAAAGAGATAAGGAGGAGATGTAAGGAATCCTGACAATGATAAATCACGGACAATAGAAGGAGCTATTAGCCAAGAGAGAATTATATGTACATTCTTGAAAAGAAGATGATGAGCAGCCTGCTTTATATGTTGCTGGAAAAATAATAACATGTTCTGCTTAGTAGATAACAAAGAGCGTCATGGGTATCAATGTTAAATATGTATATATTGCTATCTCGTAAAACTGCATATAAGGAAGCATGAAAGCAAATATCTCCTTTTCCCATTATATCATTAGCATGCTTTGAAAAAAACAGTTTCTGCAAAGGACAAATAGATTAAGAAGAGCAGTGAAAGAAGATAGAATACAAAAATCTCATTTTAGTGAAGATGAGGTCTTAATGACAACTCACATGAAAAATAGCAAATCTCTGCTTTCTGAGGCTGTGTCTCTCCTCCTGATTCAGCCTGTGTCCAAACTAGATGTCAGCTAGGTTTCTTCCCAAGTTTCAAACCATTCAGAAATTGTCCAAGATCCACAATGGCAAGGTTGCTCCCATGAAGTCAGTGCTGATAATCCTGTTGGCTTTGGTGGGGGAAGAATTTACTTACTAGAACCACACCTTGCAGCTCAGGCTTATGTGCCATTTATACAGAACTGGAAGATGCCACCCCAGTGCCTTCTGCAGTGGTAAACAGCTGATTCAGTTCAGACACCAAATTAGAATTAGGTGATCTAAATGCCTCTGTCTGATACTGCCTTTGCAACATCAATATAGAGAACAGAAAAAGAAAGATCACACTTCTGATCATGTGTTCATTTTGCTTACTATTTATCTTTACCTCAGAGTAAATAAAGTATTTGTTAGAAGGTGATGAATTATTTACCAGAACATTTGAATATCACTTCAGATAAAAATAATAACTCTCTTGGTAACTTAGAACTTAACAGTCAAATTCCAGTGAAATAAATACTTAGAAAAGTTGCCTTTTCCTCGTTTATCAGGTCCTTCAAAGACTTTACATTTTTTGCAGGCGTATGTGTTACACAAAGTCATTCACTAAAATATATCTATTAATTAAAGTAGAATGTTTGCTGTTTAAAATACAAGGGCTATCCATTCATTTTATTTGTGTAGAAGATTACATGCTGTTATTTACATTTCTTACTGTGATGGCATTATTTTTACATTTAGGGTTCTGCTACTGTTACTTAAATATAATTTTGTTTTCTTTTTATCTCTCAAAATTTCCTTACTTTTCATTAACATCAGAAGTGTCTATTTGTAAATCTGCTACAATACCTGTAAAAATCAAGAAACAAGATTTCAGCGTTTGAACTGGAGGAACTAACCACAGATAATCACAGGAAAATACTGTCTACCTTTCTGCATGGTTATGGCACTTTAAATGGAAAGACAACATATCAAATATAGAGCAGAACTGAAACATTTTTGTAGTCCCATTGCTCAAGTTCCTGGAGGCTCATACTCAATTGCATGCAGACAAATTAAATTTCTAGTTCTTGCAATGTGAATTAAACCCTGACTGCTGTAGAATCTTGTGAAACTAAGTTTGTTATGAGGTAAGACAAATATTTGGTAGCATAGGCCCACTGATCCTGTGCAGCAAGGTGTGTGTCAGCTAAGGACCTGACCTGACAACATGTATTTGAAACTTGTAAATAAGCATTAGAAAAGTTTGGCTAGAATAAAACAATCTAATCTAAATAATCACTTGTGTTGATTTCAGTTTTAATTTTGCAGCATCTTGATACCTTGAAGACATACATGGGGGCTGAGTGTATAAATGAAAACTGCCAGAGAAATGACAAAGGAATTTTCCTCTGCTAGAAACACAGACTCTTTCTCATGCAGTCCTTCTGAGCTGAGCGGTCAAGAACAGAATAATTTCTGATATTTGCTTTTTCAGCTACTTAAACAGGACTGTGTGGTGCTGGGAATACAGAAAACCCCAAGGATATTTAACACCAATTACATTTGGTGACAGCTTTTGCAGTGCATTAGATTTCAGCTCTGAACTTCCCAATGGCTTTTGATCACATTGCATGGTACAATTACTGATTACTTAATATGAGGCCATACATACAAACTGTCTGAGATGAGTCTAAGTCTTGCAAGCTGTCCCTGAACTCAACAGGTAGGAGCAAGACATTGACTGATGGTGTCCTGATATGGAAATGTAGAGACTGTGTTTGAAAATGTGAGCTTTTACTGGAAATTTCTGAAGAGATGTAAATTTAAAAAACTGAAACCCATAAAACAAATGCTCTTGTACTTTACATTTTATGCAATTCATCAAGATCACTTACTGGTGTGGCTGGGGCTGGATGAATCGGCAAGAAAGGGTGGCACAGAACAGCACTCTGCCTGTGCTTAGCCCTTAAGCCCACTCTTGGTGGCTGAGCAGAGAGATGTCCATGATAGGTATTGCCTCTCATGTTTCAGTACCTCTTTCATTTGTTCTAAATTGTGGAATATTTTTAGGATGGATTTTATATTAATATTCTATTCCTGTGGTACTAGGAATGAAGTGCTTGATAGACTCAGCAGGCAGGTACCCAAGGAATGTATGTTCACTGCTTTGACTGACCGTTTTCTGCTGAGTCTTTGTGCTATGATTTTTAAGAGACCACATATTTTTACTTCTTGTACCTGAAGCACTTCAGATGAATTTTGGAGAGAAGAATCATAACACTTTCTAAGAAAGGCTGTATCAGGGAACTCCCAAACTAATCTCTCGGTCTTCCTTCTTCACTTTTGAAAACCTAGACCTCAAGAAAAAAACCCAGTGTGATCCAGATTTCAGATGCTGTAACAGACTGTTAACTGTGAATCAGTGTGACAGCAATGATATCCATCCAGCAGCTTTTCCATAGTCTCAATCTTGAACATAATTGTTGTCTAAAATATGATCATTCTCTAGTTAGCTGGCAATGCTGTATTTCTCCTCTCTTACCTTGTGTCCAATTTCAGGTAACGGAGCAAATTGTTTTACCACAGTCACTGAAGGCTAAGAATTGCAGTCAACATTGCCTTTGCTCCTAAAAGGAGTTTCTACAAGTCTTCCTAACTGGGTTTGATAGAATCCACACATTTATGCTCAGATCCAGATGGAACCTGAATTGGGACTATCCCATTCGTGACTATGAAATGAGGATTGGGATACTTAACAGGTTGTATGTGGAACAAAAATACTTCCTATCTCCAGTGACTTTTGTTTTGGGAACACAGGAAACAGATAAGGAAAATGTTTTCTAAAGGAGAGGTGATCCGAGCTCTGCAGAGAAAGTGCCGTGCCCCTGGTCACATCCCTGGCAGTGGCTTCAGGGGGACTGTATGACAGTTCTTTTATGCTTCCCATGGAGAAGAGGCAGAATGTGAACTGCAGAGCTTGAATTCACTCTACACTAAGACAACAATTCAGAAACGTTAATTTTAATCAAAACTTTCTTTAGTATGCAGGAAATCTGCTACACACCTAGGACTCTGAGTTTCACTGCAATTTTGTTTTAATACCTTAAATTAAGTACTTGGCAAGAGATGGCAAAATGGGCATTTTGCATAGCACGTAATATTTCCTAGGATTTAAATGTTGACAAACACGGTTTTTGCTATTTGTCATTTTTTAAGACTTTTTACCCCAATATATAAAAGGTCAATCAACATCGTACCAGTTAT
>VZRE01000863.1:216879-371879 GCA_013396775.1 Cephalopterus ornatus
CTGCATCAAACATAGTAATGATTTGACAGTTCATTTGTGACGAGGGTCCTACAGTCAAGGTTTAATGCACAGACAGACGCAGGTGTGCAGCCAGTACCAACAAAATCCAAAGGCTGCCAGTTAGGAAGCCTCATGCATGTGGAAAGGTGAAACACATTTAAGAAATTAACACTATCTTCTTTAAAGCATCCTGTAGCAATGGTTCTGCAGCCAGACCTTCCTCATTACACTACTGAGCTCTGGTTCAGAGGGACTGGAAAGGACAGCCCAATATTCCACAATCGTTACACATTACTCCCAGGATGAAACAAATTAGGGAAGAAGATCAGAAGATGGATTGCTTCTTAACCATACTCTCGATAAATAACTAGTGTGCCTCACGGTAATTTAGGCAAGCTCTGGCTTTGACCCCGGAAAGGGTGCGTGGATGCAAACTGCTGAGAATAAGCAGGCACCCACAGCGTGGACTGAGTGGTGCCAGGCTCTTCCTGTGTGTGTGGTGGATGCACAGTATTTTCCAGTGTCCATTTTGGGTTCCTCTGCCTCAAAATGCTCTGAATCATTAATTGCTTTTACCAGGTTGACACCATGTATATGTGAGATTTTTTCATTCCTTTGTGGCTTTTAAGACAGGGAGAGAAATTTTAACCTCTATATTCCTGTTTCATAAATACATACATATGCATTTTTTAAACTGAACTTATCTCGAGAGATCAGTAATTCTTGAAATAATATCAAATAAACTTCCATGAGTTAAAAATAAATAATTTAAATACACCATAAAATTCATACATATGCAGCCTTTGCTACACAGATGTTTAAGTACTAATTAGCTGACATGTTCTGGTGCCCAGAAAACTCCACCTAAGCTCAGGAAGACTCATTGCTTGACAGGATCTTAATATCACCCAGTGAAATTTATGGCATATGGCAGGAAACCAAGCCTCAAGGAGGCTGCCTTCACCTCTTTTCCTCCATGGTGGCCAGGCATACAATATGCAAGTACAAGGGGGTGGGTGCACCACATTTCCTTCAGTAAGATTTGGTCTAAACCCAATGCATATTAGGCATGACTTGCTATTGGTATGAAAAGTTACCTGCAACAGAACTGAAAAGTACTCAACCTCCAGCAATTCTTCCATCACCAATGTTTAGTCCATATGTCTGTGGTTATACACCTGTGCCTACTTCAAGTTAAAATACAACATCTTCTCTTTGCAGGGACATTTCCTATAAAGATTTCAAGATCTTAAGGTTTTCCACACAACTGTTTCACCAGGACATGGTTAAAAGAGCCATGAAACCTCCTTAAATTACCAGAGTTCCTACTCTTCCAGTATGTAGTGTGACTCTTTCAGCAGCCTATAAGAATCTCAGCATAAACTCTAAATAAATACTGGCTGTAACAGCTGCTGGATAAATTGAATCCTCACATAAAGTGTAGGGCCACATCTTCCCTATGACAACACTGAATAGATTGAGTAGTCAGGCATCCTGGTATCCTCTACATTCTTTTTCTCTTATTCTAAGTTGGTTTGAGGGGAATGTGAGGAACAAGTTTTAGTATGTTCACAATTTTACTTGATTTTTTCTTTTACCTTCAGAAGAGGTGAAGTGGGCTAGGAGGTGCAGCAAGGGAGATATCTTGAAGTGGAACAGCTCCCATCATGGATGCACTGAGGACAGCACTTCCCCTTGCCAGGAGCTGTGCAGAGAAGGGTGGTTTCTCCCAGCTGGCCTCCAGCTGCTTTGGGTTGTTTTATTATGACCAGCTGGCTGATACCAAAGCCCCAGAGCGCTCATCCCTAAGTACTGCACTCCTCATGAGCCAAATGATTAAGTAGCTGCCTTCATTGTGTTACAAGGTGGCAAAGTTACCATCAAGTGGATTTGGGAGAAATCCCACTGGCTAAGAAGTCTGGATTTGGGAACATTTTAGCCCCATACTGTGGGAATGGATCCATATTGATTGGTCCCCAAAGCAATGGGCCTGAGCGCATTTCTTCTCTTGGGAGAAGGGCCATGCCAGGGGTTTTATCCCATTGTTTTAAAACCTACTTAGCCTAAGAGCCCATCAAAAAATGTACAGATGCTGTTTTGTGATGGCACACACATACCCTGCATGGAAGAGCAACATTATCAGATGTGGCTACAGACCTTTTCTGTTTACAAGGTACTTTTATAAGATATGAATGAAGTAACAGTTTGCATAGCTTTAGTTTGTTACTGAGCCTCACCAAAATGGGGATATTATAAAGTCTTTACAGTTCACTGACCAATAGGAAGTTCAACAAGATACCACAAACATCCTAGACAGTGGTCAGAGACACAAACATCGTAAGTGTACTTGTAATATCAGCAATTTTAAACATTTCCCCTCACTCACCAACTCAATAGGTACTTTTTAGTAATAGTCATCGCTTGGATATCATCCAGTCACTATCCATAATGTGTTTTGAGGGCTGAGGGAGGTTAGGGAAGCAAAAAACCTGCAGAATCACATTAAATTTCTCATTTAGTTCTACTTACATATTCAAGAATTCATCAGCAGTAGTGGTTTGAGATCATGCAACTCCTTATCTCCTGGTTTCTGCCATGTGTGCTTACTGGGGTTTAGAAAGTAGCCTTTTATTTTCTTCTTCTCAACAGCCTAGAAGAGTTACATAGAATCATTAATCATGAAAATCAGTATCATTCTAAATATCAAACTTTGATAAGATGATGAATGCCATTCTTACTACATGTTACAAGTTTGGTTCATATATTGTACCCTCTTCAAATCTGCTCAAGCAGAGCATAGACCAGCATCCCATCTCGTATGTTACAGCAGGAACACCTGGTTGTTGCCTCTTGCCTCAGAAGCATCAGATTACAATGATGTTTAACAGAGGGGGTTTTATCTTTTTTTTCCCCTCCATTGAATGCTTCAAACCAGTTTGGCAATCCTTAAAAGGTTAATGAGTACTGACTGCTACAGAATGCCAAACTGATTTAATTCAGAAAATGAGAAAACATTCCTAAAATGTAATCAGCTGTCACTTTGGAAATGACATACAACAAGATAGGGGTGTTTTACATTTCATTTCCTAAGCAGGATTTCTGAGAGGTCTAGAAAAAATGTCAGGTGGTTCCTGTGCAAAATGTATCTCTCTCCAAAATTATTTCTACGTGGAAAAGCAAGCAGCAGTCATTCAGTGCCCTTGTTTCTGTCTCTCCAGGTTGTCACAGCCTTGATCATCTCTTTCGGAGTGCAGCACCTTGCACATGTCTCATTGAGTGGCAGCTTTTGTGCATCTCAGTGCTTCTCCAGAATCTCAGGATGATCTGAGTACAGCACAGCTGGGACAGGGCAGAGGAGCTCAGCAGTTCCAGGACCCCTTCTTGTACTTTGGGATGGCTGCTTCAGGCTGGAGGAAGTCCCCTTGTCCTTTCTGGAAGAGTAGAGAAAAATGAAACTGGCGCGTGGGTCAGGGTGGTAAGAGAAGATAGCATTTCTTTGCTCTGTGCAGACACATGCAGGAGCAATCCTCTACCAACAGCCTTTTTGGCATGGTGGATCCACTGACTACAGAGTTTCAGATGTCTCACACTCCTGCCTCCTTATCAACATCTGCTGCATGTTGGTTTGGCAGGCCCATGTTCTACGGTTTTGCAAATCTTGGGAAGAGCTGTAAAAATTACATAATTTTTCCTGAGTTGAAATGCTAAGCAATTTTAAATTGTTAATGGAATTAAGACAATAATTTCAAATAGTACCATCTCAGACCTAAAGTAATGTCTTACAGATCTTCAGATACTACAATTTCCTGTGATCCTGAAGTTCTGGTGATGGAAATCAGCTCTGAGATGGCTGCCAGATCCTGCCCCTTCTCACAGCACCATCCTACCGCACACTCTTTGCATAAGTCCTCTGCACCACTAAGGCCTTTAGGAGCAATACCTCGCACAGAATGCTTTTCACCTACAAGCAGTAAAGATATATAATTTTTATTTATAGAGTAGAATATAAAAAAAATACATCTTGGGTGACCTGCCAAAGGCTGCTGGAGATCCAGAGCATAGTCCAGTCTTGCTGCATCCTTAACTCTGTTTTTCTGCAGTTTCAATGCCCAGGTCCACATAGCTCTCAGGAACAACCCCCAGAACTTTTCTGAAGTAATATGCAAACAAACCATTATTAGGTGCAAGTTATTTGCTGATATTGTTTGAATATGACATAATGTGCTTACAGCACTGCTTTTCTAATCACTTTACCCCTGCACTGCACTCTGCAGCAGGTGAATATCCATAACCAAGACCAGCATTTATTACAGAAATTTCATCCATATTAACACAAGAACTTAAATTTTTTTTTTCTTTCCAGTTATATTTAGTGAGCCTCACTTCCTGTTGGCCAAAGGAGCTCTTCTTGCTTCATTGCCAAATACACAGAAATAATTAAATGTGTTTCTGCTTGTTGCCCAGAATAAACCACCGTCCATACACTCTGAATGTATCAAGAATGCTGTAAAGTTTAAATTGGGCTATCTGTAATTAACTATGTTTTTAAGAGTTTGTAGGCAATTTCAGAGCAGGGCTCTACCATATTAACTGTTTCACAAGGAGGAAGCAGAATTTAAACAGAGGAAACAAACACAAACACATTCTTTATTTGATGGCAATGAAATTCATTTAAAAAAAAGTGGGATTGCAGTAAACTGATTTTTTTTTTGCATTGCAGCTTCCTATAGACAATATTTAATTAAATAATCAATTAATCAAGTTGACAAAAAAATGAGTAAATTATAGTTCTTCATAGACAATGTCACCTAAAATCACATTAACTCTATTTTTATCACATTTGGAGTTTGTGTAAGTCTAATGGCTTTTTAGTTTACCTGTAGTAATGATGGTTTTCTTAATGGTCTCCTATTTAATAGCATATAGGGAGAAGCAGCACCAGACTCCTGGAATTTGGAAGGAGGCGCACAAAAAAGTTAGTTGCCATTAACTGAGAGGTTTTCCTGCCTGCCAGCTCAATGCAAATAATTACTACAAACAAGTATTTTTATTCTGGGTCTTTTCAGAGAAGTTCTGGTGATGGTTATATTTCCAATGGTTTCAGCAGATACATGGAAAAAGAAAGCATTATTAGATTTCACAGTGCACTTTGAGAAAATTTGACAGAAAAGTAAAAAGTAAAATTTGACAGAAGAGCAGCAAGTGTAATGGTTACTGGAGTGTTTCTTATACCCTTTAAATAACATAGAAGACAAAAGAAACAGAAAAAACGAAATGTTTCCCAGCCCACTTATGTCCAAGCATCTTGGGTTTTTTCACAACAATTCAGAAACAAATAGAATGAGGGTAGTGGCATGGGGAACAGGGAACAATACAAAACGCATAAATCCCTACTTGTCTCCCAGCTCATGTAAGCTTTTCTCAAGGACTATCCCACAGCTTACTAAACCATGAGAGAGACACATCCTGAGCACTTCTGAGCCCTGTCAGGGTCCTGATCAGGCTGCAGTGCCTGTGGAAGGTTTGGGAGCGAGACCCCCTGGTACCCTCTCTGCCCAGGACGCCCAAAAACACAGCCTATGAGGCTCGCACATGTTTCCTACCTTGCCTTCCTTCGGTAGAGTCTTCAAGGTATAAACTTAGTAGCAGACCGAAAACTCTCTGGGACTAGCAGGAGGGCCTGGTTTCAAAGAGTGGTTCTGCAGCATTATAAAGGAGTAGTTATTAATAATAATAATATCTAGTAGCTTATGCTTCAACAGTATGCTGGCTGAGGAGAATAGTTTCCAAATTAATCAGCTGATACTTTGTTCAGGACCAGCAATAAGAGCTCCACATCACACCACATCACTCTCTGCTGATGCAGTGGATGCTTAGGACAGTGGCTCTGGTGTAATGCAGTGATACCCACAGCTACCACAGCATTCCCAAGTCTGGCAATTGATAAAAAGGATCTTATTTTTTTCATTTTCTATTACCTCTTTGATATCTTTATTAATATAGTACTTAAGGTTTGTCATTAGCTCATACATATTCCTATATCCTCTCTCTTTTGCAGTTTAAAGTACCATACAAACATTAAGAAACAATTTATTACTTTTCAAAACAGGCATGAATGTTTAAAGATTACTGCATAGTATGGTTTGGCATAAATCTGTTGACTGTCTGAGGGTGGTACTTCAGATCATGTGAAAACTGCACATTTGTTTAAGGATTCTCAAAATTCTGAATGGATTTTAAGTTCAAACTTATTTGCGATCACTTATTTCAGTGAAGAACAAGAATCAAAAAAATCAACCATGCAGTGAGTCAAGTGGCCACGATACAGGGCTGCACCAACTCTCAAGAACACACCATTTCTCCACTCCAAGCTGCAGTGTCCTCACCATGCTGCCTGCTCACCTCTTCCCACAGCACCAGTCTTACACAGCCTCCCAGGCTCCAGCTGAGCCTGTGTTTTCACAGTCAAAAAGATATGGCTGCCCACCCTTGACGTAGCTGTACAGCACCTTTCAACTCGTCCTCCAGAGACTTGCATTTGGTGCTTACCTGAAATTTAGAGATAAATTGTAGGTTGATGAAACTAGATGTGGGTGAAAAAGGAAAATTCAAAACTTCTGAATATAAAGTGTTTTGAAAATAAATTACTTGCTTCCCTAGTCATATCTAAGAGCAACATTATCTATACTCAATAAGGCAAACCAAAGGCCACCCCAAGTAGTCTTGTGTGCATGCCACTGGCTGACATCAAGAGACACTGCCTCAAATCAAGGGCTGAATTCTGGACATCAGTCCTACGTATGACAATTATATTATATAAATTTGGTGATTAATCTTATGTGTTCACTGATACACCCCTCTTCGCTCAGATAATTCCTTCTTCCTTTTACTTAGCCTGGACAAAAAGTCTCATCTTGCTAAGACTTCAGAAGATTTTAGAGAGTTGTGGTTTTTACCATCTATCAAAGGTGGAGAGGGGAAGGTACAGCTGGCAACCCTGCCAGCATCAGGTTACTGCCTTGCTTGGAGAGAACCATGCTCACACAGGTGCTCCAGTAAACCACATGTATGACAGCAGGGAAGTCTAAACTCCAGCAATTCTCTGAACACACTTAACCAGGCTAAAAAGTCGATCTGCTTTTTGTTTCCCAGTACAAATCACAAAATCAAGGAGGAACACTTCCCTTAAAGTCACCCCAAACATATGTAAACTGCATATAAACCCCAAGCTTATTTTGGTCTTCAAAAATAATTAAAGAACAAACAGTTCTGCCTAAACTTTCAGTAAATTAATCACTGGCAGAGAAGTTACTGATTGTCTAGTTGTCTGAACATCCCTCCAGTCTGACAAATCAAAGGATGGTCTGCTGTCTTCACTGTTCACCTTAAGTGAACCTCAAAATCAAACACCTCTGAACAGCACCTCTAATAAAGCAGCTGTGCACTCTGCTATGCTACTTGTGAATGGCTCCACAAAGACAACAATAATGGGAAAAGCTTTCTACAGTTGTGTTTTTGTCAAAATTAATGGCTAAATTGATGTCTTTATATTCCCTAGCACCAAATACAATTTCCCAGTCCAAAATCATTACATACTCTTCAGTGAATGCTTTTGCTAACAGTAATATTTTTACAAAGCACTTTGATTTCCTTATTTCTCAGGACTATCCAGCACAAATTCCCTGGTGGTGAAATGGCTGAGTCCATTCTTGGGTGAAGCACCCTAACACAGATGATAGCTTTGGGGGTTATTGTAGAAAAATCCCTAAAACCATCAACCTAGTGCACAGCAGCAGGCAGAGGCAAGCATCAGGCAGCGCTAGCAAGGGAATAAAGTAGTAAACAAGAGGTGATACGTTTTCTATAGAAGAAGATCTTTAATAGCTGTAACCCATATGGAGCTCACCCAGACCTATTTGCAGGTCTGTTTCGCAGGAAGCACAGTACTGAACTTGCAAAGGGTGTACCATAGGGCAACAAAGATAATATCAGGTCTCTAGAATCTAAGCTGTAAGAAAAGGTTAAGGGGGTTGAGTTATTCTACCTAGAAAATAAAAGCCACAGATGTGACCTAAAAGACATTTTCACAATTATAGGAAGGCTCTGATAACATTCTTAGATCACAGTAGCAAGACACTCACAAAAAGAAAAGTATAAACATAAAAATGGGATTAAAGAAAAATGCAGAGAATGGAGCTATTTCATGCATAGATAATAAAAAATAAAGGTAATGTTCATTACCATTGAGATCCATAAATAACTGTCATTGATCTGAAGTAGGCAGAGTTCCCAAGATGAACAGAAACTTATTGCACAGCAGTTAAAATTATATTTTCCTCAGCTATTTATTTCTGAGCAAAAGCATCAATGGAAGAGACAAAACCCCCAAAGAAATAGTTAAATTACAATAGAAAGAACAGGAGGCATTTCTTCTTTCTGCCTGGGAGATCACATATTGAAGAAAATTTCTGGATCTGAGTTTTCCTGGGCAGGCACAGAAAGCTCTATTTGTCACAGATGAGAAGCAGATGGCTATAAACCAAGATTTTACTGCTTTGCATCCCTGTCTGTGCATTCAGAGATGGGGAGGAGAAATTGTTGGAAGTTGCTACTTGGACAAGAAACCAAAGCCATAGGAGTGGGGATCTGCACCCTGACAAGCAGGTCACTGTTGAGGCTGATTTAGACAGAAATGTGCCTGCCGTTGAAACAAAGCAGCTGTGCTTCTCCTGCCCAGGACCTCATGTAGGGAGAGAAGGAGCTTTTGTGATCCCTAACCAAGAAGAAGGACGGGTAACCATCAATCCTGCCTGAAACAGGGGAGAAGCAAGTGCATCCAGCACATTGCAGGAAAGGAAATGCTTCCCAAAGCTCTGGAAGAAATGCTGGACAAGCAGCGAAATTTCTTCTCAGAAATAGCTCTGGTGACAATGCAATACCTCCTGGCTCCCTTCAGCCCACCTCTGGCAATAAATGTCAGCCTGCAGCCGTATTGGGCATAATTAGCCTATGATAATAAATTACCCACATTTTCAGGAAAATATTAGAGACCATCATTATTTGGAATAGAGCTGCATTCAGCTGTGCAACCCTACCTAATATGATGGATGGAGTAGTCATAGCACTGAATACATTTATCTACAATGAAGTGATTATTTCGAAGATGAACACAGTCAGAAGTAAGTGCATATGAATCATGTACTACTGCACACTGGAGAGTATCAGAGTAGCAGGGGTTGTAGGTCAGCTGACCAGCCCATAACTTTTACTTGGTAGATTATTTCACACATATACCCCAGGATTTTAAAGCTCAGTCTCAAAATCCCTCTGAATTTAAAAATGATTCCATGTTTTCTCTCAGAAGGAGAAAGAAGAAAAAAGAAAGATACAGGACAGGTTTTTTTCTTCTCCATTAGAGACAATCTTTGGTTATTTTACTCTACTGTCTGCCCACAGATGAAAGCATATTGCCCAAAATACCCCAGGCAAGCATATTGTTAAAATAATTTTGATAACACCTAGTTATTGTAGGGAAAAGAAAGTAAAAAATTAAGGACTTCTGGAGAGAACTCACTCATGCCCAACTGACTGCAGGACAAAACAGGAGTCAGTACAGTAGAAGAGTCTTATTAGCTCTACAACAAAACCATGAATTCCTTTCTGACACATTTTAATTCCCAACAATATTTCTTTGCTGTTTTCCAATCATTTTAGTGAAGCGAAGAAAATCATCCAGGATCATGAACAAGGCTCACAACTCTGTTCTGCAACAGTACCCTGGCACTGGCAGCACCTTGCCTTTTTTCCCATGTGTTCTGACAGTAGGTAGGGTCACTGTAGACATCAAGTTTGCATACTTATGAATGAAGAGAGGCTCTGGGCTCAGAGGCTGGGGTCTGCGAAGGATTCTGAACAAAGTTAGATGCTTTGAACAGTGTATGAGAATATGCAGCCGTGTGTATATTTGCCTTTTCAAAATGCTGTTAGTATAAATATAATTTCTACACATTCCTCTGAATTATGAGCATGCTTGTTTTATGCATTTGGAACAACGCATGGATGCCTCATGCAAAGGAACCACACCTTGCAACTCAAGAGGAAACAAACTTTTCCGTCATATTTCATGTTCCTATCATCATCACTGCTGCAGGAAATGGCATTTTTCCTCTCCTCAATCTGTCCCAATCACAACAATTTTTTTGCCCCAGAGGCCACGTCTAGATTTTTGCAACAAGAGGTGTCATAATCAGCCTGTGGGGAAGTTTGTTTACCAACCGTAGTAACTGTGCAACACCTTCAACTGTGAAAAAAATAGTAAATGGACCTCTCTTACTGTCAGACTAGTGAAAGTATGTGTTTGAATAAGAAAACTAAAAGCAATTTTTTTGCTTTTTGCATATCTGAGTTACCACTTTGGCTGCTTTTTTTTTTTTTTTAGATTTATTGTGTTTCTTGGTAAGTCATCAGTTAAGGATATCTATTACATCAGGCATCCATTTTAACATCTAAGTATCTTGATTATTGTAAATCAGCATTTTAAGCTAGTCTTTGGATATGATACTACTCGTATTCTTAAAATCATCTCATAATCAGTGAAAACAATATTATAATTGCATAAGACACTGTAAATGGATATTTCCTTAGATTTAAATAAATGATATCTGTAAGAAATAGGTCCTACTTTTTTTTTTTTTGAGATTTCCCAAAGAGATTTAATTATATTTTAAACCATGGAGCTGTTTAAAGGTAGGAAGCAATACTACCCCCACATTGCAATTCTCAAAAATTGTAAGTATTGAATATTTGAAACATACAACCAAATTCAGAGAAGTTCAAACATTTTAGGACAATCTGAATATTTGTTTTCATGTGTTTAATACATTTAGGAAGTACTGAGGTAGGTGAAGCTCTTTAATAATGCCTCCTGAAAGCAGCATGCCAGTAAAAGCATAAAGCAGTGTGACATAAGGATGTGGTACCCACGTGGCAAAAAAAAAATTGAGTGAGCAGAAAAGAGCCTTTTATGGCTCAGTCCATACTGAGATGCTTGAAGGAAACAATTATATTGCATCTAATTTTTCAGACTTTACAGAACAGTCTGTTACTTTCTCTTTGGATGGAAAGACTATAAGAAGAGCTGAGTAAGCCTTTTATGCCCTCCTGCACTGAGCTGTCTACGCAAAGCCCTAATGCACTGCTTCAGGGTTAGTGTTCAACCCAGAAAGGGCACTGCCACAGCATCTCTGCTGTTAACAGAGAGAAAAATTCCCTCTCCTCTGTTTCTCATGCAAGAGCAGTGTCTCTTCAGCTCTCCTCTCTTTCACCAGATGATGACTAAGAACTTGTCAGGCAGATTGAACTCCAACATGAATTGAAAATATTAGGAAAATATGGTGTCTGTTTTCTTAGTGCTTTAGGTTCTCACCTCCATATGATCATAAAAGATTTCTTTACTCTTATTAGGGAGGCATTTCACTCATATTTTGCCTGTTCACACAAAGAAGGCAAGAAAGGGAACACCATGCCTTTCCACGGTTAGACTTGTTTCTTCATAATTTCTGGTCAGCTAAGGAGAAAATTACTTCAAGATTGAGGGATTGAAAAATGGCAGAACAGGACAGAGAAAAAGAACGGAATAGGAAAGAGAAAATAGGGAACTTTTATTTTCTTCTTCGCTGACCTGGGTGCCCCCCCACTACCAAAACCTTGCCACACAAACCCAATATATAATTTCCTATATATAATTCACCTAATCCATGTGTGCAGATTTACAAAACAGACACACACTTGCAAATTTTGATACTCAAATAATTTCATGACTAGAAATTGGTGGTTAGAAGAAAGACGTTACTAGGTTAGTAATACCAACCAATGCCCTCTCTGTCAAGGCAGAATTAAGTCATCATATTTCTTTAAGTGTTAAAAAACCTTCCTTTATAAACTTGAACCAGAATATGGAATAGAGATGTAATGATCATCTGCTTTGCTTTTCTGATAGGACTTTGACTCAAATCCCAAATCCCTGAAGATATAAGACAAATAGGAGACTTTTTCAAATTAATTTGCTGAAAGAACAGGTAATCATAAAAATTATCCCAACATTTGATGACAGGTAAGCCTGTGGTCATGCACACCCAGTCACCCACACATCCTGTCACTGAAAACAAAGGATGCATATCAGAACTGAATTGCTAGGAAACCACTGCAAAAGAGTTATTCATATATACACAGGTTAAGTAATTAGTAAATAAGCAGCAGCTTATATGAAGCTGCTGCATCCTCAGCAAACTTATAAAGCCACCAGAGACAGCAGGTCAAAAACACAGGTTTTTTTTCATTGTCATCCTGCAGTTATGTTGCAATTATTCAATGTAATTCACTAAATAGAGAGTCAGGCTTCTTCCACAAAAGGCAATGTCAGAACTCCAATTGACTTCAATGGGAACAGAAACAGGCATTAAGTGGGCAGGCAGATTTTCCTCCATCTCCATTAAGACACACAATTATCTAAGACATTCTTTGTAATCTTTTTCTAAAGCTCTAAAGTACTCCA
Organism: Cephalopterus ornatus; assembly: GCA_013396775.1. Lineage (NCBI taxonomy): Eukaryota > Metazoa > Chordata > Aves > Passeriformes > Cotingidae > Cephalopterus > Cephalopterus ornatus. The sequence continues at coordinate 229,433 of VZRE01000863.1, forward strand.
CAGGATTTGTCCTCCAAAATATTTGTCTAATCTTTGGCCATTGATTAATTAGAGACTACTAAATATACAGTAAAATTTTCAACTGACTACTTTGTGAGGGTCTCTCCTATTTCTTTGTGGGTTTAGTCTCCCTTCTTGCTGGACCCCCAGGAGGTGTGTTTTGGATAGTCTCTCCTTTTCCTCCTCCTTCTCTCAGAAGCCAGAAGGCTTCTGGAATTCATGTTCACCCTGGCCAAACTGCTCAGAGACCTGTTTCTTTGGGATAGTCACCACTGAACAAAAAAGCTTTACAGAAGATTATATGGAGCTGAACTTCATCTCTGTCCATGGAGTCGATGCTCCAGATCTCACAGAGACAAGGATGACCCATTAGGTGTAATCTTGGTTTAAGCAAATCTACACATAGGTTTTGGGGGGTTTTTTTGGCTTGGTTTGGATTTTTGTTTTGGTGGGGTTTTTTTGTCATAACTTCTGCCTTTCATAAACATTTTTAAATTATATTTTCAAGTTTTTGAATTTTACAAATATATGCTATTTGATGCACTTTACCTTACATTGGTTTGAGTTAAGAAAACTGAAGAACAGCAAGTCAGCCTTCATCCAAAGGCCTGGCAAAATCTGGTCTCCTGCCCTCCCTGTGTCCTCGACATCACCACAGCATCCTTGTCCAAAGTCCAGCAAGCTGCACAGTAAATCTCCATCTGAACTATACATGCCAGGTGGGAAGATGACCACAAAGCAGGAGAGGAAGAAGTTTCTTCCAGAGACTCTGATGACTGTAAACAATCTCTAGCCAGTAGTAAGGTACCAGCACATGCCTTCAGACCTGAAAGTCAGAGGGGAAAGTATCTATCACATTTGCATGCACATCCACATTAATCCTAATATGTTTGTCAGACACCTACATTTTGCAGTGAGATTGCAGACACCTGGATTCTTGCTATTTTACAGTAAGACATTCTATACAGCAATAAACATTCTATATGTTTATTCTGGCTGATGGCCTTTGACCATTTCCACTGAACAACCCTTACCTGGCATGACAGTCACCATAAGTGACAACAACTATTCTGCATCTCTTCTCACAATTATTTATTACTGCAATACAAATATTACAGCAATACACATATTATGTATATCAATACAGAGAGTTTTCCTATGGAATTAACTTTAAAAAATTCTATCTAAAATCAGTTTTTCTAAAAATAATTTATTTCTATAAGGTATTGCTTCTCTAAGGAACTTGCATTTCTTCTGGAGTAACATCGTTGTCATCAACAGAAAACATGATGACAAACACCCTTATTTTCAGAAAAGGAATACCCTGTGAGTGTCTTGATATGCACTAAGAGTTACATTGGACCAACAGTTCATAGCCAACCAACTATGCAAACCCAGAGAAAACCACTGATGGAAGCAGTCTGCCACAACTGGAATGGGAAAGCTCCTAACAGCAAGAACCTCCTGAGCAGTAATCCCTGTGTATCAGATTTACTCTTGAAATAAACCCTTCAGAAAACACATGAATACTGTTAAAGCAGTATTTATGTAGACTTAACTACAAAATTCAAGAAGAGCATAACTCTAATTTACAGTCTGCGCTGAAACTACTAAAATTGCACTGGTTTCTACTCAAATCAGTGAAGTAATCCCAGATCCACTGAAAATTGACTTCAGACTGAAATTCAGACTGAGGTTTCAGGAGTGGTCAGCTGAACATTTTGGGTAAACCACTGCATTTTACAAACTTCTGGTAAAGCTTGCAGGCATGTCTCATTTCTAGGTCTATTATCAAAATGAAAACTAGGTAACCTGTAAAGCACTTTTCCCTCCAAACATAGATGGATTTTAAAATTACATCCCTGGAGAATTATATATATATATATATATACACACACACACACATTAAAAAAGGCAAAAAAAGAAAAAAACAATGATTGCTGGAGCACATTTAGGCAAAAGTTAAAGGAACAAAACCAACCTAAGGGCATCCTTACCATGGTAGTCCTGCCCAGCCTCTAGCAATTGATTGTGTAGGGATTTCATGAGCTGGAGGATGAACCCAGTCCACTGTTGTTAATAATTGCTGGTGAGCTCTCTCACAAACTTCTCTAATCCATTTTGATTTTCGGTGCCTATAACATCACAAGACTATGAATTCCAGCCAAAGGATCCCTTTACATGTGTCCTGTTTCCTTTCACTTTTTCCCAAGGCATCTTCAGATCATCACTGGATCAGATGCAGTTAAAAATATCAGGGTTTTGGATAATACAGTGTTCCAACAATTACTATAGCAATATAAGCAGTTTGGTATTATTTTCCTCAAGGAGAACCTTGTGTAATTTACATATACTATTTTATTATCTTTGTGTCTTCTATATAAAAACACATTCATACCACAACAGGTATTTAAAAAATGCAACATATTTCACAATTTTAATCCATCCTGCTGTATTTCTTGCTAATCCAAGTTTTTAGTATGTTCAAAAATGCAAGCATATTTTTGACTGCTCACATAGGAGTGCTTCTTTTATTGCCTAAGTCTTACTCGATTCCTTATTTAATCGTGGGAACAACAAGTTTAATTTTCCATGACCACTCCTACCATAAAATTCTTCCCATCTTCTTTTTCCAAAGGAGATGCAAGAAACAAAGTCAGGATCAAGGGCAACTCATGGTTAAACACAGCTATAGACACCAAATTTTATTACATTATTCACCCAACTTTGTAAAGTTCATGTGCGAATATCATCACACTTATAGAGAAGGCATAGCATACAATTACATCCAATTCTTCAGACTGAAAAATTCAAGCAAGTTTCATTCAAAACACCTTGTTATTTGCATTAGTACATCATCAAAAATCATCAATCCTAATACTACATTTTGTTCCTATTTACTATAAAGACCCATAAGAACCAAGTAGAGCCTACCTCAGATATGCCTGCCTCAAGAAAGTGTGCTGCTGGTATGTTTGCCATAGGCTCAGAGGCGAGGATACACCCCAAACCTCTACAGTCTGCAAACATACTTCCCCTAATTCAAAGGAAAACTTCCTTTTAGTTTAGACTCACAGAGATTCAGTGCAGCAGTGAAGCCTCTCCTGTCCCCAGCCCGGGGCAGGTTCCCCCTTCCACTCAGACTGGCACTGCTTATTCTACAACAATGTTTCAGGATCAGCTCCCGGCTCAGGATTTTACCAAGTGCCCAAAGCTCCTAATCCTGGTGCAAAGCTTTGGAAATTACTTGCTAACGAGGGTTTGTCAAAATAAATTTTCAAAAACCCATGGGAAAAATTTAAGGTAGTGGCAAACAAACATATATCAACATCAGTGAAAAAATCAAAGCATGAATATAACAAAATGCAAACACCACTACTCCCGAAAATGGGTCCCATTCCCGAAGTTTGTACTCCTGTGACAAATGCATAAACAAAGCATCACTTGGTGTTGCTAACCAGGGTGTTTGAAGAATGCCTCTCCTGCTTCTCTTTTACAGCACTTCTAGCCCAGCCTTTTTGTCTGTGGAGATAGTCTAATATGTAAATGTCCTTCCACAGTCTCTTCAAAATAAAAAGGAGGTCCTGGGAATTGAAATTCTATTTATATTTATCATAACTTGATAACAGTAGAGTGTGTTTATTTAAATACCCTACCATTATTTCTTCTTAACAACAGGCAGCTCTGAAGTGCAGTTATAAGTCTGTTTACACCACACAGATATCAAATTGACTTGCTAATGGTAACTTTTATTCGGTATCCATGGGTTACTGTGTCATGTGATTTGACATCAAGTACAGACAGTGCTGATTAGTAGCATCCAGTTCTGTCCATCTCTGTGCATCACTGAACCATCTGGTCATTTATTCACTAATAAGCCCCTAATGGCCCAAATATTCACCGGCCTGTCATTGTGACATGGCATAAAATGCCTACATCTTTCAACTTGCTTTGACATGTTGCTTGTTTCACATCAAAACCCGTCATTTACAGGAAAAGAGCTCAGAGGGGTAAAAACTTGACCTAATCTGCAGTGTTAACACAAAGACAGAGGCTTTGTTATCTGGTAGCCTGACTGAAAGCATGTAAATGGGCATGAATTCATTTTGTACATTTTTCCATGCTCATTTTACAACATTCTTTAAGTTTGGTATCATTCCTAATGTTGGTTTTTATGTGGGTTTTGCTGTGAAATCTCTTTTCTTTATCTGTTAATATCCTTAGGAGTGCTTTAAAGGGAGCTGGATTCCCAGAAACATTTGTCAGTTTTCTATATGGAAAATGTGTATCAATGGGAATATTATGGACAGTCACAGAAGTTTTCTAACCCCTTCTGCTAAAAATTAGTATGATTAATAATTTTACTTTGCATTTCTTTTATCTTTGCCTAGATAGCAATAGGCAGTATATTACTTTCTGCCCTAAAGCATAGGAGATGCAGTAATTATTTCCAGTTTAGTGTGTAGGATTTTGCGGAATCTTTGTAGATGATAAAAATCTCACACTGTATAATCACATAGCATGTTATTACTTAAGAGTCACAAATACTTAGTAACTGAAAAATCTCCCTCTACAATCACATCACACAAAATTGCTGGAGAAGGAGGTCACAATCAACGCTTTATTTTTTTTTTTTATTCTTACTGGATATAGTCACAGTTAAAATAGTTTTAAAAAAAGCAAACACCCATTAAACTAATTGCTGTTGAAATCTTGGTTAATACATCATTAAAATGTGATTAAAGCATGATGTAATTGATTGTAACTAGAACACTTAGGGTGGTTTTATTGCTCTGCAGTCATTGGTGTGATGGGACACATAATTCACCCAGTATGTTAGCTTCACTTGGTGTGTGTGCCTCTGTTGGCACACTAGGTCCTTGAAGCAAGCATACTCTGCGCTCAACAAAAACTTCCATTGTGTTGCCTTCTGGCTCTTACACTGGTTGTAAAGTGATAAGTAAAAAAAAAAAACCAAAACACCAAACCTCAAATTATTTTAACATGATAGAGATTTGGCCTTTTTTTTTTTTTTTAATAAATGCAGTGTTTTAAATAGTCTTTTCTCTTTTTCTGTAGGCTGACATTATGTGTATGTTGCTGGTGGTAGTTCCTGTTAACGACATGAACATCATCCAGGATAAATCCTCTGACTGTGCCTGCTAGTAAATTTTATCAGAGAATTCAGGTCAGCTAATGAATCAATTTGAATGTTGGCATCTTCATGCTGAGATTCAATCAAGTCTAAATTTCTTTTAATATTAGTTTACAATACTTACAGTCAAATCCATAAGCCGATCTTAGGATACATACACAGAATTTAGTATATGCATTGAAATGTTTCTATTTTTTGATTATTCACTTTACCAATCCTTGCTGCACAATGTTATCCTCAAGGGCATCAATAAACACATTCACTCCTGTCTTATAAGCTTGAGAATACCTTTTTCACTTACTCACAGCCCTCAAACCTGGTAAGGGCTGGAAAACAGTCATGTTTTGTGAAAAATATTGAGGTTTTAAACCTAATATCTATTCAACATTAAAACAAAACTCAAAGCAGAACCAAGTCAAACAAGATGTGAATTGATATCTCTCTGACCCCCTAAAATGGGCATCTTATTCATAATGTTGTTAATTCCTCTTGCTCTAAAAATAAAAAAACACAAACCACATCTACCACATGTAAAATCTTTTTGACAGCATTTAATCAAAGTGAAAAATTTCTATTAAAAAAAAAAATCTGTTTTGATGACTTGTCATCATCTGATAGCAAAATCAGTTTTGTCAACAACACAAATGCTGATCAATTCAGGATATATTTCCATTTGTGCAAATAGGACTTAATAATAATGAAAGACTAAACATAGGTTCTCAGATCCTTGTAGGATTTAGATTTTTGGTTCTAACTTTTTTAACATGCTCAGTATTCTCAATTCAGTACTTGCAACATTAAATTATGTTAAACATAGCTATTGAGTACAAGTGGCATCTGGAGAGTGGTTCTTTTGCGTCTTATATTTTTCAGATTTTGAAAATAATTTAATGTTAGCTGGAAATTTTCATTTTAGCTATTGAAGTCATATTGACACTTTTGAAAAACTTCTAGAATGTTAAATTTTTTTTTCTCAGATACTGAACTTTTGAAATTTAATTTTTATTACTTTAAATTTAGTTGACATAAAAGTGATTCCTTGGAATAAATAAGATATAAGATTAATGAAGTGAACCAGTTTGATACTGAAAAAAATTATAATGTTGAGTAAGAGAATGAATTGTAACCACTTCCATGACTCTCATGTCTCTTAGGGAAGATTTTCTGTTTGTCTAATGGGTAGTGTCTCAGAAAAATTTCAGCTCTGCTCAGCACCTAATAACCCTGGGTTCAGCACCAGGTCTCATGGAATAGTGCTGGTAGAATGGGAAATGGAAGGAAGTATTCACTTCTGTGATTTAGGGGGAAAACTTCCTCAGAAGAGTCACACTGCTCTGTCTGGAATAATGTGTTTTTTCAGGAGGATACAGCATAGAATATCTTAAATGCATCTTGAACATTGTGTTTTATCAATTATTGCTTACTACACCATTTCCAGAAACTTTAATGATGTTATCAGCAGTAGGAATGCAGCTACAAATGGAACATTTTTTAAACTAAAAAGGCGTAATTCATTTCAACAAGTGTCAATGTGTCATGTAGCGACAGCCGCAGGTAATATCTGCAATCAGGTGGCTATATTTTGAATACAGAACACTTATAAAAAATTTCATCCTGTTTTAACTGTATAACTGCAACACCATATTTCTAACAACCACAGTTAATAGCAGAAAGACAACTCTGCTCATATTGTTAATATATAGGTATTTCAGACCATAACTTCAGCTAGATCCCTTTGAATCAGGATTAGCAAAAGACAGCACCACCTATTTTTCTAAAAAAATGAAACAGAAGACATGAACCATTTGCTTGGCCACTGCTAAAACTCAAAAACTATCCTTTTTCAGGAAAAGGCATTTTTAATGGCTGATCTTCTACACTTACCAGGCAGAAGTGCTTGCATCCTCAAAGTGCCCATTTAAGAAGCCAGTTAATAAGTATTTTTAAAAAATCTTATTATTATCTTCTGAAATATGAGATATCACATTTATATAGCACTATTTAACCAAAGATCTTACAATATTAAAAAAAGGAATAAATGCTATTAATAAATTTAAAGTAGGTGAAAAAAAAAATCACATTTGAACAGATGAGAAAGAAAATAAAAAATGCTGCAAACCCAATCAATAGAGTAGCATGGCTGTCCTGGGTGAATTGCTGCTATTGACAGGGTAACTTTGGCCATCTTCCCCAAACCTTTTTTGCAGAGTGTTTAATTCCTTGCTCTTCACAATAAATTACAGTATCTTAACACTAGTAACATGAAAAACTGTCCCTGTACACAGCAAACAGAGATGTTTCATTTTTAATACATTTTTAATTCAATGTAATAACAAGGAAATAGCTCCTGGCTACTGATGAAAAAATCTGCCACCAAGCTTATACACGATGAAATAGCAGCATATTGCTACTGTTCCCTTAGATGGAAATTAATGTGGTAACAGCACATTTTAATAGTGAAAGCCAAAAATGTAAAATCTATCAAATCAGACTCTGAGTATTTTTCTTGAAAATATCTATTTCATATATACAAGTGTTTGTGAAAATGGTATTTTTACAACCAACTAAAATAGCAAGCATTAATACTGCACACTTTTAGATCAGATAAAATCATAATAGTATTTTTAACGTTCCACTTAATTACTTCCAATCCTGCAAAGACATTTATACATTTTCCTAACTTTTCATAGATGAATATTTCCATTGATTTAATATGTATCCAAGTCTTTGAAACATTAGGGCCTGAGCACAAGGCTAATCATATGCAAAGAGCATTTGTAACTCTCTTTATAACATCAAATGTGCCATATTTGAACCTAAATATGCCTACTGCTGTGCCTAATTGATGACTTTCTATTAAACATTTTACTTGGAAAGCAAGTGGTAAAAAAATTGAATTTTAAACTTGCATATTTGTGTATTCAGACCCAAACTGATGCAGATCATACAGAAATAAACACCATTTACTAATGCAGGAGAAGTACTGCTGACGTATTAACCACACCACAACCAAGAATCGCAAAAATAGCATATGGGTCTGCATGGGCAGACACACTGGAAGTGCACACTGTATGCACCCACACGTGAGAAAGTTTGTAAAATTCAGATCAATTAGTAATTACAAACCATTAAAAGAAGCTCTCTAATTCAATAAATCTCAAGTTGGGTTAAATAGATGGTGTAAGCTGCAGAACAGGTTATAGTGATATTCATGCAGCGATTTGAGATGTCGACCCAGATTTTTAGTGATTTTAGACTGATTACTTCTTTTGAAACAGTCATCACAATTACTCAGATCCATCACTCTGATCTCAAACTCACCCAGTTTACTACAACAATGTCAAATATTTTAATAGGTGATACAGAGGAGCAGAAGAGCAAACAGTCCACTTTCACCTGTGTATTTGCACACATGTAAAAAGTTACCAGCCTACTCACATTTCCAGACCCACTAATCACTCACAAATGATCTGATCCCATGTTTGCTCCCCGAAGTAATTAACTAACAAAGGTGATTATCCCAGGGTCACCAGCAGGCTACCAAGAAGCGGCTGCTACCACAAAACAGAATGACCGAAAGTGAGAAAACCACAGTTGTGAGAGCAAATATATAGTTATGAATCACTCTTCTGCAATAAGAAACTAGTGACAAAGTCCAGCACGTCAGCTGGGCTTTAATACAACAGACCCTATGAAGTCTACAGCAAAAATGCATTAAATGCTGCTTCATCTTCCTATTCCATCAACCATTCTTTCATTATATTCTACCAGAATCCACTGTCACTGTAGGTTCTTTTTTAGTTTTTGATGGGAATTAACAGAACTCCACGAGGGTCCTTGGGCGACAGAGGCTCTGCCATAATGAATTTTCTGCCAAGATATTAATTAACATAATTAAATTCCATGACAGAAAAAACATTATTGTTACAACATATGCTACGTCATCACTGACATTAACGAAAACTTTGAAACTCCATCAGTTAAAATGCAGCCGTCATACAAAAATTAAGTAAACAAATTGGAGATAGACCTGTCATATGGGTCTATCACTGAAGTTTGTCACTAACAGCAGGCTTTTCTGCTTGAGCAATAGAAGGCATTTTCTTTCTACATTTTCTTGATCCACTGTATTTGACGACAGTTTCATTTGTGAATTGTCTTTCTGTGGAGCTTCTGCTACAAAACCCATAGATATTCTCTAATCAGCAGTTAGTCTTTTCAGAAAAAATCCTTCTTGTTCTGGAAATACACTTTCCAGCAAGCTACTTGGAGTGTCCCAAGAGATTCTTAGATCCTTAATAGGTACAAATTAATCCAAAATCAATTACATTTAAGGGTGTACAGTCATGCTGAAAAGAGAGTGAAAACAAACTCACATGCTCAAAATCACAGATGCTTTTTGGGGGAAAAGGTTCATGGTAGACACCGACCATACGTCCAATTAAAGCTGTAGCACAAGCCTTGATCTTGCTCTACAATTGAGTGTAAGAGAGCGCATCCATCAGTATGCATTTCCCAAAGAGCCCAGTCTTGAAGACCTCACTCAGGCAAACATTTCTTTGGTTTGGATTGAGAGTTCATATTTTTACCCTTTGATCATTGCCCTGTCGCTGCCTCTTTTTCCCCTCTGCACTGATGTTGTCCTTTCATCTGTGACACCACCAGTTTTGCCACTGTAAATTGACAAAATTATATCCTGTTTTGCAATGAAAGCCAATACTAAACACAAGCAGAACTTCTCTTTTCCTTCAGCCCTTTGTGTGCTTTAGAATTTATTTCTGTTGGGAAAAATCTGGAGGAATACTTGACTCATTTTACCTGCCTCTGAAAGAACCACTTGCAGGCAAGAGCAGAAGTAGACGAAGCATGAGAGCCATTACATACAGGCTATTTCTGCTACACCAGATCTTGGGAAATAAAGCATTGCCACTTTTTAAAAATATCATGTCTTACTTCCGCTTATTATACAGAAATACAGTATCTAAATTTTGGATGTGGTTAAACGGAAAGATTTTCTATGTTTTTCTGAAACATGTACCCTAGTTTTCTCTTTTCCATTTATTCCTCCCAGTCCAAATTTATGGACAGTGTCAGTAACCCATTTTAGTGACAAGACCCAATAGGTTCTTTCTTTGCATTCCAAGTTCTGGCTCGTATACTTTTCTCACATAACACATCCAAAATTCAATCCTCAGGAACAAGCATTACGGCACAAATCACCAGACCTCTCCCTCCCTTGTCATGCTGCTCTGTTCACTTCCTTTAAGAGAAAGATGAGCTTGCCTTTAGCTGGCTTACTTCCAGGACTAATTATCCAAAATTAGTAACCTTCACAAACCTCAGTGATTTCAAGGAAATTCACCAACCAGACTCCAAAACAAAAGCAAAAATCAGTTTTTTCACACTGACAATAGCAGTTAATGTTCTTTCCACTTCTAAAATCACAGAAGAAAATGCAGACCAAAGTAGAAACTAGGAAGGTGTCACTCTATGGTTTAAGATACTCTATTAACAAATCTCCCTAGTTGTATCCATTTACTTACCTTTTCTTTCTCCTCATTGATTTATTTCCTTGTTACTCCACCACAGGATAACTCCTATTAAAGACTGTATCTTGTCATTATTCTGTTTCAGGTCTCAGTTTTCTGTGCCTTTTTCTTAATCAGTTGTGTTATGCTTTGCCCAACTAGCAAGGCATGGCCATCAACCCTAACAATTTTCTAGCATAAGCAGAAAAAGGAGAAAATAAGAGAACAAAGGGCATAAGGATGAGCCTTTCCTTTATCAACCCTTGTTGGTTTGGACTGTAAACTGTCCTAGATAATGACTACCTATTCTCACTGGTAATAGCAAAATAAGACTGTTAACTGTGGGAATAAATACCACAACAAACGAATATCGATGCTGTTATCAGTATTGCTTCTGCGCTGATTAATTTTCTTGTGACAATTTGTAAATGCTTCATAATCACTGAGTTCATAGCTGCTTGGTTCAATCTCAAACAGTATGAAGGGCAGCTTAACAAAAGCAGCACAGAGCCGCCTGCATCTGCACAGGCTGGGCTGGATCCTGCTGTCAGACACAGCTCACCCTCCTTTCTTGCCACCCAAAGTTTACCGAAGCATTTTGACAGAGGCCTTTCTATATGACCCTTTAGGGGGGAAACTGCAGTTTTCAACAGTTCACCAGCACTGTTGATTTTTAATAATATTTAGGCCACAGCAGCCAAGTTTATTTGCATGTTCAGGACATTCACTGGCTTTTCATAGGGGATCACAGATACCTAAAAACTAGAGCTAGGATCATTCCCAAGTTCATGTGCTATGTAAGGAACTTCATAACACTTGAGCCTCTCAAAATGCAATGAAAATACTTTTACTTCCAAGTCAGGATCTCTTCCATGGAAAAGCAGTTTCCATAAGTTACAAGTTCCTCACAGTTTAAGAATTAAATGAGAGAAAATTGTTGGTTAGTAGTTTCCAGTTAATTTTTGACACTTGAAAGGGAAGCTTAGTTTAGACTACTTAGCCAAACAGGTTAAGGATGCTAAGAGTTGAAAGTTTGGGTTTGGAAGGATTATATCACTGGAAAGAGAATAATCAATACTATTTAGTTTTGGCACCTTTATAGTCTTCTAATTTCTACCTACTGTAAAAAAAAAAGTGCTAGGCAGCATTCCAGAAAATATTGCTGAAACAAAGCAAGTATTATATAGAGGGCTGTAACTCTTAATGAAAGAAGGAAATCAAGATGCTGAGATAAGTCATTCATATTTATTAATATGCTTGTCTATAGAAGGAGCATAACTTGAATATTCATTCCAAGACTCAGTCTTTTGACTGAGTTTATAGTGGCAATGTGCTAAGATACGATTATTGAGGGATGCCTCTGTGCAAATTAAGGTGAAAACAAGACCATATGCTGAAGTCAATAGTACGCGTTTTACTTAACAGTAAAATGTGAGGTAGAGAGAAAGAAAGAAATAGAAAAGGGTGAGGGGAGAGAGAGTGTGAGAGAAAGATTAAGCAGAAGATAGTCACCGGCCATGGATCCAGCATCGTCCTGTTGATCCTGGTGGTGGTGGTCCCAAGGTCATTCAAAACTTTTCACTATTTATACATTTTAGCAAACAAAAGAGTCAATGTTCATTGGCTACAGAGTTCTCTTATTCTATTGGTTAAGTGATTGCCCCACTTCTAATGCTAATTAGTTCTTCAGAGTCGGTGGGTTTCTTGAGTCTGTGGGCTGCGATCTGAACTTGCCAGAATTACCTTTTACCCAGCCAGAGATGATTTCAGCACAGTCGATGAGTTGTTTTTCCTTGTGGATTCTCTGTGTCATTATCAGGGATACATTTTTCTCCCCTAGCTTTGTTAAGCTCCCACTAGGCCTGAGATAACACTTGGACAGTTGTACCACTTTTATCTTATCTCAAGTTCCCATCACAGTGGCTTAACTTACAGTCAAAGTTGCAGGTATTCACAAAAGCGTATTAGGAGGCGGGGGGGCTTTGGTTGTCCCAGATGAGCAGTTCCTTCTTTACACAGTTTGCTACAGTGGGAATTTTTGTCTGGATGCGTTACCCAGGATGCACTAGCCAGACCTCACCAGGCCTGGAGTTAGCACCATCCTATTGCTCCATTATGTGCTTATCTCATGGCAAAGTCCTTCTGTGGCAACAGTGTTTGAGATAGGCAACTGTGATCTTTAAGAACTTGTGCAATATTCTTAAAATTCTACAATTTTATAGTCAAAATTGTATCAACCTCGAAGATTGCATGTTAAAGCCAGAAGGATTATCTTCATATATTGTTAAATCCAATGAATAAATAAGTAGTGCTTACTGATGCAAACTGTAGTGCCTTCCTACTCTGAGAATAACAGAAATGTAGCCTGAATGTAGTCAAATGAATGTAGGGCGTGCCCTCTCTATAAAGTAAATATTATTATGCAGTTGCAGAACTTCATTTACTACAGCATTGCAAGGAGGTGCTTTTTTTAATTCTTTGGGTTTGGTTTTTATTTTTTCCTACAATTAGCTAAGTTTGCCCATTTTTTAATTGCTATTATGAATTCATAAAGGAATGACCAGACATCCATCCTTTCATTTCACTATACTGTAACTTAACTGCAGTAAATAATAAATTTTTGTAGGACTGTGAACGAGAGTGCCAAAATTATTTTTTTCTGCAAACCTGTCAAATGAACAGCTATAAAAGTGTTCAAGCATTTATATTGTACACAAACTTACTGTTTCATAATTTTGTGTGATGTTGAACCATTCTAGAACTTCAGCTCAGAAGGGCAACCTCTAAGTCTACTAGGCAAAAAGCATCCTGATATCAGATATTACATGTAAAAAAAGTCACTTCAAGGTTCTAATAGTATAATCACAATTCATAGACACATACAGATATCCTATTTTTTCCTCAAACGGGTGTTTTCTCTGATGTTGATCAGAGGAGAATTTTAACACCTCCCTCAGTTTAATGAAGATGAGTAAGATTCTTGCCATGCAGTTATAATTAAGTTTACTGTACAAGGCATTGCAGGAAGAAAAGGCAGAGGAAATAAACTGAGGGTATCAAGACCCGTAGTTCCCAGTTCCACTTCAAGTCTGAATACTTACTGGCTGGAATGATCTTAAGCTTATCACTTGTTGCTTAGCCACTTTCTTCACCAAACAGAAATATGGGTAGCAGAGTCATGGGGACACTGAGGAAAAAAAAGTTGACATAACCCATAGATCCCAGGAAAACATTAATTTCTCTCCTCTGTCTGGTAAGTGAATCCTTTCACAGATTAAACGATTGCCAAAGAAATAGTCATATACACTCATTCGTACACTTTTCCTAAACTCCATTAAAGTTCTGGCTTGCAGACCTTTAGCAACAAATGAGAAAATTCTTATTTATTCTCTGAGTGAGAGAAATGCCCTTTGTGTATTTAACTTACACTTTATTTGTTTTTAAAATATATTCAGGCACTCCTGTGGATTTCTTGCTAATGCTTAATGAGCCAAATCCTTTTAGATATTTGTCTACAGCTGCAAAATTCTCTGCTGGCTTTTTCCTCAAACTAGAGGTTTTAGCCCCAACTTATTAATAGATGCCAGTGGAAACATCAAGTCCAGAGACCTTCCCACTGCGCCTTGTTCAGCCTGCTGCCCTTTAAACTTTGCTTGTAACCGATAGAGAGTGTTAACGTGCATATCCACAGGTGTGTAAGGCAGTCCAGGAACTAGTATCCATGCGCTAATATCCCTGTGAAGGGCAAGCCAGACAATCAAGCATCTTGATTTAGTCTCCATGCAAAAGGTCAGATTAGGCACTCTCTTGAGGTCCTCACTATGTTTTTGATTCTGTGCTCATGCTGTGATGCCTACAAGAAATCCAATACCTAGATAAAGTGAGGTTGTAAGAAACACTGGATGAAAAAAACCAGCATTTGTTACTCAAAGACAGAGAAACTCTGAAGTATTACATACCGTCCCCTATCTGCCCTTTCTCATTATTTGTCTAATTCTTTGTACGCATCCTAGCTAAACAAGCTTTTTACGTACAGGATGGCAGCCAAACCCCCACAAAGCAGTTTGACTGCCCTGCCTCACCACTCAGGCAGGGTCTGCCCACCTGGTACCACAGCTGCCTGCACTGGAAACTGAGACTTCTGCTGCAGGGAGTTTCCTCCCTGGCACATGGCCATAGGCTTGCACAGAGCCCTGCACAATATGCCCCCTGTTCTTGAATGTGGAAACAGAGATGGATGCTTTGCTCTCCACTGGACGTCCTGTTTGAGGGCATAATGGACTTCATCACAATCCAGATATGGAAAGCTGTTTAGCAGGCAGACAGCTGGAGGTTCAACAGTGCTTTACAGAGTAATCCCACACAGGAAACACTGGAGTAACTCAGCGTGGGAGCGAAGAAAACTAGCAGGAAAACTGGTGAGGCTCACCCTTCTCCCCCAAAAGAGATCCTTTACCAAGTGTGCAGTCAGCAAACTCTTCCAAGACTGCTAACCCCTGCCAAGATTTAGACACACTGTGTGTGGCAGCAGTACTCGGCTCTAACAGCCTGTGAGCTAGGGAGCCTGGAAGGGACAGGGGCTGTGTGTGGGCAGCACCATCAGCAACAAAATTCCCTCTTGTGTAGGAAAAGCTGGGTCCTCTTTCCTTGCACAGGACATCACACAGCATGTCTGGAGGAGACTGGCTCTCTTGGGCACTGTTGGTAACCTGCTCTCCAGAATTACAGTAGCAGCATTAGAGTTAACTAAACCCTAAAACTGTTAAGATGGAGAAATCTTAGATGAATACAACACTGCTGGGAAATAAAAAATCAGAAGAAATTCAATTGTAACCAATCCTGACTTCCTTTAGACATGGCAACTAGAGAAAGAGAGACCTGTAAGAGCCCTCTGTAGGCTATTCAGACACCTTATTTAAGTTTTGTAAGAGGATCTGAAACCATAACGATGGTCATGTGTAAATATCAAATAGCTCAGTTACATCAGGAATCATTTACCCCCAATTTTTTTTTTCCTGCAGAGGAGGCTAAACACCTATGGATTTAAAACTAAGATTCTAATACATAACAAAAGGTTGTTTTCTCTAACAGTAAAATCAGAAAGATCCCATGCCAAAGTACAGACAGAGAAAATCCTAACACGGTCTTTAATCCATGTTCTGCCAGAAGATTTTCCACTAAATATTTAGTGAAACATATTTTGAGTCCTAATTTTCCAAAACTTTGATACAGAACCTATCTTTAATAAATAACATCTTCAGTGTTGAGCAGATAGACATCAGGCCCTGGGGCTCTATAATCCCTGCATTTTAAAATTTCTTTTAAAATGCAGTGCAGTTGTCAAATACATGTTCATTTTAGTTATGCATAGGTGGGTTTGCAGTGGCATCAAGTGTGCAATTAGCCTATTCCCAGGTGAATGTTCTCTGCAGATATGTCACTGGAGAGATCCCTTTCACATCTTTGCCTATTTGAAGATGGCAATAAAGCAGTTGTCGTAGCCTACTCATCTCAAACTGATTTCTCAAGCTATGTTGTGACAATATCGTCCAACAGGATAGCACTAGTAGTTCTGAAATATTCACTGCAGAAAGCTACTAAGGAAGGGCCACACTCTGATGTGATTCTTTTGCTGGGAGAGGGGCATAGCCACGGTAGCAGCTCATAAGCCACGACACTGACAAATTATGGTACTTTGGGAGGACCTGCCTGTAAGTCAAGCAGAGAAGTAAGGCAGCTGAAGTCACTCTGCCAGTGCTTGCTTGAGTAACATCTCTGTTCCTCCACAAAAGCACGTCTAAATGATGCCAACTCCAACTCCCGAGTAGT
The DNA here is from genome assembly GCA_013396775.1 of Cephalopterus ornatus. Taxonomy (NCBI): domain Eukaryota; kingdom Metazoa; phylum Chordata; class Aves; order Passeriformes; family Cotingidae; genus Cephalopterus; species Cephalopterus ornatus. The sequence goes on from VZRE01000863.1 coordinate 245,945, forward strand.
CTTTCGCTCAAGTTGGTAGAGCCCCAGTAGAGCATGGCCAGTTTAACCCAGCAGAGCCTCTCCTTTCACCATAGTATGTGAAAAGCATCATATATTAAGCAGAGACATAAAAAAAGTCAAAGTGTTTTCTTTTTCCCTGCCTGGCGGCTTCTCCCACCACCATCATATTGTTATATCATATGTATATCACATATACTATAACTGTTACATCACTTTTATGGACTGTCTTCTACCCTCTCATTCCTGGAGCAATATGCAAGCATGTTAGAAACCTCTTTTTAAATGGTTTAAATGGTGTAGAAGAAACACGCTCTGACAGAAAAGCCCTAACACAGAGCAGGACATATAGGTTTCTCTATATGCTGTTGAGTACCACTAAAAGCAACCAAAAGACCCTTGCCATTCTAGCTGACCATTAATATGCTGCTTCTCTATGCCCCAAGCCTCTGATCCCCTCCTGAAGGCCTGGCCATGCTGCTGGGGCACTCTGGCATGAACGGACAACTGAGGCTGGAGGACAGGAGTCCGAGCTCCCGCACTGCCCCAGTGATGAGGGTGCCACCCTCCTTCCCCTCCCTTCCTCACGGGGTGCTCACACATCAGCCGCCTGTGCTCCTGGTGTTTGTCACCATGGGATAGACCACAGGGCGCTCCCAAGGCTTTACTACCAGTGAAAACCGGCACCAGCTTCGTAATTCTGGCACAACATGTCTTCGCTTTGAAGTCTGGTTACTGGTTTTTACAGTTCTATTTTTAAAATGTATTAAAGATGTTTAAAAGTGGCAGGGACTTCCAATAAAAGCCCTGTTGTCCAGAATCAGGATGCTGGTCCCAATTTAAACCGGCTGTTAAACAATAGTATATCCAAATAAAAGTGGCCTGATTTACAAAATACCCCAGACTGATTGAACATTTATTATCCAATTTTTCTGTTTTCAGGTCTTCAGAGGTTATTCTCTCTATCTTTTTTTCTTTTAAATCTGCAAGGCTTTCCACAACTACTGTATGGAAAATGGATTCATTTACCATATTTTAAAAATAACTGTTAATGGCGAATACTAAAGTAAAATAGAGCTAAGAAGCTAATAAAGATTTACATTTCTTTTGGCTCTATGAGTAGTTTAAACAGCTTACATCATCGTCAAAGCTCCATCTTCTGAAACACACCCAGGAAATACTGAAACCAGCTTCTGTTTTTATCATCAGGCATTTCTATTTTCCTAATATAAAATCATATTTAAAATTTTATTTCTGCAGCACACTGGATTTTCCACTTGGAGAAGTGAAAGAAGATAAACAGGACAATTCCTGAAGGAGTGCATCACTCCAAGGAGGAGCCTAAAGGAGTCAGGGCAGCGTAATACCCTGAGTCCTCCTGGAGTTCAAAGACCTTGTGACTGACCTCCTGTTTCTGTGGTGATCCTGGGTAATTCATTTCACATCTCCATCTGTCTCATCTGTTAAAGCTGAGCTCCTCAGAACAGGGGTTTTCTTTTTCTTTGTATACTTATGCAGGGTAACTCTGTAACTTAGGAACTTAGGGTGATAATATTATGAACTGATGCCGATCAGGAACAAACCATGAGTAAAAAAAAGTCTAACACAATTCAATGCACAAACGGAATGAATCTGACGACCTAGGAGGAGTCAGCCTCACTATAAAACTTCTGTGCAGATTTTCATTGCTAAATTTTGTGTTTCACTGGTCTGTGTTCATATCTTTTAGTTATGTTGTAGAAACACATAATCAAAACAGGCTTCCTGCCCTATTAAATTCCCCCAAGTCAAATAATTCCCACAAAACCCTTCACATTAATATCCAAAAATCTACAGTATTTTCTAATACCTTTGGCAGGTACATGTAATAAAAACTTAGTGCAAGTTTGATATGTAAGTAACCCACTTGAACCTTCCCTTCAGTGAATACCTTTCCTACAAAAGGAAAATCTCTATTTCCCATTCCACAGACTGGAAAATTGGGGCAAAGGACAAATAAAGTAACTTGCTCAAGGTGATGCTGACTTGCACTTGTGCATCATCTGCAATAGACAACATCCCTTGTCATATAAATTGCACTGTAATAGCTAAGTAGTTAGGTCTTCAAGATTCACGGTTAGCAAGTATTTCTAAAATTCTGATTAAACGTTTTGTTTCCTACTGATTTTAAATTGGATGTGTCACTTTGTAAATGACAGATGGCTACTATATAGTCAGTGATCAGGTTTTTAGTTTAGAACAGCAAATACACGAATACATTGGCACCAAGTTTCAGGTAATTCTTTCTACTGAACTCTTGCCAAAAGTTACGTATTTGTGTCATGCTTCTAGAAATACAAAAATCTGTGAGCAGGTTTGGTTGCCCTTAGAAAAATCTAGCATGCTGAAAAAATAGCATTAAATAGTTTTTCAAATAAAACACTAAGCAGCAAGGAAATAAAGGCAAATCCTAGCTTACCAAAGTAAAAAAAAAAACAACCCTAAAACAACAAACAAAAAAACCCAAACACAAATAACCCAATCATTCCAAATCAACAAAACCATGACACTGAAAAATGCAGCATATGCATATGTATAAATGTAGAGTCGAATAAACACATGAAACTATGATGTATATTTAACAGCATTATTAACTACATCTAATATAATCATATAGTTTTCACTTATTTCCTGTTGACTGTTAGGGCTGCTTTTGAAAACAGTGGGGTTTGACCTTCACACTGAGTACTTTCACTCAGACATTCGGTTCTACTCACTGGTCTCACCAGCTCAAACAATTGGAACCTATGTCACATAAATGTTCAAGGAATCCAGACCACATGGAGGAATGAAAACAATTATTTGTACAGCTCAGAGCAGAACTTTTTTTTGAAATTGCATAAAAGACTCCAGCAAAGTTCCAATGTTGTCAGTTCACTATGAAGTCCAAAAACTCCCCAGGGATCTACATATTTCATCAAGCCAGTCCATGTAACACCTCTACCTGTGCAGAGCACACTGGAGTGGACATGACTGGCCACACTCACACTGGTTCTGCCTTGGCTTCTCCACTGAAAGCAGAGCCCACTCCTATTTACAGGCACAAGTTCTTCCACACACCTGGAGCAAAGACTGAAATTATGCCTCTGTATTCAAACAAAGGTGCTTCCACTGGTGGTAATGACTTGGCTGCTCTACCCCTTGGTGTCTTAGTATCAAAATTTAGCAGAAATCCTGATGCAGTGTGCTATGAAGTCACCAATTGTCATGCAGTAGGGCACAGTTAATAACATTAGAAGAAAAAAGTAAGAAAATATAAAAAGGGAAAGAGTTGGAGGTTAGATTGCTACTTCTCTGAGCAAGCTTTCAGGCAAAGCCTTCGCAGTCTAACACCATATACTAAACAGGAACAATTAAAAATCCCATTCAGTGAGAAACAAGGAAGTGACACTGTTAATGCAAGTCCACCGAAGTATAGTAGCTGTAAAGCAAGGATGCTCTAGGTTCTATGAGTCACCCTAGGCTCCAGTATTGTTATGTTTTCTCTAGTCATCTGCTAGGAAATCCCATTGCACAGCATGGCATGCTGTATCATCACACTGATGCGGAGGAGCCCAAGCTGGATAAGGACATGGCTGGATACAAACTCATGTACACTGCTTGCACCCACTGTATTGCAAAGTACTGAAGTTGAGCTGTGCACAGGAGGTACCTTAACTGACCTTCAGTGACAAAATTTCGTCACTTTTAATTTGATGTGATTTTTTTTTTGGTTTTGGTGGTTTTGCCTTGATTTTTCAAGTCCCAAGTACTGGTTCTATGCACAAATACAAATTTGTGCCAACCAGACACATGCTGTGTTAGTTCTTTGGTATTCTGAATAATGAAAGCAGTTACATTACTGTTAAAATACTTCACAAACATTTCTGCTTAAAGGCAATGATTGGACAACCAGTAGCAATGTTTGAAAATTACTCCAGTCTTGACTGTTCACTTACTGGCAATCAAATCGTGTGCAGGTTTTTAGCAGTTGTAAACTCTTCATTCTCCAGTCAGTGACCATAATCTGGCCGTTCTTCTTCTTGGTCATTACAGTCCGAGTTGCTTTTAAACCTGATCTGATTAATCGTGGCTTGTAAACTTCTGTTCCCCAGAAAATGCAGTCATAAGCAGAGGAGACATAAAATTGAGGCTTATCTTCATTAGACTAGATTCAGTTCATAAATTGAAGCTACATAATGTAATCTAATGGAAAGGAGGGGTGACTACCTGAAAGTATCTGGAAGAAGAGAGGGGAAAAAAAGACACAAAACTAAAATAAAGAAACAAACAAAAACACAACAGGAAGCCTAACTGCAGGGTCACTGATATCGGGAAAGCAATTATGCAGATTTTTAATGATTGTTTTGAAGAATTAGTAGATAGTATAGCATGGTTTAACTGTTGAATGGTGCTGTTTCTACTTGAAAAGCCTGTCTAAACCACATGGTTTCTAGAATGCACTAAGTATGGGTGCCAAATGAGGGATCTGAAGGATAGTACTTAGGGAGAGTGGGAATGAAGAAGCAGCCGCCTACAGATTAAGCGTCTATGTAAAAAAAAAAAAAAAAATTCCCTTCATCATTTGATTAAATATTGTATTTTAATATTAAAACCAAGAAAAACAAAGGAGAATAAAATTTTAAGAGCTTTACAGAAAAAGGAACATGTCTCTTTTTAATGCTACTCAGTAGCAGGTACAGATCCTGCTATAACGAAAGATTACATGTTTTTAATACCTTCTGGAGCCTCACAATACCAGTCAATTGCTTAGCTACTACATAATGCTGAACCATTTAATATTTGCTTATTAGTCCCATATTGTCCAGCATGTCTATGTATGACTTCACAATATGGTATCGCACTCAAATTTCTCCATTACTTAACATTTGGAATAGGTTAAAGCTATTTCCATTTATAGTGTATATTTTCAATATTAAGAACATTAGATTGCACATCTTATTTTAACCTGCAAGACACTGAGTGTAACACTTTTGTTATTTGTATCTTCTACAGGGGTCTGCAGTAATTGCCCCTTGATAATTTTTCCCTTAGACACCAGACCGAAACAGAGGTGTGACTAGATTATTATACACTGAAAAAAAGTAAGATTCTGACATAGAGTGGTTTTAGAGTTGTTGCATGTTTGCTTTTGAGAATCTGCTGCTGCGAACTGGCTTCTAGAGCTCAATATCCACACGCAGTGTTCCTGGCCTGTATGGGCAATCATAGCACTTCATTGTCCAGTGCTATCATTACAATATTGTTATCATCTGAGCTTGAGTCTGACACTTTCTCTAAGACCTTTCAAATAACCCCTTTACCAGGCTTCAGTACCAAACCATTCAGGGCAAATCTCTGCTTTGTGCTTGTCAGCCTTAATAGACTGGATGTCACTTTTGCCTGTAAAAAGTGCCCGCTCTTCAGCTGTCAGTCAGTCCTTGCGGTGTCAGCTGAGAGCGTGGTTTGGAGCTGCTGGATTAGAGGGTAGTTACCATAGCTGTCAGATTACTGACAACCTGACACCCACATCCCCAACTTCCTTTGACTGTATTTGGTTTCCATCTCGCTCCTTGGACCTTTCTTAAGGTGGATCCATCTGCTCAAGTTAAATAACATTGGAGCCAACTAGAAAAGTTTTGTTCTTGCCTATGATTCTGCTTGCAGCCTGGTTTGCCTTTTGCAAACCCACACTATCAAGGCGTTTTGCAGAACACTTTGCTAATTTATAAGGGGAAAAATAATTTTTCTCTGGTCTCTAAGTTAATGGCATTATTTATTTTTTTTTTTTAAATCATGCCTCTGTATCTGGAGACATTTTAGTTGTTGATATCTACATTTAGTCAAAGGTGTTGGGGAGTTTATACATAGTCCTCCATATATTTTAAGTGTACTCACCACCCTGCTCTTTCAATGCTTCTTTAGTTCTACTCTCAAAATGTTACAGACCATGCAATTCTGTGAATGGTTTACAATTATTGGAAGTAGTGTGCATTATACCAACACTTTATAGAACCTGCCTTGTGTTTCACATTCCACAGTTGATACGTATGTTTCTCCTACTTGCAGAGAATAAACTAGAACTAAGCAGGAAAAAAAAGACCTCAAATAAAAACCTTATGTTATTTAGGATCAGAAATAAACTCCGTGGCTGTGTCTTCACTTTTGAGGAACACAGTTGAAATCAAACTGCTTGAGCTTGTTCCCTTGGTGTTACACATCCCAAGGGATATATCTTGTAGCTCCATTCTAACCATGGCTCAGCAATCTAAATCACCTATATTCTGCCTGTAGTTGATTTCAGCCAACTAGACTGACCCAAAGACTGGTTTTACCCTCTCTGCTTGGATTGCAAAGAGAAGTACCTATTCTGAATAATGCCCTTATAAGCTTATGGAGAAGTGAAGAACACTTTACTAAGAGCTACCCCTGTGATCAAAGATAGCAAACAAGGAAAGATGGCTAAAATTTATACTCATATCTCCCTTACCTATATTTAAAATTTAAATTTCTCTGCAGAAAAAAAGAGTCCAAATCTTCAACAATATTTTTTAAATTTAGTTGTTTCAAGACAATTGCAACCTATCATATAAGCCCAGCCACTATATTTTTATCCCGCTATAAACAATTCTCATGGAAACAGTTCCACATAGTGGAAGAAATGTAGCAGTCATCATCAGCACAAAATATTGTGGGGTAACCTATATCTTAGCATACATAACATGGAGAGTATCCAGACTATAACACTATTCCTTCCATTTTGTACTAAGTGTGGCTGTTGCACTAAAATCCAACATGTCACATATGTGTAATATGTTGGGTACTCAAGGAAATGTGTAAGGGCATAACACACACCCCACAGAAACCTGAAGGACTGGAATGAGAAGTCTGGAGAGATGGATTTCATTCTTCCCTACCCTACTGTTATTTCCAAATTGCTTTGCTCAGTGCCATACATACAGCAGGCTTGGACCTCCCAGCTGGCTCTGTGTAGCTGGGATGGTTAAATGCATCATGTGAATTTAACTGCATGGTCTCTCTACTGCTTCCTGAGGGCACACTCATTCTTTGGCTTTTTGCAGTTTCAGTACACTTGGGTGTATTGTCCCCAAAAAATTAATGAAATATATCTTTTCTTCATTAGCTGCTAAATAAGCACATACCAAAAAGCTTTTTCAGGAAAGATCAGAGAACTGGAACATAACATGAACTCTTTGGCCCAGATGAAACCTGTCTGATCCTGTCTTGATTTTAAGTTTGCAATTCTTTTATAAGGTTGCAAACACAAATAGATTCTTTTTTGTAAAATGCAAATCGAAAACGTAAGATGGCTTATACCTAATGAGCTTTACAGAGATACCATTAGCTCCTCCATAAACAAGACTGCTTCAAATTTAGAACTGAATTTGAATTTTTTTGTGATAGAAACCGCATTATGATGCATGAACTTTGCCACCTTTTCATATTTCTTTTCTGGTTTTATTTTCTTATCACATTTCATGCTTGTGCAGCTATTGTCTTGCAAGGCAGACATATGTGATTATGGATACTCCACATCTCATCTAACTTTGCTTTTCAGAAAGGCAGCAGCAATGATTTTCTGCCTGGAACCACAAGGTGAATCATCCAGACACCAGCATCTCCAGGAGCATGTCAGTGCGATACCTCAGTGCCAGGCAGCCTGAAGCAGCTGCTACAGTGCTGGAAGTCAGTGCAAACGTGCCCATTTTCGGGGCTGGTATTGCTCTGTATGCAGGTACTGTGGCAACTACTGGAATACAGATAATTATCTATGTGGAACTTAATGGCAGTCTATTTACGTGGAGTGGAACTAATGGAAGCCAATAGGGTCAGAAGTTCAATATCTTACTAAGCTGTTTTCATTAACAGACTGATTTCTGTGTTGTTATCACTACCACGTAACAAGAAGAGTTAAGCAAGCAAATACAAGGTTTGCCTGTGTTCGTCACACACGTTTTTCTGATTTGTGTGAACTGCCCCCTCAAAACATGACTGACAAGCTTTAATTTCCAAAGCTTGACATTGGTCCAGGTGCCTTTTTACTTCTTCCTAAGTTCCAGACACTCTACTCAGTTCTGTGATGTGGACCTTGCCATACTGCAAACTGACCCAATATCTAGGAAAAAACTTCAGGATTTGGTCCTTTGTTCTCATGGTAAAAGATACAGCACTGGCATTTCCCAGCCACATTTCTGGCACATGACATTCCCTTGTGAAATCAGTTAAGGGGAAAGATAGCAAGTACCTCCAAATTAGTGACAAGGCTTCAAGAACATATATGGGCGGTTTTTTTCTTTTGCTGATGTCTATCCCAAATGAGCCAACTATATTTAAATATATTTAAAATATTTCAACTAGAGACTCTCTCAAAACATTGCACTGTAATATATTTTTAAGTGAAAAGAGGGTCATAAAAATGCATTATTAATCCATTTCAGCTGAACAACTGTCAGAAATGTCATACCTAAATCTATTTGCAGAATTTAATGCATAATATTACCCCGTAGATAGTAAGGCACAATTCACAGTAGTGGGTAAATCCCTGTTTGAACAGATGGGCTGAAATGTTGGGACATCAAGCTGACTAATTTGGGTACCTCCCAAGTAACCTCCATAACCAGGGGTGTGCTGTTATTTTTCTCTCTCACTGCCAGGTACAGTTAGAGAGCAAAATCCAACAGTGCTCCCCCATCCACCATGCATGGCACCTGGACATTATTCACAGAATTAACTAACTCAAGGGAAGAGCACTGCGAGTGACGGCCACGCCTTCCCCTGTCAGATGCAAGGAGAGGAGGTATCGCACCTTCTGTATGACAAGTCTACAAACAAAACTTTAGATGCATCCCTTCTCTGCTCAGGAACTTACAGGAATTTTTGGCCACTCTGCAGCATGAGGGGCTGCGTGTACTCATAACACAGTTGGTGACAAGTGCCACTGTCATATACTGAATCTGTAATTCACTGGAGACTGATGCATGAGCCTCTCCCCATTGAGCTATTCACCAGCAGGGCTGCCTCTATAGGGAGCCATGTAATGCAAAGAGGGAAGGGAGTTGACCTCCATCATCTCTGCGAAGATGGCAGTGCCAGGCTAATCCACAAGCACAAATGGAAAGGTTCTCACCCCATTTCTAGAAGTTCTCAACCAAGTTCCTGAACGTTATCTTCCTATAGGGGTGGAAAGCTTTGAGGAGAGATCCCCAACATCACAATGAATGGGTCTGCTGCTGCCAGGCATGTGAGTGCAAAATCACTCCTTGGTTTCCCAGTGAGCCAAAGGGAAATGATTCTTTTAAGCCCCTGGAGGAGCGAGCAGTCCAAAAAAATTAGATCTATGTCTGGTGACAGCAAGGTCCAGGCTTATGTTCTAGAGCTAAAAAAAAAGTTCTTTTGTTAAGAATCATCTACTGCACTCAGTGGTCAATTTTAAGCTGTAGTATCCTGGTTTACAACTCTCTGTTGCAATGCCCAGAGTGTATTTTGTCTGCAGAACACTACTGGCGAGCATAACATTAACAGATTGCTTTCTAAATTTCTTTTTCTCTCTTTTAATAAAGGTTTGTGAGCTACAGAAGTGCAAAAAGTGCTTTAAAGCTCTTAATTTGTTTTGTTTACTTCTGTAGCTTAAAAAACAGCCAATTGTTTTTAATTGGTTTAAAAAAAATTGCTTGAGGCAGAAACCTGGAAAACCAATCTTCTGTTTGGAGTAAATTTTTACAGCTGCCTTTTAAACCTCTGAAAATAGGGTTTATAATGGAAGTGCTGACACAACCTTATCTACAATATATCAGTGTGAACTGTACCGCTATAATAAGCAGTTATTATGTATGTGTAAAAATAATGAGAGCCAGTGTCTGAAGAGAGTTAATGTAAAATGCTAAGCAATTGTGGTTGGTTACACAGTATAGGTTAATATTCTTTCATATAGCTACACTTTTTCCCCTTTTGTCCTCCAGAACTCCTAATGAAAATTCTGATACCTGACGGTAATGATAAGCAGCCATTCACACATCCTTTGTGTCAAGGCTAGAGCATTAATGCTTTCCTTCATATAACATTTTGCATAGCCTAAAGCATCTATTAAAATCCTTTGTAAAATTCATGAAACAAAAGTGGTGGGTTGAGTCTAGTGGGAGAGCAAGTAAGCTGCTTATTAGCAAAAAGTCAAAAACACAGGTCCAATTACAGATCTGAACAAGAAAGGCTACAGAACAGCATGGGGAGTAATTCTTTCTTCAGCCCAATGGGCTCAAGTGAGAGGCAACCTAGATAAAAATATAGCAAATATTCTAAGCAGTAATTAAACTAAAATGTTTGGAGTTAGAAACAGCTCTATAACAACTGAAGGATATGCTCAAGTAAAACAATTGTCTGGTCTCACATAGATGCTAAATTGGAAGGATTTAAGACTGCTCCCTAAAGGAATGACTAAGGGGTAGTCAAGAAGAGCTGGGAGCTCAGGAGATATGTAAAAAATCTGTTTGGTATTTCAGATGCTATAAATTAGATAAAAAAATGAGCTTTTCTACTGAACAAGCAACATAAAACTGAATAAACCACAATAAGATTGCCCTTTTTCTGTTATAAACTTTACATTAAGCCTGTCATGTTCGATGACAGCCTAACAGACCTCATTCTTTACCCTTTGGAATTTGAAAGATTGGCAGATGTCATGATTTCCTTAACATAAAAGACCTTGCAGATAATGTTCACCACACATACTTTTAGTTTCATAACTTCACTTCCCTACTTCCAGAATCATTGGGTAAAATTTCCAAATAGAACTTGAGATTTTTCTCTGGTCAATAATTGTTTCTGACCCTGAGGAAAATCTTTTATTGACAAAGGAAAAACGTGACATGGGCAGCAATTTTTATGATTTGCTTTACTAGTCCAAACATGCCCTTACATTCATAATAATGAGCTGCTTTGCACAAAACAGCTCATTATTATGAACAGAGGGGTATAATATTGTTAAGTAAGCTGAGTCAAAGCAGAACTAGTTGAGGCTAGCTCTCAACTGGAAGCAGTTTTCCCTTTAAAACATCCCTCCTAGCCTTTAAAATCTTTTGAAAAACCACACACGCTTATTTCTAAAAAACTGGAATGTGGTAAGAATCACAACTGGCATTTTCTAACACTTGGTTAGTAAACTTTGTGTGTTGTTATTCATTTACTTTTCAATGTAAGAATTGTTCCAAGATGTTCTGTAAGTCAAGGTCATTATGCAACTTCTTAGGGGGTCATGCTTTATTCTTGTGAATCTGAGAGAGAATTTAACACCTATTTAAAACAAGGAAATCCTGGCCCTGCACTTTTGCAGCCAAGCAGTATCAAAATGCAATGGAGCTGCTACGCTATTTGGTGGGAGAAGGGCAGGCAGAACAAATGCTGCAGAGGCTTCTGCAACCTGCCCCATGCAGCCAAGCTCTGCATTCACCTTCTTGAGGGAGTGTCTGGGGGACACCAGTGGAAGGGCAGTGGGGCTATCCTCAGCTCCCCTGCTCTGTGGCCAGAGAGCACCATACTGTGTAACGGAGCTGCCATGCAACCCTCTCCTGGGAAGCAGTGTTGTGAGGAGCAGGTCCAGTAAGTGCCCTGGCTTTCAGCATGGGTCAGGATTTCATCCCTTCTGCTGTTTGATAGGCCACACCTTAAAGATCTGTTTTTAAGGAGATACTGGTTACAGCGGTGATGTTCAAGTTACTTCTGATTCAAAAGCTTGCAAAATGTGCTAATGTAGTGTAATCAATTAAAGAAATTCTAATATGTTTTTCTCAGTCTATAGCTATAACATAGTAGTCCAATTCTATTTCTAACGCATTTTACTAGAGAAGTTTGGAGCCTTCAGGTTTTCAAAAAGTGAAGATTTTTTGCAAAAAATATTTTATCCCAAATGGTCATATTATAGCAGTTTAGCTACTACTTCAAACATAAAACAGTCTAATTAAAAAAAAAATTTGTTCAAGAAGCATATAGCATGGATGACATAATTGCATTAGAATAAGATCAATCGAGCCAACCAGCCTTTCACTCCAGTTAGCCATTTACATACATTAAAGTCACCATGTTGATTGGAGTAGCATAAATACGACTAAAGTATACTAGACTTTATATCCAAATGAAAAAAAAAACCCACACAAACCAAATCTCCGAAATAATTCCAAATATAGCATCAAGAGAGTCTTGTGGTTTGTGTTTGCAAAATGAGATTTCTTAAAATAAGATTTAAAAAAAAAAAATACATAACATTGAACACAAGATAAAAGATTTCAAAGCTCTGTGTCCCTGTAGTTTCACTAACATGTTAACCTACTTACAGCAATTAGTGCTTCATTAGTAAGGCTAACTAACTGTTGCTATGCCCTGTAATGATTTGCCAGGTTTTCTATATACAAGTGCATAATCAATGTTTTCCAATTACTGCTATAGTGCAACCACTATTTCAAATAAACTAGATAATAATACAAACCCATTACTGAATCTGAAATAGCAGAGGCATTTAATTGCAAGGCAGTTCTTTTCAGCTTTTAAAATTTTTCACACTAATGAAGTGTCATACAAAAAAGTTGTATTGATTTTTCCACCACATGGTTTCAACCACAAATATGTAATTATCCCTTTTATATCTAGCAAGGGGATTAAAATAATCTATAGTATATAGCCTTTACTTATCCCTGATGGGTCTAGTAGTACTTTTACCCTTTTCAAAATATGCAGCTTTTTGATGAATGAACTTTTGGTAAAATGTTGCTTTATTTGCTTCTTATCTCTACTTTTTTGAAGCTGTCTAGCATGAAAGGATTGGAATTTTAAGTTTTCAGTTCTACCACTGGCACATGAGAAGAAAGCCTGATCCTGCATTGCCAAAACAAGGACAAGTCTCTGCAGCAGATCAGGGCCACATCACCTAATTCTGGTCCTCTACCCCACCTTAGTTGTCCCCATCAATTCCCTTAAGTGACCAGAGAAAGCATCTTCCTCATAACATAACTTTTAGTTAGTGCTTTCAAATTCTTTGTGGAGGATAGTGGTTTGTGTGTAGTGCTACTGCCAGAGAGCTACATACCTGTGGTATAACTTGGGCAGACACAAGCTGGTCCATCACTTTCGCTGGAGCTCCCAGGACCTCCACAAGAAGAGCATCCTCTCTGCCAGGAAGGCTTGGTGGCCACGTCTTCGACAGGAACAATGGGACCACACCCAACACCTAGAGCATTTGAGATGGCTTATTTCCTCAGCAGCAGCTGGGTGCCACAATTTAAAATATTATTTTAGAAAAAGCAGGACACACCAGATGCAAACTATATGAAAGGAACTACTGTTCTACCGGATGAGGCGAAGACACATGATAAAAATTAGCTTGTTTCAGGGATGTCATACAGGTTATTTTATTCCTTAAATACCTGGAAAGAATTCCAGCTTGATTTTAGTATTGTTTCTATTAAAGCAAGTCTACAAAATGCTTTAACATATATGAAAGCTAAAACTCCATGCAGAAAAGTTAAAAAAGGAAACTCAAATGAACCCAGTTTTAAGATGAAAAGGGGCCACATTCTTCACATTATTAGGGCCAAAGCATTATCTCCCATTACTAGTTTCACTAATATGTTAGTCTACTGGCAGCTCCCAGTTCTTCCAGATATGTTGGAATTCACTGAAATTTGATTGTTTTCCCTGTCTTGTGGAATATATATTTTAAGGAGAAATTTGTGCAAATCAGGTACTATTGAAAATCATATACACATTAAAACTAGTTAGATATTTTAAAAATCTATGTGAAAGCTCTTGGATTAAATATAAAACTGTACTACAGCCATTGAATGAGAAGTATTTTTTTTAGAAGTAGGCATCTTTTTTCCCTAGATTTTTATTTACAAGTTAGCATTTGAGGGCCAAGTATTGAGTATCACCCTAACTAGCTAGCTAAAGAAACATATCCAAGTTTCTTATTAACATTTAATTTAATTAACAATAAATACATTTAATAGACCACTTCAAAAAGCTCTAAGAAAAGTTCAAACTTGCCACAACATTTTAAATACTAGAAAGTATTTAATATGCAGAACAGCAATAAAACTTGAAATATTATAATGCTCATTTCTTTCTCAAATGGATGCATACTATTCCTGGCAGTATCTACATGTGTTACAATAATTTTCTTCAGTAGTACAATGGACTGGAAAATTCCATTTAAAAATTAATATTTTTAACCATAATAATAAAAAAACTCAATGAAACACAAAATTATGTTTCATCCAATTAGTGTAGAATAAAGCCATTCTGTGATTTTTAACACTGCAAACCTCTCAGTGCTGCATTTTGTACTTTTTCAAATAGGTCAGTTGAATGTTTCCCTTTCTAATTTTATAGATTTCAAAATACTCTAAAATACTTCTACGGTCATCACAAAATTTGCAATAAGACAATTCAACACTGTATTTTAATTTCTTTTTTCTTCAGCATGCAGTAATAAATAATTTTTCAAAAAAATAGTATATTATTCTTCTTTAATTAAAATGCTTTATATATCACTTACAAAGACCAATGACTAAAATTGTATGCAAAAGTAAAAAAAATGTCTCCTCAGATGAATTTAAGAAAAAACATACACACTGCTTGCGCGAGTGTGTTTCCAGGATAATAAAAGGCCATTACCTTGACCGTTGACATGAAGCCATCAGAGTCATATTTATTGATGAAACTTTCAGCTTCCAATCTGCTGCACTGAATGAGCATCATACAGCTGTCAGCAAAGGCAGAGAACAGAAACAGTGATAGCTTGTGACATTTTCCTTTCATAATTTATGAAAACAAAATACCTTATAGAGTTTGCAGAGCACAAGAAGAAAAATTCTAGAATAGTCTCTTTAAGGAAAAAGCCTACAAGATAAAGATCTTAAAAGTATATCTCTGTTACCAGAAAAATTTACCTTTAAAACTGAGATATCCACGCAAAATTAGTTGATAATGCTTAAGTAATGTACTCTGAAAAAAGAAATGCTGCCACACTGTCAATAAACAACATGAAAAAGACCTAAAATTAGTAACTTCAAAGTAATGGTATTGTGAGAATGCTTTGGGGAAATAAACTTTAAAACCTTTATAAAATTAATAGCATTAATAAATTTCTATCATAATGAGTGTAATTTTGCAGGAACTAAGAGACAACGAGATGACAATTTAAGTATTATAAACTCAAAGTGAACATTTTTCCAATATTTAAAAAAGTCATTTGCACATATTAGAGATGAGCAAATGGGGAAATATGCCACAATGTGTTGTGTATCTTCCATCTCTTCATTTCATGTTCTTGGACAAGCTATAAAAATGAATGTGCTTGAAGTTTCTCAGGTACCAGTACTTTTGCTCACAACCCAAGCGAAAAAATCTTTGAGTGTCAACAGCCACTATGCAGCGTCCCCTTCAAGATGGATCCTGTCAGCACCAGATAAACTGGGGAATCTTACCACACCTCCCACCACTTAGTCTGTCCAGGAAGATTCACTTTAGCAGACTGAGGAGGCATTAAAATCTGGTATGCACACATACTCCCCGTGTTTTTCTCCACATATTTGTCACATGCCAGCTGCCACCAGGGAGGAGGAGACTGTGCTCATGGCAGGATGCAGTTTCTGCCATAATGACCCAGATTGTGATATTGTATATTTTAGATACATGTGCATATTTCTGATTAGCTGAGACTTTCCACCCTTGAAGATCCCAAGGGAGAGCTGTGTGCAGTGACCACTGCTTGGCAAAGCTTTGGTAACAGTTCTGGGGGAAAGAGATGGATATCATAGAAGTGTTTATTCACCAATTCATTATACCTGATGCACTTTTTAAAGCTATCCCCTAGACTATGGCAGGCATGTTAAAAACACACTTACAGAAGACTGGCATTTTAAGTTTTGGTTGTGATTTATCTGGACAGGCAGGAGCGTAAGGTGAACACATCCTGGCCAGCATCAGCCCAGGAAAAGACCGTCTCTCACAGGAAACACATTATGCACAACTTCCTTACCCCTCCTGAAAAGCAGACAAGGGGATTAGTGATTGATGGGGAACAGGTGACAGTGATCAGCTGTCAGGACTCTTTAAGAGAAAATGGGCAGGGTCAGTGCGTGAAAGTAGGGCGCTGAATCAGTTTGGGGCACAATAATACCAATGGTACCATTCCCCTGTAGCATAGGCCAGGCTGCATCCTTACACTGCCCCTGGAGAGAGGGAAGTGGCTTCTCCCATCTTAAAAATTACTTTGAATTATTATATCAGCAAAGAAAGAGTAACTTGCATCAATATATATTAAATAGAAAAGGGGAAAAATCGTAGACTTTTTTAATATTGGATGCTTCTTCCATGTTCTGTTTTCCAGGAAACAAATCCAGCTGTCATCTCTTTCTGCACTTCCTTTCACCCTCTTCAGCAACAGGGCAAAACCCTTGTGTTGTTTGCATAGCTCTCCTCCTGGTGACAGCCATTCAGCACTAACATGGTTAATAAAAGATGATACACAAAGTTGCTTTCAAACATCACACTGGTTTCTTAATAGCTGCAGCAAGGAGCAGTGGCAGCTGCAGTGAGAGGACACTTCTTGCAGTACAGGCACATGACAGAGCTTGGAAGTTTCTTGGCTCCATAGGAAAACCCCTGCAGAGCAAAGCGATGGATACCCACACGCTCTGGCACCAGGACCGTGCAGGGGCAATGTCTGGAGGGAGCCTGGAAAATAAACGTGGGTGCAAAAGAGAAAGGCAGTCAGGCCGGCCTGGCAGGCTTGTCTCAGTGGGCAACCGAGCGTTTGGATCACTTGAGGATTTGACCTCGAGCCTTAAGGCCATCAGCAGCAAGTTCAGCATCGCACTACTACTGCTTGAAGGGAAGATTACCAAAGTCTTTAAAAGGATGATTAGCCTCCCAGTAGGTCAAAAACACTGAATCAATCCACTTTTGTAAAGCATTACAGCCAGAATGTGAGTAAGCTTTATAAACCAACACACTGTGGATTTCTGGGTGAAATCTCTTCTTTCTGTCTGTTTACAATCTTATTAAGATTTGCTCCTTTTTGCTTAATAGTCTTAAAAATTACATATAATTTTTGCAGTATTTTTTAATAACCTCTGAAGAAACAGAAATACTAGGAAAAAGGGAGTTCAGAAGATCTTCAAAAATAAAAGGAACTGTTAAGAAAGCTGTAAAATTGCTGTAGACTGAATATTTACAACCACCTACACGTGCTTTGAAAAAAGCCATTTTTAAAAACAGGATAATTTTAATAAGGACTTATAAAAACCACAGCTATGCAATTGTGCATTGAACACAACCTGGCCTACTAAAGAATGTTGTGTCAAATGAATGAGGAATATGCCCATGCCTGTTTTCTTTAGAATATTAAAAGCATGCTCTCATTGTCTAGCAACTGTACAAACTACCATGTTTTCAAATAAATTACAAGAGAAAGACTCAGCAAATATTTTATGTGTGTTTATATATTTTAGGGCTTACCTACAGACATGACCACAGAACAAGTTAGACCACTAGCTTGGACCCTGCAACCATCGCTTTGCCGATATTCAGACACGAAGTTTGAGGTCTCTTTGAGCCCAAAGTAAGAATTAACCATCTGCAGGTCCTGTCTAGATATCAAAATAAGTGAATTTAAGCCTAATATAACTGTAAACTCAGATGTTGAAATTCTTTCTTTTAGCCTCTTCATTGGTAAACTCTTAATTAGGTCAAATTCTAAGAAGTAACAAACATCTGGCAGCCACAGTGGTTTGCCCAGCATTTGTGCTCAGTTCCCCTCTGGATGCAGCTCCCTGGGAGCTCTGCCAGAACAGCCACTCAGAGAGGTGTTAACACCTAGAAATTATAGTGGCGTTTCTAACTAACCCTGCAAACCATACCTGTTGCATTAACATGGATATGTGTGGCTTGGGTAAATAATAATTTATGCCAGAGTTTTTTCCTCCTGTGACTTTAGTTTTGATATCACATCATGATTCAAAGCCTGGTGCACCATAAATTTTCTCCAAATGTGTAGTAATTCCTTGGCGCAGTCTAAAGTTATGATTCATTTATACTGGAGTGACAGCATAATACCTAGGTGTCAAAATCCATTAAAACTGTTCAATGTCTTCTGTTTATTTTTAGAACCAATTGAGACTTAACTGATGGTGAAAAATATACAGTCAAGTGTGTTTACTTCACCTTTACAAAGAATCCGTTATAGTCCCAATTAATTTGTTATTCCTGTCACAACAGGTACTGGATACTTCAAAACTGTCATTACCGTTTCTCTCTGTTTCTTTTGCCTTTTTTTTTTTATATGAAGGCTTCTGTTTATTTTTAACCCATTAGTAGGTAATGGTTTATTTTTTTGTAAAATAGGAATTTCACATCACTTTAGTTAAAATAAATGTGATGAATAAATACATTTCCTAAACAACTTAAATTTTTTGTGCTCAAAATTCTCTCTTTCTTTCACAGTCAGGCGTGTAGTAGTACTGAATTTAATGACCATTCACAGAATGATACATCCTGTGCATTAGTATGATCGTCTAGATGAAAATTAAAGATATGCTACGTGACAGTTACAAACACCAAAATAGTTCTTAGTACAAATTCAGAGCATCTTTTGACATGCTAAGTGTTAACAGTGTGTTTTTGTTTATAGGAAATTTAGAACACAGTTTCAGGGAAGGAAGGGAACCATACAAAAGCCCCACAAGATGGGCACTAAATGTCAGAGCCAGGCACCAATGAAAAAGTGATCAGGAGAGCTCTCTGCAAATAGCTATAAATATAACTCCAAAGAAGAATATGTAGTGGTTGTGTTAGAGAATGGGGAAATAAAATATTGATGTTGAAATTGGTTTTACTCACACTGGAACCAAAGAATTCATACGGTGTTGGGGGAAAGCAGTTATGGTATAAAACGACTATTAGGAGTCAAATGAAAAACTGAGTATACATGCATACACTGCTCCTGCCCTCCACTCTAGCAGTAAGCATGACCCAACAGGGACAAGACAGGCAAAGTACCACACATCCAAAGAGCTGTGGCTAAGGATACCAGCCCAAATACAAGCCAAAGCCAGGGCATCACACCCTCATTGGTTAAGAACCCAATAGAATAGAGCTATGGAATACATAATATGGTTCATAGTTTTACAGCACTCAGAATCATCTACTTTCTGGTTTTTACTTCTAGAAAAACAATATACAGGATTATAATTGAGATAGGACTTGGCATTACTTAAATGCATCACTAGTGACCCTGCTACTGACCCAAAAACATGGACTGTCATTCATTTCTGAGGCATGTTAGCTCACTGAAGCAAAATGAGACATAACTTTTTCTTTATTAATCTGTTACAAACATTTTGTTGCAATTTGAGTGATTATACTCTGTAGTCATAACTACGTAAAATTAAGCATAAATATCTTAAGTGACTCGTAGGAATTAGAAATTAAAAGGCCTATTGGAGTAAGTCTATCCTTACTCTGTTGGAGTAAGTCATTATATTATGCTATCTACAGTGTATTTGCTGGTGTTTTGACTTGTTCAGTTTTAGAAGTCTCAGAATAGGGGCTTTCATTATTTTTCTTTTACAATTGCTTCCTAACCTAATAGACCTTACACTCAGCTAAATTTTTTTAATACTTAGTTTCACTCCAATTGAGTCTCCTTCATTCACCTTCAGAACTGTATCTGCTTCCTGCACCCTTAATCATTTTACACCATTCCACTTCTTTTACCAGTTTCAAACCCATGTTCTGCCTTCTCCCATGTTAGTGCCTTAGCTTTTTGAATAAGACTTAGAGCTCTTCAGTAATGCCTGAAGAGTAATGTCCATCATGCTTAAAACCTGCAGCTGTTGCTGCTGGACACCAGAGTCCCAGCACAGTGGGAAGGACCTGAGCACAAAGCTCGGTCTCAGCTCTCTAGTGACTCTCGGACCACTCACAGGTATGCACACTGGCCTCATGCTATTGCTTCCTACTGTAGTTATAAGCAAGAAAAAAAGTATTTCAGTAAGAAAATAAATGGGTTCTCCTTTGCAAGATCATCCACACTCTTTGCAGGATGGAGGTTTTCATATGGCAGTGAATTAAACTTGTGCAAGAGATAATTTTCAAACATTTCAGCATAACTATGCCAAGGGAGGGGCAGCACTGCAGTGGGAGAAGAAAGCAATAGGAAACTACAAGGGGCTACTGAATCAGCACCTTCCTCCATATTATTTCTTGCAAATGACTCATTTCCTGATCCAAACTCATTTTGCAGACTCCCATAACTGTAAAATCACATCAGCTTATGCTACCAGTTTCCAAAAGCAGAGTTTATACCTCTGAGTTCATACCTGGCCCAAGAGCCCTAACAGACTGGCTTACCTCTCTGAGTCTGAATCACCCTATGCAAGAAAATGGAACCAGCAGGAGTCAAAAATCCCACAAGTGCAGCTACCTGCTCTTTGTGAAAATCAAAAGCAGTAGTTTGGAGCTACTTGCATATACAAAAGAGGAGGTTTTTTGCTAAATCTGTACACAACTCCATCAACATGCAACACAGCAAGACCAAACAGCCAAGTACTAGAGGTTTCATCATAATTGCCATCACAGTGAGCTACACTCTAGGGACTTATGCCACAAACTCACAACTTTTAAGTCCAGTCATGACCAGAAATAACATGGCTTACACTCAGTTAAAACCAACAGGCCTTATTTGGGTCGTTTCAATTCTCATCAGCTAACTCTGCATTCCAACACTTACCCTTCCATAAATCTGTATTTAAATAAATGCAGGTCTTCTATAATAAAGTATAATGATCTAGTGAGAATCTCAACTCCATGTGTTAGGGGTGAGGAAAAGAAAATAAAATGAAATGTTTTGGAGAATATTGTATTAAATATCACAAAGCAATGAATGACACATAGCCAGATAAATAGTAACTTCATGCAAATACTATTTTAATAATCTCAGCACTGAACTGGTCTTTAAAAAGAGTACTGGGGCTTGCAAAACAATTAATCCAGTTTTTGGACTGATTTGGGAAACAAGCAAATGTTTGGAGCAAAACTCTCCCCGTTCTACGGGACAGTTTTCAAACGTGCAACATGAGAAATGAAAAAGCATCAGGGTTCAAGTGGCCACTTCACTGTACAGCACATTTTTTTACTGTAAAGCCTCAGCTTGCGGGACTGGAATTTCTAAGACAGAACACACATTTTCCTCAAGAGTGACGTTTGTGGTCTTGAAAATAAAGGGTGTTGGAGTTACTCTACTAGCTTTCATGTCCTCACCACTACAGACTTTACAACAGCTGATTACACAAGGCTGGTTAATTGTATCTTAAAACACGATACACAGGTGTTCCTCTATGGATTTTCAGGAGGGTTTTACACATTTTAGAAGTGATTCCATGGTTATGAATATTTGGGTCTATAAATACAATCTGCCTTTGAGTCAGGTGTAGAGCAGAGCAACAGAGCCTATTACAGAGATCTTGCTGGCCTGTAGCTTTAGGAGTGAACCAGTGACAAACTGGGGGTGTGAGCAGTTCTTTGGTTTTTGTTTGTACGTGGTAATCAATGCCTGTAAGAGACAGAGGAGATATGGAAACCCTATGGAATCAAAGGCTAACATACCGGATGAATCCAGAACTGACTATTTGATAGCTTGAAGTTTTTCTTTTCAAGTAACAAACCTCACGGAAATCACTCTCCAGCATTAAGGTGAGCTTTTCTGCAGTTTGTTTCATTCACAAAGATTTCTTTCCTTTCTAGAGCAGAGAAAATTAATTTTTGCAAGATGTATTTAGGTACCCATTCTCAGCCCATATTATCCATTTCAGGTAAAACTTACTATTTTTGAGTATTAAGTAAAACTTAATATTTCAAATAAAGTAAATTCCTGTAGAGATAATTTGTGTTAAGAAACAACCTTGAAGGTCAATAGATTAAAATTATCCTTGCCAATCTGCAAAGTGATTTTTTTTTTTTTTTTTACACACAGGGAAAAGAGGAACCAATGCAAGTATAATGGCAGGAAAATAAATGTATTTCCAGCCACTCCTACAATTTTTTAACAAACGGGAAGGTTTAATTAACTTTTAATAAGACATTGCTTTTTTTCCCCAAATACTTGTTCCAAACTAACACATTGCTGCCTTCAGCTTTCACTGTGTAAGCTCACAAACAAGCTACAAGGGTTTTTGTGTGCACAGTTATGGTCCATCATTATTAAATGTCTCTTGTTGGACAGAAAAGGTGCTTCATCACAAACAGCCATTCATCAGCACTTGCCAAGCCGGCTCACATCTGACCTCTGCAGCAATAATACCGCATCAAGTAGGCCAACTACCCAGTTTAGCAGCAGAGCAGGGAGCAAGAGCCAGCCTCAAGATTAAGTGCACTGTTTCAGGTTTCCATTCCCAGGAGCTAGGCGGGCTCATGTTGTATTGATTGCAAAAGTTTACCAGTAAGTATCACAAACAACAATAGCCAGGTCAATGATCGGTGATGCCTGAATAGGAATCCCCCCGGACAGTGCTGCGCTCCGGGCCCAGGAATCGCGATCATGATGGCTGAGTGCAGGTTGAATAAGGTTTATGGGGAAGGGAAGAGTGAGAGCCTGCAGCATGAAATGACATTTAAGCAAGTTACACATGGGACCAGAATGAGAGACAATAATGCAATTATATTTTTCTGAGTTTCCAGCTTCAGCAAAACCCTGTCATCTCTCAATGTTTGTGTTCATCCAGCCCCATGCCCACTGCACTGAACAGCTTCAGGTTCTCAGGAACTGCTGAAGAACACACAGACACAGGTGTTAGTGAGTATAAACTATAGAGTGAACAAAGCAAAAAAAAAATTCCCATCATCTGTCTCTTCCACCAGTCACACAGGTTTGGCATGAGGATCTGAAGAATCATCTATTTATAAAATCTCTGAGTTTGTTTTGAAGACAGAAAACCCCACAGACTGTTCAAAACCCTGGCCAAACTTCTGAAATAAAATATTTGCTCTGATGCATTTACTAAATGAAAGCCTGTATTTAAATGACACCATGACTTAAGTGAGAGGAACAGGGAGAGTTGGACTTGATGATCCTTATGGGTCCCGTCCAATTCAAGATATTATATGGTTCTCTGATTATATCAAAATTAACATCCCGACTGATTAGCTATCCTCCAATGTGGAACCCTATCCCATAGCCACAACTGAAAATCCATTTCTGCATTTTTACTGTGTATTATAATTAACATCTACCTAAAAGCTCATACTTTAAAGTATGGAAGTTATACCAAGATCTTACTTGACATCCATATTAATGTAACATTTTAGAATGAGAATTTTTTCAAAAGTATTTTAACTAAAACCAAAACCTGCTATGACGTTGTACGAATCTACAGAAATTCTGAAGTCTATCTAGGACTCCAGGAGTCCTAAACCTATGTTTTAATTATCCTGCTTACAGTTTAATTTGCCCTTAAGGTACTTTGCCTAAATGGATTTCAAACATGAAAAATAAATGACAGTAAGACTGGAGTTAAATTGTTGCATATAATATATTTTAGCTATAGTTTCTAATCTTTTAATTATTGGAGATTCTAAGGACATGTATTACAGGGGTTAAGTTAGAGTATATTTTTTCTTTTAGCTGAAAATGAAGACAAAATAATTGTCCATGTGTAATTACAGGAAGAAATTAATGAAACCTGAGCAAAGCTACTCCTTTTTCTGTTTATATAATAATCTTTTAGGTCAAAAAATATTTTAGTACCATGTAAACAAATGTAATTTATCAGATTGCAGCATAGTACCCATAATGATACTTTCATTGTTCAGAAAAATAATATTAGTGTCATTGCAAGTCTACGCAATTACTGAAAGAGTCAATATATTTAATACAATTATTTTTAACAAGTTCTGTAACTTAAATATCCATCCCATGTTTTGATTGGAAGACCATATATTTTTACTATACTAGTCCAATGGTATTTAAAAATAATTGAATGAGATGAAAAATTAGTGTGGAATTTATGTTTTCTTCTATGAGTATTCCAGAGTTGTTCTAAATGATAAGCTAGGTGGGTGAAACAAAATACATTATTATGCCTTGTTGAAATTTAAAAAAAAAAAATAAAGGTTTTTCTGTTTTTCTTTAAAAGATAAACGTATGGGTAAAAATATTCCGGATAGCTCAATATATTCTGAGATAATGTAAGGATTTGGTTACAAGCTTACCAATTAATTATGTTATTTGACACTTGGGACCAGCTGAAGTGTGGCTGATGTGATTAAACACTGTTTTTATCTGCTCTATGGAAACATCTATACTGAAGTATTTATAATGATTTCAGTTTAAAAGTGATTGTTACATAAATTTGGTAACAAGAGAAAAAGCAAAAATGTGAAAATAACTGTTAGGCTTTAGACAACAAAACATGCCACAATAAGCAGCCCATCTCATCTATATCCTTGCAATTAATAGGGAAGAGTTAAGAAAGAAGTCTCACTCCAATATCAGCAGAACATTTTTTCAGCTCTATTGGTAAAAGTGCTTTGCAAGCACATTATAACCCACAGGTTTCCATTAGGACAGTGCACAGCACTGGTAGTTTATGAATAACACAGATCCTGCAGCTGTAACAGGACAGTAACATAACAGCCTGGAAAAACCTCACAGAAATGTTTTGGGTTTTTTAAGAGCCACTAGCCAGAAAGAGGTGTTTCTTCACAAGTTACCCCTCAAACCCACACTGTAGCAGCAGTGGAGGGCTGTGAGTATGGAACTGTTATTTGCACCATCTTTCCACAAACCTGACATTTAAAGTTTTCGGATGGGCTTGTCCTTTACTAGGTAATACTGTGCAATGCCATCGCTAGTGCTGACCGAAGGCAGTAGGACGCTGGAGTGTAGAAATGTTACTTTCTCATAATTCTTTCTGCTTACAGGTAACAACCATAAAGCTCCTTCCTCTAAGCTCAGTGTTGTTACCTGACAATAGTAATTAAAACAAATAAAGAGAAGAATTTGTGTCCCGCTGCAGCAGATAACTGGTTTGCACGTGACAGCACCAAAGCAACACTTCGTGCCACTGGACCATAGGCAGAATGTAAAAGCTGGTTGAGGGGGGGGAGAAAACCAATAACAGATAAATAAAAAGGATTTTTTGCATTTTAAACACTCAGAATAAAATAAAGTCTCTTTGTCATAGTCAGTTTATCACATTAAGCCTGAGCTAATATTTTCTAATCATAGTGACCTCATCCTGCCAGAATGTACCAGCCCCTAATCCTTGCTGTAATGTTTTCTCATTAGCTGCTCAGCATTGGCCACACTGGTTGTAGCAGCTAAGCACTGCCTCAGGCTCCACTGGAATTAATTACCAGAAGAAACACCGCTGTTTTGAATTGTCATCTTGAATTTATCACTTGCCACTTAATGTAACTCATCTGACCTAATACCTCCTCTGTGTCACCAGAGGCTCCGGCACCAGCCCGAGGTGGGCAGCGGTGGGGTGCTGCAGGTCCCCACCTGCCCGACCAGCCCGGCAGGCAGCTGCTCCCGGCCTGGCTACAATCCTGCCCCGCAGGCAGAGCAACCTAACGATGCCCCCAGCAAATTGCAGATTACCCATGCCTCATGCTGCATCTGAACCCAACTAAGACTCACTGGGAGCTGGAGCTGTTCCACGGAACAGGCGCTGCTTGGAGGCAGCAATCTCATTTGGCTGGATGGGGAGACACCAACCATTTGTTTCACTCATGTTACATTTTCAAAAAATAATGAAAGTGGCTGTTCACATACAGATGAATAAATGGCTGCAGGGGACCTCACAGAAATAGACCTGTGGCATTTTCTCCCAAATCATGAAGAAACTGCTCATTAAACCAGAATGCAAGTGAGTAGTATAATACAGGTACGAACTGCTTCTACCCCCTACATTTTCCATTTGTGTCAAGATGAAGGATCTTTCTAGGGTTTGTATCTTTAAAGTCCATAATGAATGCTTTCTTTTGCTTAAGGCAAAAACATTTTTCCAGTATAAAATACAAGTTTTGCCATGCACACACTCTCATCGCCAAGCCTAAATTTTACCTGTGAAGAACTTGCAATTGCAATTGACTCATTTCACATCTTTCTGACAAAAAAAAGAATGGCCAGAGCACCTACATTTCTGCTCAAATCTGTGTCTTTGCAAGCTCCATTGAAGTGCTTAATTCCACAAGAGATGTAATTTTACTGTTGTTGAAAACAGGAATGACTCAGTGTAATAAGCCAAAAATATCCTACAGATAACATAAATATTATAAAAATTGCCTTTTAGTAGGCTTCTAACAATAAAAATTCTAAACACGTTTCTTAGGCAAAAAGATTTCCTCTTGTTACCACACTGTATACTCATCACAGTAAACTTAGAGAGATGTATAATGCGATATAAACATTAATAGTTCCACAATTGTGTTTTAGAAAGACTATTTATAGAGAAAATACAAAATGTTTCCCAAAAGTATACTTAGACGTAAGCCACCATAATCTTCTTGCTCATGCAGCAGGAAATCTAATACACCAGCTCAATAAACCTGTAGGAAACAAAGGTTTTATGTAGCATTAAGAGTCACAATATTAAAATACCACATATTATATTCAACTACTCTTACTACACTCATTTTAAGAGCCAAGAAAATTAAGTGCCAGTTTGAGAATAATAATATCATAACATGCAGAAAGAGGCTAGAGAAGTACAGAACTAAGAGGACCCCTCATGATATCTTTGATGCTTGGGTAAGATATAAACATTTGAGAGTATTGATGTTTTGGGTTATCACCTGAAAATACTGCCCCAACAGAGTAGTATTCCCCAGAATCTGCTGAAAAATGCAAATTCTTATCAGCTGACTCAATGATGTTATTTCAAAATGTATACTTTACCTTTTTTTATTATTAAGAACAATAAAGTAATCATTATCATTGATATGTCAGTCAAAATCTGGATTTAAGTATAGGTGCATGATAAACATACATGGGTTTGTTTACATTAAAATAGGGTATAGAGACCATTGACCTTGGGATAATCTAGACACTTAATAAAAATACTTGCAATTTAGTCAGTGAGTCTTTTTGCAAAAAAATTACTATTTTATGAAGGTGTTTAAGTGTTTATTGCCTATACTATCTATTTCATCTTGCCTAGTAACTACTCAGATTTTTTAGCATAGGTAATGTTTGTAGGATTCAACTCCTGGATGCATAGCCCTAGAACTAAAGAACAAGAACTGAGAATCTCAGTTTCCCGTTCCCAGAATCCAAAGTCTTTGCTTCACTTCCAACTAACAGTGAAAGGTGCAATCTGTCAACATGTTTTCTTTTTTAATGCCACAAAAAGCCCAACATGGCTTTTGCATTTGTTTATAAGTTCATGACTGGATACTTGGTTGGGTAGGTTTGAAGAAAGAAGTTGGATGGAGAAGAAAATAATGTTTTCTAGCCAGTCATACTTTGTAAATGCTTACTGGATGGACAGAGCTTTGGAATGTTTTGGTGAAATGGGTTAATAGATGAAGGACAAGTTCATGATCAAGATACATTTATCATATAATTCACACTTGCATATACTGCTTATGTATCTGTCTAGTTATAATAACTTCTTCCATCCACGCAAAGAGGTGGAAAGCAATATTATTTTTAACAACTCATAGGTGGACTAATAACCCCTATAAGAGCATGAAATAACCTTTTGTTTTTTAAATAACATACCCAATTGTGACTTTAAGCAAAACTTAGACAAACACATCATTGAATAATACGAGCTGCACAGTGAGAGTAGAAGTATTCTGAGCTTGCATTTGTGTCACACATCTGAAAAAATGACCTTAGGTGCACATTCGTGGGACGTGTTTATTTTATCCTACTATTTAATTATAAAAATCCATATAAACTGAAGGAAGTACCAGCTGGCATAAAAAGATTCCCTGCAAGAGGAAAATACATCTAAAAGAAAATTGTGTATATTTGTTATTGGGAGACTGAGTTTATGCAAGCAATTGTCATGCAAGCAGAGTTGTGAGTAATAATGTGGCCTTTAATGACGGAATGATGGACCTGCCAAACACTAGCTCCTGCCATAGCCTGCTTGTATTTCCCTGCACAAAGATGCCCATCTGGGAGTTATTAACATATCCTCGTCAATTCAGAACCTACTTTAACATAATCCATATTTGTTGGAGAAAGTCCAACATCAGACAGAGAAGAGTGGACACGTGATCCGATGACACATTTCAAGCAGCACACATAAAGCATGCTTGGGCAGCTAAGCAATTCAGAAATGCAAATAGCAAAAGTGTTTCTCTTCCTAGATAAAAAGGACAAATCCCTTTTGGCATAACATCTTACACACTTTTAATACTGAATGGAAACAACAGAGGTAGGAAAGGGACAGGTAGGTGCTTTTTCATTTCATTCCAAGCATGCTGACATGCTGAATCTTGCACTGAAGCTGCTGGTTTTGATGCCCAATGGATGTTCTGCTGCATGGGAGTAGTGAGAGAGAATGCAAATTCTCTTATACCAGGAGCATCTCACGCCTGTTTATCTGGTACTTACGAAAGTGAGCATTGTTTATTTAAAGGGACCCAAACTCAGCATGAAGGAAGCCCTTCATTAGAAAATTGGTTGACCCTACAAGACAGTCTGCTCTTTGAAGCTTTTTTCATAGAATTAGATTTTCGTTGTTCTTTATAATTTTGGATCATTCACTATTCATAAAGTTTTCTGAAGTTTGGAATTTTATTTTAAAGCGTACACTGGTATTTCTGAATCCCCACTACGTTATTTGCAAAAATCCTCGAAACTTGCATACAGATGAGATACTGTGAGAGTGCCAGCACTCACAGAGGGCTTGGCACAGCACTCAGATGTACAGTATTCCAGGATGTTGACAGCTAAAAACTAAGTCCCTTTTTAAACTCTCAACTTAATGGAATGTGATGTTTACTGACTTCAGTTTCTGACTGGATAGAACCTCAGAAACCTCTTTTTCCTCCTTTTTCATCCAGTCTTACTCAATTTTGTAATTTTTGTTGTTCAAACTAATATTGTTTATGACCTCTAAAGACCTTCAGGGAGATGATACTTTTCCCATCACCCAATCATTACAGATTGATTCCAACATATGTCTGTAAGTAACAAAAGGCTAGTGTAAACAATAGCTTCCCATTAAACTTCAGTTAAACATTAGGACTGCTGTCTAAAGATCACAGTTAAAGATAACTGAAGTGTTACTATATTCCTTTGTGTAGTTCAGTCATGACCCTAATTAATGTGTCTATTTTAGACATGTATTTCTTTAAGTAATGGGTGGTTTGTTTGGACAATTAGGCAGAGTTGACAAGGAAATTTTCCATCAAACTGGGTCATAAAAAGTACATTATTCAGCATTATTATGAGTAAAACACTATTTATTACCTGAACTTTACAATACACCATTATCAATCATTACCTGTCATTAAAGTATGTTAACATCAGATCAAAGAGGCAAAGCCAACTTAAACAAACAGAGGTGCAGAGAAGGCTTTTAGACTTGCTTACTTAAATTGAAACAAGTGTAGCTGAGTCCATTGATTAGCTAGAATTTCCTTTCAAGTGAAGATGCAAATCAGCTAATCACTGCAATCTCAAAGCAGCCTTTATTCCTTGACACGAATCACAGCTGTGCTCTTTCCAAGAGGGAAGTGGCTAGATGAACCCACAGAAATATGGGAAAATACCACAGGGGTTTCTGAATGCAAGTTTAGATTCACTCTCACATCAACTCTCACCTAAAATATTATTTGACAATTCATTAAAAATAATCAACATAAAGAATCTAAAACAGAGGGAAGATCGTAGTTTTAAGGGATTAATGTATTTAAAAAGACTCAAAGTGCTGATTCAGCAAATTATTCCAGGCCCCCAAAGCCAAGTGTTTTAGGTAACTGTTTTCACAGTAGCATCACCCCAGTGTTTGAGTTATAGAACAGGACTCCCTTTGTGCTAAGTGCCATGTAATGCTCTCAAACACAATCACTCAGGTACACTTTGTGCTCATAGAGAAAGTCCTGCAGAGAGGTCTCTCATCACATTCTGTGCCACTGACCTCAACAGCCATCTTGAAAACCAGGAAATGATCCCTGAAAGCACAACCCTTTTGCAGCACTGAATTAATACTGTTTTACGAGCAACGTTATAGTCAAACAGTTGCAATATTTCCTTGGAGCTTGCACAAGATGTAAACTGTTGGGCAAGTTTTTCACTCAAAAGATTTTACAAGTATGAGCAAGTTTGGATTTTTTCCAACTATGCTATTTAACAATCTTACTGTAGTCTGCAATTTTATTCTGTCCTGCAAGATTCAATCAATGTTTCAGAGAGCTAAGAAGGACAAAACTAGAAGTCTCAAACTATCTCTGATCAACCCTATGCCAAATCTTTCTGAAATTTCTGAACCATTTGGATTTCTAATTTCTCAATACACAGTTAATCATCTCTTTTCTTTTCCAAATAAGATTATAAGTCATAGACACACATCAAACGTCACTTCCATGGAAATGTTTCCCTCAAAAAGAAGTTCCATATCAAAGGGAACCATAACATGCTCTCATTTCTTCTATTAATCACAGCTTCTGTACTACAACAGAACCAAACATTTGCTCCAGCACAGGCCAGTGTGCAGGATCAAAATTTCTAACCATAGCTTCATTCTATATTGCACAAATATGCAATATATATAATAAACTGTGGGAGGTTGATTTAGGAGAGTGTGGTAGTCCTCAAGGTTTCAAAAATAATTATCTGGGCTTTTTTGTCTTTATTAGGAACCAAAACATCGCTCAGCAGCGTTCCCTCATCAGACGTGTTTTAAGATTTGATAGATTACTGGAAGCAAGCTAGATAATTGTTATATGTCTCATTACTCCTCTCTTTTTAAGCTTATTTCAACACCCAGTAAGCTCAATAAGCTTATTTACACAACAAAACCATTAACTTTATACAAATATCTCCTATTTACTGACTTTAATCCTGATCATCTAGGTAAGAGAGAAGAACCACTCCCAGTGCATAGTTGCACATTTTAGCTCACCTGCAGATCATCACCAGGTTGTGTTGGGGGAGGGGTGTGGATTGTTGTTCTGGAGGATTTTTATTTTTTAATAAAAGCATGGTCATTAATGAAGTATTAGCTCAGAGTTACTAGCTCAGAGTTACCAGGCTGTTCCAATGTGAACGCTGCTCAAGGCTCTTTCATTTTTCAGTTCAGAACCATATGAACTACTTATTACTGCTTAGACAACAACCTCTCAGAAAAATGAGAACTTCAAAAGTTAATAGCTGCACAACACTGCTTAGAATTAAAAGCCTTCCTTTGTATCTAGCTGAGAGGTACCACACCTATGATGTACACATTTCCACTAAATGGTTCATGAAACAAAGAAAAAGATCACACAAACAACCCTTTGAAAGAGAAGGCAATGCCTCACTAAATCTGCTTTACTTATGCATAAAGGAAGGTGTCACAGAATCGTTTAAGTTGGAAAAGACCTTTAAGATCGTCAGGTCCAACTATTAATACAGCACTGCCAAGT
The DNA here is from genome assembly GCA_013396775.1 of Cephalopterus ornatus. Classification (NCBI taxonomy): domain Eukaryota; kingdom Metazoa; phylum Chordata; class Aves; order Passeriformes; family Cotingidae; genus Cephalopterus; species Cephalopterus ornatus. The sequence continues at coordinate 277,616 of VZRE01000863.1, forward strand.
CCACACTAAACCATGTCCCTAAGTTCCACATCTATACTGCTTTTAAATACCTCAGAGGATGGTGAGTCCACCACTTCCCTGGGCAGGCTGTTCCAATGCTTGACAACCTTTTCAGTGAACAAATTTTCTAATCTAAACCTCCGCTGGCACAACTTGAGGCCATTTCCTCATATTAACATTTGTTGGCCACTCAGAGTATTTTAAAAGAAAAAAAAAGATAGAAATTCTAGATTTGTATTGGTATTTGACTAACTAGGACTTAAAGCGACAAAAACCCCTGACAAATCTAGAAAGTATGATGCATAATGGTAATGTTCTATATATAGAAGTGGTCAAAAACATGACTATAAACACAAGTGTGCATTATATACAAAAAAGATAGGGGCTAGTCTGTGTACGTAAATAATACCTACTCTATTTTGAAATACAAGACCTGTCTAGTAATTTTTGAATCATTCACCAGCTATTGAAATATAAGTACCTTTTATGCATAAAACATTATGCCTTTGATGCTATAAAGTCACTAGTGCCCACACATTGCCAGAAATGAGATATAACACTACATAAACCCAAATATGAAACAGGAACTCACAAGAAATAGATTAAAAAAAAGGGTATATAGCTCAAATTTGTCAAAACAAATAATGCTTTGGGGCCAGTTTGAAACCTTCCCAATGCAAGAGAACAGGTGGTAGGGCCAAGAACTTCAGAAAGGAGTAAGAACATGAGATAGAAAACATTAATTGCTCCTCATACTTTTCTGGTTAATTATGACAATTTTGTAATTTTTTTGTACTATCAAAGTGCTCCATTAAGGCAGCTTTAACATCTTATCAATATTCTAAGAAAACAGATCCTATAAGCATCAGAACACTTGTTGTGAAGGAGCTAATCCTGTTTTCAGAAAAGCCAATGATTCTCCCACACTCCATTTTTAGAAACAATTTCACTGAAAACAACACTCAAAAATAGAGCATTCTCCTTTCTTTCTCCTCTGCTTTTTTTGGTGTAGCTGTTATGTTGCTTTACTCAACCTGGCCTACTACATTCCATATAGCTACATGATTTTACCTTTTACAGCTCATTTTTAATTGCATATCATTGCTACCTTTCATATAGAGAGACAGGGCTCTGCCATTCTTACTAATTATCCAAATCACTAGTCACTGTTTGCCTGTGTGTGGCCTTGCCTAAAGCTTTCAACCGCTAGTTATGTCACTAAATCAAAGCAAGTTGGAGGTGTCTCTGCTGTAGTGACAAACTAATAAAGGTTGCACGACATTCCTTTTAAGCCGTTTGGAAGTATTCTTTCTAGGATTACAGCACTCAAATACAATGAATAATTTGGTGGAGGCAGGGAGACAGGGAGGGCTGGAAGGTTATCCCGTGCTGTGGGTTAGTGCACTGCTATCCTGCTGAACTGCAGCCACAACAGCACTGCAGCCCTAACCACATTGACTCAGTCTTAAACACATTTGGTGCTCTCACCACAGTGTCCTCTTGCCTCAGGACAGCTCCAGATTCAACATTTGTGTTTGAGAACACTTTGGAAAATGTCTTTTTCTGCATGCTACTCACACTGACCGTGGTCTGCCTCTTTCCTCACAGTGGATTTCAACTCTGACTCCTAGGTTTTTTTAGTGTTAACTAACAATACCACTTTTACTAAATGAAATAGTAAGATCCAAAATTGATAAAAAGCTAACATCTTCCTTGTTGTTAAGCCACAGAGGCAGTGTGGGCAGGCATGCGTGCACTTTTGCCATGTCCTGCTCTTGGACAGGATGGTAGCAATGCAGTCAGTGTATCCTGGCAATGCAGCCATCACACCTTGTTCGTCTGAATGGATACACCTTGCCCTGTCTCTCACATATACATCCACTTCCTCTTTATAATACTTCTTCATCCTTTATTTTCCACTCTAAATCCATCAAAATAAGAAGAGTAGCTGTCCATGTCCAAAACTCCCCCCCTAGCCTTCTCAAACTGCAGTCACATGTAAAGCAGGGCAGGAAATAAATTTTTTTTGAACTTTCAGAATTTTTCATGCACTTTTCCCCAAAAAAAGTAACGCTTTCTGAAGTACTTCACTGCATGATGAGAGAAGGAAAAGGAAAAAGAATCTCCCACTAGATCCAGGGGGCTCATGGAGCAATAAGATGATATGTAAGGGATACTTGCACCCATTTCTAACTCTCCTGTTCCCCTTTTCATAAATCAGTCCCTGGAGTAAGACTATAAGGTAGTTTATGCCACTCCATTCTCTGGTCCCCCTAAATCTTTAACACAAGATGGCTCATCTGTAGCATTGCAGGCAGAGGCGCTCATTCAGAAAGAGACACTTGGCTGGAATCGCAGTGGCAGAAACAGCAATTTTCACTTTACAGCCCTGACCTCAGCCCACGTGGTCCAGGCTAGCATGCACACACGGGCCATTTGATAAGTCTGCCTGTGTCCATTCTGACAATGTTTTCCACCCTCAGCCCTGCAAACTTTGCCCACAGAAGAGTTCAGGCAGGCCACTGAGCTTTTACAGAGTGTTTAAGCATTAATGAATCTGCTTTTGCCCTTCACAAGAATTTGTTAAAAGAAAAAAAAAAATCTTTGATTAGTGCTAAATGAAACAATTACAGAAATTTCCATTCAGAACAAAATTATATTCATTTTATTAGTTCACATTTTCCTATTTTGCTCTCGTTCTTCAAAAAACATCGGTTAGTAATTTTACATCCTAGCAGGAAAACATTAAATACTTATAATACCACTGATGGAGTGAAAATACTTAGGTTTTATGATGTCTCTCCAGAGATAGATATTTAATACTCTACAGATAAGTTAATTTAGCATAAAATAGTGTAATATCTTCCTTATTTCTTTTCATTCATTTTCAAATTATAATATCAGGCCATGAACAAGTCACACATCACATGCTAGTCATCATGCTCGGATTTCCCAATTCACTAAGAAATGCAGAAACTTTCTAGCTTCCATTAACACCAGTTTGTCACCTCTGCATTTTCTCACTCAGAGAAGAAACGTCTGTACAGTGAAAACCAGAACAACCACCAGTTATGATGCTCTGAACCGCCATCACCTGGAATTTGTTCAGGCCACCACAATCTCATGGTCAGGTATATGATCTGTTTTGTGATTTTTGCTGGCATTACGTTTGTCCAAATGAGTCTTATTAATTTCTTTTTTTGGCCAAAGGTTTTGACAGAATTCAGAGGAAGCTGACTCTGAATCAAGAATAATTTTTCATAGCAGTTTGCCTACACTTCATGGTTAAGCGTGCCAGCAAAAGCATGCTGGGAGCCTCTCTAAATGGGATAGACAATGCCTCCAACCATCTCATGGCTCATGAGGGCAGCAAGGGCTCTGCTGCAGCCAAGCTGGGTGCTGGCAGATGGTGGACTTTTCAGGGGTGGGCTCAACCACTGCTTACTCTGATAGAGAGAGCTCTTTTCAAGTAGACCCTGAAGGTTTCAGGGAACACGATCTTCAGTTATTATGAACATCAATCAGCTTCATACGACCACATATTCCTATTTCAAAAGGATTAACACAGGGCAAATCTGCAGTAAATGCACTAAAATCAGTCTGCAGCAACTCTATAGTAGGAATTTTGTGCCTCTTCTCTCATGGCAGGTCACCCACTAGACTGAACAGGTCTAAATCCTAATTTATTTTGCAATGAAAGTATTATGTGAAGCATGTGGATTTGGCCTCAGGGTGGACTGGCAAAAAAAAAACCAAACAAAAAACAGGTCACTACCGCATTAATCCTTATTATAGATGTTACCAAGAAGAAAACAATTCTCTGAAATTTTAATTTCTCTGTTATCCCTTGCCCTTGGGTCAACTTAGTTTTGACTTTCAGCAACTGGGGTGTTCACTGAGGAATAAAAAGTTATGCAACTGACCCAATCTTCTGTTAGACTAATGAAAAAATCATGTTGTGTTTTCGGTGGGTTTTTTTGTTAAATCATGGCCCTTGCTATTCACCAACAATCAAGTGCTGAAGAGCCAATAAATTATTTCCAAAAGGAAATGTAAACAACTTTCTCTGAGGAAGGACTGCATACAGTAGGCTGGAACCTCCTTCAAGTTAATTGCAACACAGTTCACTAATGAAACTTTCCATCTATTAAATCTTAACAGGCATAACTATAAAAATGGCGCCAAGCTCTCTCTCCTGCCTAGGAATGCTCCAGACAGCATCTGCAGGGACTTTCACACTTATTGTCTTTGCAGGGATTAGCAATTATCCCTAAATAGCAATGGCAACATAGAGCTAATTTCACACCACTTACGCATTTTCAAATTAATTTATATACTGAAGCTGGCTGTAGCAAAGATTATAGCAATGCTACCTGGTTCTTGCCAAGTAGTGTACAGCTGATCTGACACAAAATGCAGTGGTTTATAGGAATCATCTTCCTTTGCTTTCACTGAGGTCAAGATTAGGGTCATGATGGGCAAGGACATAACCAGTGCTTCAGCCAAGACCTATGCTTGCTTTAGAGGCAAAAATTGAAATTCCACCCACTCATACCTATTCAAAAGAGAACATGAAGTCCATCTCTCCTGACACACAGCATGTTGATCCACTACTGCTCTTAATCTTGCATTAATTTCCTCTCACCTATGCTTTTAGCTGTTGAAACTCTTAATTGATATCTGTGTTTCTCATCTGCAAGATTTATCAAAGATCTTCTGCTGGCTCCCATCAATATATTTTTAAGCCTTGCTTTTCTGCCACCTCCTCCATGTTTTCAATTGCCCTTTGCTCATTATCTTTAATCTACAAAACAGCATTAAGAATGACCCAAAACATGTGGATCCATTCATTCCTGAATACTTTAGTGACTGTACATTCTAAAAGAGTAAAAAATTCTGAGTGTCCTGGTTGACTTGAGACTTGCTATCCAGAGAGGAAAAACATCCTTTTGCTCTTTTCCTCTGTTCAGTGACACTACTGAAGAAGAAGCAATAATTTTAAGTCAGGCAGGTTGCACTTTCAAGGAGAAAGTAGCAACATTTTTGAAGGCCTAGGACTGGACATTAAATAACCATAGCTCTGCTTCTTAGCTTAAGTAAGCTAGAATGCCGACACTGATAGACCAGTTGAATGATCTCACTTATGATCTGATTCCATCAGGCTAAAGCTGGGAAGAAAATTTATCTCCACTATATCCAAGTTTGAGTACTTGAAACTGAAGTGTTAATTACTTGAACAAGACAAAAAGTGCATTTTCTGCCAGGTATTTTTCCTCAATAGCTTTACTGTTTCTCCTTTGACACTTGTTACTGAATTTCTGGATTTGACTCAGGTACATGATTTCTGGATGTCCTTATCAGCTCAGTCTTTGACCATTATTAATCAGGGGTAAACATATCCCATTCACACGTCTATCTTAATTACTTGGATACATTGTTTGTTCCAATATGCCTTACAATACGCTCATGAAAACCAAAGCACTCCTCTCTCCCCTTAATTTGCCTTTTAATTCGAGTAATAAACTTCTATTGTATTACACCATGGAAGGATATTGTATGAGCATTCCATGATACTGCATGAGTTGCAGAAATACCAGCTAATAACATATAATACATAAACTGTAAATAGATTTTCTAAATAAAAACTACAAATATATTTTTATTATCCACAAGTTATAAGTGGCAAACACCAACAAAGTGTGTGGTGCTATGTAGTAGACTGACTGAAAGAATATAGCCTGACATTCAGGAAAGAAAAAGATTTAGAAGTTTAAAGCATAACTATTTAATTCTCCTCTTTAATTCTCTTCCAAAGCTTATCCAAATATTAAATGTTGTCTTAACTGATTATATGTTATTTATATATTTTATCAGGCTCAAAACTTATTCCGAGCAAAGGCATAGTACCTAAAATAAAGAATTCCTGTCTCCTCACAAAAAAAAAAAAATGTAAAAAAAAAAATCAATTTTTCAAGTTTATGTGAAAGGCTTTTTAAACGTAGTTGTGAACCATTTCATTTCTGACTGAAAATAGGAAGCTGCAGCTCAATGTCAGTTTTTCGTTTAAGAGGAATGAGAAATAACTTGGCTTGCAGCAACTGTTTATTGATATTAATAAAAATATTAATGTTCAGCTAGGTCTTTCCTCTGTATGAAATAATCCTAGAGTAATTTCATGGCTGCTAGGTAGCATAGCTATAAAGCTGAACTGTTCTGGGAAAGGAAGTAATTGCAGAAAGGAAGGTTGGATCTAGAGAGTGGAAAAAAATACTGATTTTATTTTAGTAACAGATTCTACCATCAGATGCCTTGAAATAGCTTTTATATTTTTGCAGAGACAGAGGGAGGAAGTCAGTGTGTGTTGATCTTGTACTCCTGAGAATTTCTCTGGGAGCATTTTGCTAAACAAGTCTTGGCAACCCGTCAGCATCACAGTTCAGGGGCAAACACTGAGATCAACTAGTAAGAGTTCACTAATGAGTTCTCGATCTAGCAAACAGTTTCTAGGAAAGCTATAGCACTGTGCACACAACAGATAAACCACCTCTTGAACTCCAAGAATCGTTAACTGACCTGCATATTGCAAGTATGAGTCCTGAAGTGATTTTCAAGGTGTTCCACCTCTAAGATTAGTCCAGGCAAGCTGTACATAAACATTAGGTACTAGCATGACACTGAACTACCCATAACATTAGAGTGTTCCCTTGGCAGGACAGTTATGGTCTCGACACAAGTTTATAGCAAATCATACTCTGCACCAAGGCTCACTTCAGAACGCCCAAATCCCTTCACTTGAAGTGGTATACAATCAGGTAACTGTAGGGTGGAACTTTTTCCTTACTGAAGGTCAGCATCATCTTTTTGTCTTTCCACCTGAAGTTAACTGTTGCTGATGAGTATAACAGACCAAGACAACTTTGCAAATATCTGGCTCAGGAGCCACGTTACCCTGAGAAGCAGTTCCCAAGACATAGCAAAGCACTTGGCTCCTGCTGCAAGCCTTTTGTGAGAGAAACTGGGAATGAAAATCACTAAAAAAATATTAGCTGGAACCCTGTCTTCACCACTTCTCTTTTTCAGACTAAGCTTTTTCATCCTGGATGGACCTGCCTTCATTTTCTGTATCTGCTACATTTTTGGTAGTAAGCAATAAAATAAAAAAAATAATTATATCTGCATTATTTTGATCATTCTTTATCTATCCATAGGATACTATCAAGGCATTTCCAGTTGTATTTGGAATAGAGATACAAGGAAGTGAGAGGATAATTATCCAGCACAGATCTACTCTCATCCCATTAACCAATTTTGAAGTATAAAGTAATGCTAATAAAGGTAATTCAGATGCAAGATTAACCTCATCCAAATTTCTACAGCCATGAATTTCTTCCCACTATATAAATGCAAATACACCTCTACAACCCCACCACAGCAACCAAGTACCCTATTTGCATTTAACTTCATCTGTCTGTGGCATTTTTATTTTTGGTTAGCACCTTTTGTTTGTACTTTTGTACAGTTTCATTCTTCTGCTCCTTCAAAGTCCCAGTTGTAATTCAATTGACTCAATAAAACACTACACCAAAGCAGAGGCAATCTATGCAACCAGTGGGGCCATGAACCAGTACAGCTCAAGAGGAAGGTTGAGGCACAGAACTTGCGTGTGGCAGTTCTGGTGAGGGATAACACTCAGCCTTCCTCTCCTAGATCAATACCACCTCTTTCTCTCACATGGTGTCCACAGACAGCGTTGTCACACAAGCTAGTCCCTTGTTCTTTGGTGATGGGCATTCAGCTGTGACATCCAGTAAACTGCAAGTTGACTAGTGGCCAGAACCTGCACAACCTACATGCCATAACATCAGCTTGTTTGCTCCCTATACCTTCTCCAAGGATATCTTCCTCTTTTCTCAAGAGTGCGACAATTCTCTGTACCAAAGAAATAAGGGCAATACATACATGAAGGGAAGCAGATGACTGATGCAAGCAGAACTTTGTGAAAAGTAAAGCAGCAGCAAAGAAAACAAAACAAAAATAGTTTCTTATAACCATTACCTCAAATGAAACTTCAAAACAAGCAGAGAGTTAAGAAAGATACTGAAGGAACATGGAGTCATACTTTGACAAAGAACTGCTGTATTAAAAAAAAAAAAAAAAAAACCACGAAAAAACCTCCATACAGAATAAGCAAATGATTTTGAACTGTTACATGTACTTTTTTCAACTTTTGTGCAAACTTTTCATCCCAGACCCATCTGAAGTTCATTACATTCTCTGCTAAGACTTTGGTGGTGGGTCTTAGGATATCTGAAATACCTACAGGGAATCCTATCATGATGAAAACAAATGTCGTATGAACAGAAACTGCAAGAATAACTGATAACAGAAAAGATCACCATGTTTACACAGACAGACAGCCTACAGCTGGGCACTTACTACTTTGATGTTTGTGTGCCAAAGAGAAAAGGAAATAGTTTTCCTTAACCAAGACTTGAATAAGTATTTAAAACTTCAACTTTTCCTTGTTATCTCTGTTACAGTCCATACAATTATATGTACTCTTCTTTTTGTTACATTTCATGACAGCTCCCCAGAATCTATGAATAACAGTGTGGTAAAATTTGAAAAAGGATGTGCATATGTTTAAGGAAAATGAAAAACAGAATAAGACCGTGGTGTTCAACCTTTACTATACTGCATGATGGATGTAGAGCAGCTCTGCAAGAATTTATGAATACTACATGTTGACCTGGTTATTGAAGTGTTTATTGTTTGACTATATTGACTTAAATCAACAACACAATTGGGAAAACAGTGAGAAATCACTCAAAATAAGATACCCCAATATAGCTTCTTAGAGCTAGTTAACAAAAAATTTCCCAAAATGTTTCCCATGAAATATCTGCCTCCTGGACAGGGCAAGGGTTTTAGTCTTTTTTGCCAAGTGAAGCCGTGGCTGGAAGCAGAAAAAGGAACACTCATTTTCTGTATAGATAGGAACCCAAGAGGGAGTTGTTCACACAAGGGACATCTGCCAAAGCGTTTAGGTTTGTCACGCTTTGTTTGAGCCTAGAGATTGATAAATTTATAGGCAAGGCTGAGAGACAGGTACAATTTCAAAGCTATAGGGTTTTTTTCCCTGGAATTTTTAATTTATGAAGTTAAATAAAAATACTTGGGCCAGTATTTTATTAGAACAAATTCCCAACTAGACAAGTATGATTATGAACCCAGGTCAGTGCCCTGACCTACTGCACTGTTCTCAAAATTCATTTTTGCCATATTACATGAAAACAAAACATCTGCCAGTTATTCACGTTAAACCAGAACCTGGAGCTCCAACAATGTGGTTTAAAATAAAAATCAACATTTTTAGTTGGTTTTTCTTGATTCTTTTGCTTCACAAGAGGTCCAGTTATTTTAGTAAAAGAAAAAAATATTTAGTGTCAATAGTGTGGTTAAATGAAAGTTTTGAGTGTTATTTCTGTAATACATTGCAGAAAATAAGACTTCAAATTTATATCTGAATTACAATTATTTGATTAGAAGGATACAGTATACTTGAGCATAGAATTCAGAAGATAGTTACTAAATTTTGTATTCTAACTATTTTGAAGATATACCAAGTTCTTTTTTTCCAAATGATCAAAATTTTAATTAGACCTTTGCTATTTGTGTGCTATGCTCACTTCTAGAAATCTTTACTTTCTTAGTAGTGTCATTGGAATGAAAGAAAATAAAATTATTGTCAGGAATTATTTAGGCATAATTTCTCTGTATATAATAAACAAGTTTTCATTAGAACAAAAACCTCCACATACATTTAGCACACATTCATTTGGCAAAAATAGAGAAGCAGATATGAGAACTTCTGTCTATCCAGTTATCAAAACTTCTAATGCAGTCACCAAAATACGTACACACTAGGTATAGACTCCCACCCAAATGACAAAACCAGCACAGTACCCAGACACAGTCCCAGTGCTGACAGACAGAACTAGATGGCAGACACATGTTGGAAAGCTGTGGGTGCTGATGCCTTGCTTTCCCATCCTAGCCAAAGGCACTGGAGAGCATCAAGGATGGGTAGGCTGAGAGGTCTGGCTGAAGACCTGCAGAAGGCATTTCCAGCAGAACAAGTTGTGCTGTTTAATAGTTTTCTGGGTAATTTATATTCAGTTACTCAAGAAAGTCCTATCATATCTGGCCAGTCTCACTGTCACCCCAATCATTAAGCACTCACTTGCTGATTTCACCTCCTACCAGGAGCAGGAAGGGCAGCATAACAAGCAATAATGATTGATCATTACTGCTTAAGCAGTTTCTAAGCTAAGATACCAAAGGTCTCACATTATTCCTTGGCCCATGAGGAACAGCATGAGGTGGAAGTGCATTTTCTGCAGCCTCATGACACATTTCCATCCTTGTTCTACCCAGTTCAAGAAGTATCATTCAATTAAATAATGCAAAAAATGCAGGATTGAAGAAACGTAAATATTATTCACGTTTGCCTTTTTACTGCCTGAATTAACCAAGTATCTTTTTGTATGACAACTCAGTCAGCTATCCACAGGAAGCCACCTTTGCTATCTGTTTTTCCTCTGGATGGCTGCATTGCCCTCTGCAAAGGGCTGCACCTTGAAACCAGACTGGGTGCAAAGCTGCAGCAGACTCAGCAATTTGTGCACTAAGCAAGGCACTTTGTGAAGAGCTGATGACAGGAGGGCTCCAAAACTGGTGTGGGTAACACTGAGAGACTTGAGGACCCAGCTATGAGCCCTGAGCACCACAGAAGGTCTCCGGCTGGCTGAGCCGAGGGACTCACCACCTTCCTGTGCGACGCTTCCAGGAGAGGCACTCAGTGTGGAAAGCTTCAGATGGCCGTTTGCAAGGTGTTGTTTGTGGGGCCTGGGAAAGTCTGGTACTTGTTCTCTCACACTCAGCCCCAAACAGCCAAATCTCATGCCTCCCCAGACATTCTGCAAAAGCTGTACATTTAATAGGGCTTGCAAAAAGACTAAGGGTTTGCTTCTCAAATAAAGAAGGGATGAAAGGAACTTTCCTGGGGTTGTGCTGGCTCAATTCCTGTTTGATTGACTGCTCATGCTGTTGCGATGGTGGTTATTAGAGCTGGTAAAAACACAATTTCTGTCCCACAGGAATTTCCTATATTTCAACATTTGTTTCCATTCTGAAACAGCATTAAATATTTCAAAATAATGAAGACTTTCATGGATTGAGTGGCCCTAAAATAAATTAAGAAATGTCATTGTGCATGTGTGCATGAACACATTTTCAATCCAAAGGTCTAACCTCTTTCCTCCCCTAGACAGTCACAAGGGTTTACAAGAGTTTTATTTCCAGATTTATCATATCAGTATTCTAGCTGATTGCTATTCCTTGGGAAGACCAGAGTGCAATACGGAGCTGCCACCGCACTGCTTTCCCCCCTCCTTCCTTGGCTTCCCCAGTCTTCTCAAATCCTAGATATCTTAGGAGCATAAAGTAATCATTTGAAGATTTCTCCAGAAAACTCAGAAAGCACTAAGCTAGCAACAGCTAGATCCTGTATTCTCCCCTTTGCTTACTGTACTTTTGTGGCATGCACTGAAATGTGAGGAGTAGGTGATTAAAAATTGCTAACCTTAGTGTCCTCGGTTGTCAAATGGTCATTTGAGTCTACAGACATGCCAGGCAGTTCAGAGCAATCTTTACACAAAATGAATAAAATTCCACTTCTTGTTTAGCTGCTGTGCACATGTAGTGACAAAAGCCACCTCCTTTTGTCCAACATGGCTGCATTTTGAGGGAGGAGGAAGATGAGAATGTGAGAACAAGCAGCTAGCAGGAGTAAGCATGTGATGACCTGCACGGGTTCTCCAGCATGGTAATTGCTGTCTTGTTCTCTTTTTTCCCTTTTAAAATAACATATAGCCTAAAATGGACAAATGACATTCTGTTCCTCTCTAAAGACATAAGTGAAGGAACCAACTATCCTATCTTCACATCTTTTGAGGTTCTGATGAGAACCTTGTTACCAATTTTGCACCATTCATCCCTCAGTCACAGATCCTCCCATCCCTGGCTGAACCATGTAGTGCTAAGGTTAATATTACTGCATCACAGCCTACTAGGTGGAATGTAGCTGTGTGAGTGGCTCTTGGCTTAAAATAGTCTTTATGAAAAGCTATGCTTTAGGGAAATAATTTTAGTAGAGGAATGTCAGATTTTGCTCTTGTTGAAGAACAAAATCTAACAAGGGTGGTTGTCAGCTATTAGACTGAAAAACTGTACAATCCTTTTAAGTTACATATAATGATTTTATAGCCTTTTAACAAGAGGAGCACCACTGGGTAGAATTTTAACAAGAGAAGCAGGAGTGGCAATTTATTAATTCATTTTAAAACAGCTAAATTCCCCAAGTTCTTCCTTGATTTAAGCCATTGCCTATATTACAAACAGAAGGTATTATAAGCATCTAGAGCAGCCATGGTTTTGATAAAACTCTCTTAAGTAATGATGATCCTACAGCATTCAGACAAGTCAGGGGTCAATATGACCTTATTTGCCTGGGCCGTTCATTAGGAGCACTCTTTCTGCAGTACCATACTTCTGGTACCTCTGAATACACAGAGGATTCATGCTTGAGTTCTGCATGTATTAAGAATGCAGCCATAGCAACTACTAGCATTAATGAACTATTTGCTTATGCAGTAATAATTAACTTCCATTACATTACTTTGTGTGATTACTTTCTTAATTGCCTGAATTATGCATCCATTTAATATTTAATAACCATTCTCAGAAATCAGACACTGGTAAAAAAAACAAATTGCTCACAGTTTCCTTGCAATAATTAAGCTCACAAGAATAAATGAAACCTTTTAAAAATGAATGCCTTGTGATTATATCCTTGCATATAGAGCAAGATCCTAAATTAGCTATTTATTAAGTCTAAATTTAAGACCAAATAGTACATTTTTCACATACGCCTTGGGAAATCAACCTATACAATACCTGACATCACCAGCATAATTAAGTGCCATCTATTTACTTTGAGAGTCACAAATTCTGCATTAGTATTTAGAACGTTCAGAAGTGTGCATGAGGAAATATTTTAAAATGCTTCCTGGGAAAAAGAGCATCTTCTTTACCTGAGGTAGCTGCTTAGTTGTGCTTAAAGTACTGGAAAGATCTGTGAAGCGTAAATAGCCTTCTGATGGGGAGGGTTGGGAAGGATTTTTTTTGTCATGTTTTAATTTACATACAAACAATGGAAATACAGTTATACAGCCTGAGGTCAGGCTTACCAAACAGGATGAAATTCATTGTTGTATATGAAAATAATGTTTACAATCAAAAACAAGCAGTCTGATCTACTTGTTTTTTTCACGTTGTCATCTGTCTCTGAGCCCTCGTGCCCTGCTAGCACCCAAGCAAAGCCACATGCTGATTTGCAAAGTGATAATGCCATTATGTTATCACACATCAGCTTTGTTTCCCAGTGGTTTGCAATGCAGTCACCAGGTTAAATAAAACGTGCAACTCTTTTACTGTAGATCACTTTGATGAAGAGAGTCTACTGAGCTGGACAAGACAGATAACTGTTGTGAGGTTTTTTATTCTGCCTTTTTTTCCCCCTTAAAATTGCATTTGCAAAATTGCTCTGCCATTCCAGGTTGATTATGGCAGCCATGTACAGATGTATTTATCTGAACCATAACACTGCTCGGCTGAAGCTACAGGGATACCAGCACGTTACTTCCTCTCTTTTCCTGGGCACACGTACTACAAGTAAAATGTATACCATGAAAAACATTTCAGGCATCCTACACCCAAATAAGCCTAATCCAATAAAGAAAATAAATGAAGGGCTTATTTGCCAAGAGGCAGGTGAAGGAGGAGTGGCTGCTCTCCCCCTTGCCCATACAGGTGGATCATTTTCAGTGAGACACACATGAAGCTGCAGGGAGCCAGAGAGGAAGGGAGGGATAGCTCCCCTTTGGGGTGTCAGGAGCCAGCAATGGCTACAAGTCCGAGTTCCCAAACTGAGCTAAATTGATGCCAATCTCACTGGCTGTTGTTACAGTGGGCAGCATCATTAGGATTTGCTTTTTAAATGATCTCTCAGCCTGTAAGTCTGAGAGCTGCTAGCAAAGCAAGGTTAGAAAGAAAATGATGGCAGCATGTTGATGCTTCACAGACCTCATGATAGTTTCCGTCTGTCATTATTTACGTCTGACTAGATGCGTCATGTCAGCTACCTAGAAGGCACTTTAATATGAAGCTCTTGTTTTCCTCTGCTTTTTCACATCCAGACTGAGTATTATTATTTTTTTTGCATCACTACACTTAGGTGAAGCTTGCTTCAATCTCTCCATAATGACACACAAAGAAATAAAAATTGTTTAGCTCATGTTATTATACATGCTTCTATTCTAACAGACCTCTTTGACATTGTTCACAAAATGGTGAATTTAAATCAATAAACAGACATCTATCAAAAGGTCAACTTAATTTTGTTCTTTCAGCTTTTTTACCAGTATTTTAAGCAAAACCACTTCTTCCTCTAGCTTTCAGTAAATATTGTAAATATTGTGGATTATAGCAGCAACTGGTAATTTTAATGCCTGATGGTATTTAGTAGTTCAATTAACATGTTATTAACGCTGCTTTATAATGTGATGAGTTCTGTCAGAGTCAATGTAAATAAGGTTACAGCTATCACGTATATGTCAGTTTTGCCATTATACTACCTCTTGGCAATTCAAATTCAAAGGATTCATTGGCACTGGTCGGGGATGAAATGTGTAATTCACTCCTGAGTGATACAGCCAGCCCTGAATTCGACCCGATAACTTTTTACAACGATGGCAGCTCATGCAATGGAGAAAGACCCAATCCTTCAAAGCCTTCTTGCAGACAAAGCTGTTGTTTAGATATGCTGCATCCAAGCATGCATTCCCATCCCAAATGGACTTTCAAACCCATCCCTCTGCCAGTATCAGGGAAGGACCCAGCCACAACATTTTTATTTGTGCCTAAAAATAGCAGTTCAATCACTGTGTGGACTGACTTTGCTGAATAATCATGTGAACTTATTAATACAACCTTTTCTAATCCTTTAACTCAGCAATATTGCAGTTCTGTGTTCTCATTTTGCCCTATGTGAAATTTAGTGACAAGCTCGATCCATGCTTTCATTTATCTAGGCTGTGAGGGGTCTTGCACAGTCTTAGGAACAATAAAACAATCAACTGCTTCATATTGCCAAAATTTATTCAAGAAATTTACTTAAATAATATTTAATCAGAAGAATTGTGTTCACTTATGTTTCAATTTTATAAATTAGAAAATACCTTTAACCAGTTGCATTGTGTAAACTATGGAGCTTTCTTATAATTGCATATTGCTTTCTTAAAAATTCAACCTCTTTTGTTGCATAGGTGACTCACACTATGATCTTTAAAATTTAGTAGGGCAGCTAAGCTTTTGTAAACATTTGTACAAATGAAATTTTAAAAGTCATCAAGTTTTCCCACTCACCCTCTCAGAGGACAGAAGTTTTGTTTGTTTTTTAATGGGCAAATTGATGTTACCAGATGAAAAAGCATTTTCTCTTAATATCTAAAATAACTTTTACCTTCAGATGGGCTCCAGACAAACAAAATATAGCACTTTCCCAAAGTTACAGGTACAGCTGGCTAATCTCTACTCATTGAGCTAATTTCAATGGATACATTATGTGCATTTACGGGTTCCTCAGCAGCTCACACATGGATCACAATTATTAGAAAGGTGCTGGATCCTTGATGTTCCCCAAGAAATCTACTTAAATGAATTTTAAGCTCAGAATAATGTATAAATGGCTCACTCTACACAGCTGTTTGTTATTATTTATGTAATTTGATTTGTCACCTAAATCATAGGATCTCTTTCTCTATTGCTCAGTGAGGTAATAATAGCCCTACAAAGATGCTGCTGGTTTGTCTTCCTGAACGAGGCCCTAACAGTTAACTCTTTGGGAAACATTAAATAGGTTTCTCTTTTCTCCTGCAATAGCCTATAGAGCTCTGATTGAACTCTGTGAGCAGTAGCTTAGCATCCCTTTGCTTTTCCTCAGCATCATAAACACAGTGAGAAGGGGCTGTTTTATTTATGGACAGACTGAAAGGCTTTCATAGGAATTCAATCCATCTTCCAAAACTGACACTTAAAGTGTGAAAAGAAACATTGTAATGAAACCCTGAAGGTAACAAACTGTACTTACTATCAACAAGGTAATTACACAAAATCTCCTCTATATGTAGTTTATGGTGATCAGATTTATATTTTTTGTGATGAAATTTTATTTCACCTTTATTTGGATCTCATTAGTAAAGCCTAATACAGCAATATAGATTGCTCCCCACATTTATCATTTATCTCATGATGTGCATGCTCCCAGTATTTTTGGGGCAGTATCTGTTATAATTACTCTTGGGCACCAAGAGACAGCAAGAGCTCTGGATGGTCCCTAAGGTAATGGGATGAGTTTGTACATTATAGATGGGGTTGTTCTTTTGGGTTTTATGGGTTTCTCTTCTGGTTTTTTGTTTTCTCTCAGAAGTGCTGCCATGAAAAGGGTCTGAACTGAGCTGTGTGATTCTCAGGATTTCAACACCTCACAGGACTCTGATGGTGAGTAGTGCCAGGTCCCCACAGCAACCAGCGCTAGAGCAGGCTGTTCTGCGTGGTGTAGGATGGGGCCTTTTGTAAGGCAGAAAACAGAGGGCGTTTGGGAGCCACTGTCTCTATTTTCCCCTTCACCTGGAATTAATGCTTGGCTAAGAGTTAACTGACAGTCCCTGCTAGCAAACTGCTAGATTCTAAAAAACTATGAAAACCTGGATTTCCATTTAAAGTCCAGGAGCCTTCTAAATCAGTTTTTTTTCTTTAACTTTCTAGGTTTTGAAATTCAAATGTTCTTCAACTTTTTATCAGCTCCGTGTGCTAAACATACCTCAAATTCTTCAGCCTCTCTTACACTGGAAGTTTATAGACTGTAAACCACTAGCAACATTTAATTTGTAAATTCGGTGGTAGCCTTCTCCTAGTTCAAAAAACGTCTTTTTCCCCCTCCTCTCTCTCCAGATTTGCCGGAAGCGTTCTCCCTCCCGCTGCCGGCAGCCCCGGGAGCGCAGAGCAGTGAGCGGTAGGTGGCAGTCAAGCCCCTGAGCTCTTTCCATCGTCCTCCAGCACCGCATCGTTGTCAGGAGTAAATGTGAAAACAGTATCTTGTTTTCGTTTTAAAGGTATCGTTTTCAAAAAGATCCTTTCCGGGGCCTCGGGCTGCAGAGGCAATAATGGATAGCAATATGTTTCAGATGAAGAGCGCAAGAAGCCCTTAAAACTCAGGTGTCTGATTTTGAGTTCTGAGTTTGTGTGGATCTCAGGTTTTTAGGAGTGTTCTAAACTTATGAGCAGGTTTTCTGGTATAAAGAGGTGTCATGACTGTCCAGGACTTTCCTGAGGCTGTATGCACAGGATTTACCCCTGCACAGAGTAGAAACAGCCCCCTCCCATGTGGGGCACGGCTGGATCAACAGATCTGCTCACATGCAGGCTAATGGGCTAAAGCTAGAACCCTCGTTTCACAGGCAAAAGACAAAAAAAAAAAGGCCAGTGAATTAATGTTTCATTTCCCTTTCTGCACCACACATACCAAGAAAAGAAATTTAACATCATCTCCATCTTTCTCCTCCTATTGAAGTGGCAAATATCATTAAACATAAGTGTCTAACATCCAGAAAAAGTTACACAGCAGCACAGATGTCACACTCACAGCAGGACTATTAATCAAAGAGGCACTCTCCATGCACACACAGGCCTCTCAGTACATCTTCTAATGGGTCAGCATCAGTAAGTCCTCAGATGTCTTCTATACCAATATTCAGCAACACTCAAGTGACAGATCAGGCCAAAATTTGGGTTCATACTTCATGAAGTATTGGCAGTTTCATGAATCCATTTTCTAAGTAAGATTCTTTTACCGTATTCGTCACCCCATGTATGAAGACAGTAAACCAGAACTAAACTGGGAAAGCAATACATTCTCAGATTCCTAGAATCAAACCAAGAGTGCATCTCTAGTAAAGTTTTTTAAACACTGAAGCTATGCCAGTAACAGCCCTCCCAACCTTACTTTCAGTTCCTGAAGCATTTTGTTTATACAAGAATTTTTTGTCATGTTACTTGTTCTACATCTAAAGGACTGCTGGGAGAGAAAAGTAAAAAGAGGTGGTACCTTATTTCATGTTCAGGTGGATCATTCAGGCTTCTTCTCTGTAGGGTTAGAGCTATAAGTTTAAATTTTATTCCTAGAGGGAACTAGAATAGCTCTGGGAAACCAATTTTTTGTTTGTTATCTTTCCTGAGACATTGGCTGGAGTAGAAGCACTGAGTTTTGTAAGCACTTAAGTGGCCCAACTAAAGCCCTCCACAGCTGTTAATTAGCTTATATCACCCAGATTTGTCTAAAGAACACAAGGAAACTTGACTTTTCAGAGTGATGAAGAGTACCTTGAATTTGAACAGTGACTTTTGTCATATAATCTGCAACAAGATGATGCAACCCAGCAAAAATGCAGAACAAAGTGTCAGATCTGTACATTAGTGATATCTAAAATTGTATTTCGTTTCAAGGTGTCTTTCTACAAGGATTGGTATAAGTTTAATCAATTAAAGCTCGGAAACATTAAAGAACATCCTCCATGTTCTAGAAATACTTCATTAAGGGGTCAAGAAAGTGAACTCATGTCCTTCTTCTATAGGTAAAACAAAGAATGAGAAATTGAAGTGCTGTTCCATGAGTTGTACAGTGAAATACAGTGATAACACAGGCAACGTGTGGGCAAACTATTACTTTTTTTTTTTACCCTTGACTTTATTAGTGTAATGGTTCTAATTACAAAAATAAATTCTGTTCATTCTTTCAATGATTTAGTTTTCTTTTTTTTTTTCTTTCTGCTTTATTCAGAGCTACATGACATTTCCAAACCTATGGTGAAAATTTTGAAACCTGAAAAGTACTCACTTTGTAACAAAACAGTTTAAGTCATAAACTCAAATCACCAGCTGCAACATAGTGCCATGGACTGCTCAGGAATCCTCACTACATCAGAACTCTGTTAATGCTGGTTACAACCTCCTGGCCCTACCAAAAGGCAATCAGGGACCATTAGGTGGGAACAATAAACTCCTGATCAAACTAAAACCAATATTCAGACTGATATTCAATCCTGAGCTGACAACTCTTGCTGATGGCAAGTCTACCATATTTCCAGTTAAACTGGTCCAAATTCTGACTTAGTGAACATATGCATCTATTTCTATTGAAGAGTGGGAAGGTAGCAAAGGAAAAGGACCCTTCTGCTAATTTATCTTCATTGCTTTTAGTAGCACAAAAGCCATCTCAATTGTTCAATGTCTTGGTGATAATTCCTTTCGTGGTATCAACTTAGATTTGAGCATCTGAAAAATCTGTCATTCTGGGAACATATCGAGAAAGACCACTGCACAGGCATATTCACATAAAATAATGCAGAATCACACAGAAGTGCGAACTTTGACCCAGAGCAGCACCCGCATGACTGAAGAGCTCTGAAGATGCAGCACACACTGCTGTCCTGAAATCAGGTGCAGGCTTAGACACCTCTTTGCAAATCTCTTCACCCTTAGCTGCCTTACAGTTGAAAACCCTCCGTCAGCTACTTACAGTGGTTCAACACATACCAGATGTCTTTGCTGGGAAGTGCTACAGTGAGCAACAGACCCCTTTTACAGCTGCCAACCTTTTGTCCTACAGATACTCAATGTTTTGCACATTTCTCTTATAGCACTACTATTTCTTATTGCCCATTCTGAAAAGAAAAACAAAAAGCATGAAACAAAGATGTGAAGCATTCAAATTTACCTTCACAAAGCACACTAAGTACTTGAGATTAATCTGTGTAAAAAATAAAAAGGATTCTGTTTCTTTGGCCAATCAACAGGACCAAACTGATGACATCACCAAGAATCCAACAGAAACGGTAACTGAAATCATCCCCAGAGCTATCATCCCTAGTAGCAAGCACTGTGCATTAATTAAACCATCTTTGATCAAAAGGTGTTCAGGCTTGCAGGAAAGATCCAGACTGTGTTACAGATTAGGCTGGAAGGCAAAAATCAGGAAGTTTACTGCTTGCTGTAAAATACCAGAATTCTGCAATGCTTCCAACAGCCTGCTGAAAGCACCTTTCTGAAAAGAAAAATGTACTATAGCCATACTCATGTGGCTGATCAGCACATCAGAACTTAGACCCACATGAGCACATGAACATTATTCCATTCACCACATCCAATGCAAACAATCAAACAAAACATAGGATCTTGCCAAGGAGTTTATGTTGACATTCTACAAAGTCAGTGCTGATAAAATAGATGTAGAACTAGAAAAATACACAAATTGATTCCTACAAACAGAAAGTAGTTGGTGTTTCCTCCCAAATTATACGTCTGTGTTCAAAACAAAACAGGTAGTAGGGGACAGCAAAACTTTTGGCAGGCTTTTTTTGAAGAAGTCAACAATTGCTTAAAGATCAGCAGAACTGTGTGACTGGCTGCTGCAGCCACACCTGCACAAAACAGCTTTTCTGGTTAATATCAGAGTCAAGTTTTCCTTTATCTGAGAGGAAACAAAGTACTTTACACAAAGCTTTCCTTTATAAGTATGCACTGAACAGTACCACTATTTGGTATGAATGGAACTTGTTCTGACTTTATACTACTGCCTGCTACTGTTTTCAAATTGTCCTTGTGGAGGGTTTAAAAAAAAAATCAAAATAAGGACAGAAATGATGCATATGCTGTCAGGGATTGCTGCAACAAGTATATTTTAACAAGGCTTCTATAGGCACACTAACATTGTATTAGTCAATGGAGACCTAAGGTTCATCAATTAGCAAAAGAAGCCATCATCTGTTGCTCAAATGCACTAGCTAGTATTGCAACATCGCATTGTTCTAACAGTGTATTTTAAAAATAACTGCACATTCTTTATGTAAGATATTATTAAACTATATGTATAGGGAAATACTCTAGAAGAATATTTAAGTAGGTCTTCATACTTCTAGCTGAATAATGGAGACTTGTGGACATAACATAATAAATGGACACTGAGCTGAAAATACTTCATCTATTTTCCCTGAAATACATATGACAGGGTATTTTACATTTGATTCTTCTACCTTTTAAAAAGAAATTTTAAGAATATTTTCTTGTAATAAAGGAAATTTCTGATAATACATGAATAAAATGTCTGGTTTTCTAGTTCTTCTCTCCCACTTGTTCGCTAGGTTTCTTACCAATATAAGGTATTGATAAAGGAATAGATATAAAAGAGCAGAAAAACTTAGTATACCCATACACGAAGGAAAACTTTTGTTCCCCTGGCCTTTTAAAAGCTGTTCAGGTTTTTTTGGGGGGGAGGAGGTGTTTTTTGGTGGTGGTGGTTTTTGGATGTTTGTTTTCTAACTAGGAGATAGATCAGCAACAACAAGGGATAGGTATGGGTAACAGGAAAGTTCAGAAGTAACTCAGTTTTTGCTTGGCTAGCCTACAAGATGATTGGGAGATTTAAGTCATTCCTGGAAACCATTATCTCTTCAGTCTTAACAGATGAGAAAAAGTACTTAAATTCATAAAATACCATTTTGTCTTTGGTTCTTTGTGGCAGGCATGTGAAAGTTGCAAGTCAGACCATCACTGAGTCAACCACCCATCTGCAGCAATAGTTCAGATCAAGAAGAACATTACAAGGGTGGTCAGGATTTTCCAGAGAGCATATAACCATCTAGGTAGAACAGACCACCTATTATGTTACTGACCAGTTTGCAAAGGCTACAGGTCACAGGTAAACAACATATCCAGACAGATAATAATCAAGTTTAGGCCAGGCATTCCATTGGAGGTTTAAGTTTTTCCGTCACCAAAACCATAGGAGAAACTTATTTACCATCCTAAGCAGGAATGTCTACTCCTTCTTGTAATCACATTTCTCATGCAACTATCTGTCCTTTCCAGGCAACGGTCACAGGTTTTAACAAGCAAAACTCTAATTTAACAAGTGGAAAAAATCTTTCACTGTGAGAATAAAGTAGAAGAAGGGGTCTCTGGAGAGACTGCAGAACCAAGGTCCTTCCCCATTTTTCCATCAGGATCAGTCTCAGGACTTTTAAATCAACTGAAGTTCTCAAGACTACTTCACTGCATTGGTTGACATTTACATTTTCCTTCAAATGTCAACTTATGCTCTGTTAGAACAGATGGGACCTACTACAGTAGCAACCAGCTGTTTATTTATAAAGGCTTTTAGCAATCAACTGGACCATTTTTGCCTGAGGCTCAGCCCTTTCCTCTACCCATGCACATCTAATATCCACTCTCCACATCTTTCATAATTTTTACATCAGCCACCTTAAGAGAAATACTTAATTCAATATTTATCTCTATTTTATTCAGCAGAAACATTCCAATTGGGAGAATGGAAGACATGAAAGGTGTAATATTCAAAAAACTAGTAGGAGAAGTCAAGGAAAAAAACCTCTTTACTCAGTTACTGTTTCACAGGCTTTACACACCTAGAACATTGCCTTTGTTCCCTCTCTATCTTCCTACAATTTGTTGCATTGTCATATTTGCCATACATATTATGCTACTTTGTAGTTCTCATCCGCAAGTTAGATTTCTCTTCAATCCCAAGCAGCACTGCTGAAGTAAATCAGCATACTCCTTGGCAGACAGGTAAGAAAATGGGTACTTGCTTCACAATCCTTACACAGTATTCCATTTACTGAAACTGGTTGAGCCGTACTTCATCTCTCTAATTGAATAATTACGTAGTGAAATGAATGCTTACATGCAGTAAATATAGAGACCTAGCTTTAGAAGCGGTTTAATTGTAGGAAGGAGGATGTACTTATTAGGTTTTTTCCAAACTTTATAACTTTATATATTCAGAGGAGGCTCTGACCAAAATCTTTGTTTCTCACCTGTGAATACTTTCATGAATAACTTTGAAAGGTCTTTGATTTCCTTGAATACTACTTAAATTCACAAGGTAATAATTTCCTACTACTAATGTGTGCTTGGAGATTCCAGCATCACTCACATTTGAATTTGCACTACAAACACTTTTTGGTGCATTAACATCACGCAAGACTGGAACAACTGGCTTGCTGTGTTATCAGACTCCTTTCTCTGTAATAATCTTCACACTCTGTATTGGGCAAGGAGAAATCGAAGTCCTAATAGCATGCAATTGGTGTTCGAATTGTCTGCATGCATACTCTTCATAGATTTCTGGCAGGACTCAAATAGTCAGTCTATAGACCCTAATCTCTTTGAATCCTCTTATCAGTCTCAAACAGAGAGCAAAAGTAGTCACAATTGAAAGTACAGGACAAATATACGTAGTATTTCTAACATAAAGCTCTTCCAGTCTCCAGCACTGTTTTAGGTGATTTCTCGAGCTTGTTAAGGCTTCTGCATCTAGCAGTCCTTGACCTGGCATTTCATCTAATTATTTGCACCTTCTCCCCTAGACCTTCCACAACCTTTAACAAGGTGCATTATTCCCTTCTGTCATTCCCATTATTTCCATCTGGAAAAGATGCCTCTCCCTGCTCTGAATCAGTTTCTGTAAGCTTCATTCAATGTGTTGAAAGAAACAGTAAAAGACCCATCCCTCTCGACCCATTCAGTTTTGTCAGCCTCTATATCATGATCACCCTTGGTTGACTTTTTCCTAGACAAGAGAGCCCCAGCCTACTCAGGCCTCTGCACACATCCTCCTTTCCTGCTTCTCAATCTTCCCCATCTTAATGCGTCCTCATTGCGATTAGCAAGTCAGAGCTACTTGCAGTATCCAAGGTACAGGTGAACTATAGATTTATATGGCTGCATAATGACATTATCTGGTTTTTTCTCTGATCCTTTGCTCATAATTCCTAAAATTTGATTTGCTTTTTAGCCTGCTGTTGAGCCTGGGCTGATGTTTTCATGGAACTATCCATCATAACCCAAGGTCTCACTCCTGAGTGGCAACAGACAGCTTGGAGCCAATCATTTTATATGTGAAGCTAGGATTGTTTTTCCCCACATGCATCACTTCACATTTATCTACACTGAATTTCATCTACTATTTTATTGCCCAGTCACACAGTCTCTTCAGATCCTTGTATAATTCTTCACAGTCTGTCTTCATCCTCACTACCTTGAATAATTGTATATCAACAGCAGACTTAGTCACCTCACTGCTCTCCTTCCTTTTCAAGTCCATTTATATACACTCCTATAAACAGTGCAGAACCCTTGGAACACCACTAGCAAGCCCCATCTGCTGCAGTAACCAAGCACTCACCCCCTCATCTATCTCCTATCTTTTGAGCAATTCTCTCTCTGTGCAAGGACTTCCCCTCCCCCTCAGATTTCTTAACTTCCCTAATTTTGGTGAGGGTAATTGCTAAAAATCCACCAGAATTTCAAGTAGAAGATACCAACTTAAACACCTCTTCCCTTAAGCTTATTGACTCCAAGTAAACAACTCCAAATTTTTCCACCATGAATATCAATCTATAGAAAAGTTACTTTTAAACACTTTAGTTTTGTTTTCCAAAGGAGCTTAATTCTGAGGTGTCAGGGACAGTGACAACCAGATGAAAGAGGAAAGAACAGTGGCAGAAAACTCAGGTTCCCCTCAGCTCTGAGATTGAAACAGATAGCCTAACTGCTGTGATTCTCCATTTCCTAAACCACAACAAGCAGTCCAGTCAATGGTGGAACTACTCCAGTCTGGTTTCAAATTACTTATTTCTGACCAACTTTGGTGCCTTATAGGGTTCGAAGTTTTGTTGGGCTCATTTCTCCTATACCCAGTGACCCATTGCAAACCCAGCAGAAGTGAACCCAACAAAGCCACCCAGCAGACACAAAAGCTATTTATCTGAGCAGCACCATTTCTTACTGGTTGTGACAGAAGGACAGAGGCAGTGGTGGCATAAGCCTTTTTACTATAAGAAATAGGATAAGCATGCAGATAAATAAACTAAATCTCTTCATTACACTAGATGTTATCTAGATATTTCTCATATACACTGGACTCATCCAAAAGCAGTCTATGAAGGTTCAGTTTTTTTATTTGTGTATTCCTATTTGGCCATAAAATAACAGCATTGATAATTTATATAGGGTAAACATTTTATGACTTCAGCTTTGGAGCTCAAGTAGCTTGGCAAGAGTCTTCTCCCTCGTGCAATGAGCCAATCTCACTTTGGCATAGCAAAGTGGGGTTTAACCTAAGTGAGGCTGTAACCCATTACTAAAGGTACCTGTTTGCAATTATATCCAAGTGCAGTGGCTACAATGATTTCTCCACACTATTCTTTTGGAAATCTTTCTTAAAGAAACAATGTTCTCTTTGTTTATGAAGGAAGATTATTTTGATCCAGTGACAGCACAGAGAAACACAACTATAAATTTACCATCAGAGGGAGCACTGGCAGGGAGAAATGATACAGGACCACTGAGCGTGGGTGGTTATAGATATACAGGGCTGGCTCCAGCCATCTGATCCAAAACAGGTATTTTTGAGTAGTCTTACAGTTTTCTAACTTAAGCCTTTTTCTAAAGGAGTGAAATGAAACATGGGATGCTTTCTGCTGCCTCTGCACACGCATCCCAGGCCCATGGCTGCAGCAGCATCATCTAACCTGGCATTTTGGATCCACCACTACTCAGCCACTTTCTGCTGAATGTCTATGGGGACTACACAGCAGTGCAAAAGGAGGATAGCGCAGAAAAATGTGTCATGGGTTTCTAAATAATGTGATCTTGGAGAGAGAGGTGAAACAGCAGTTTTACAAGGTAAAAGCCATTTTTTAAAAATATTTCATATTTGAATCATTCAAACTTCAATATTAATTTAAAGAGAATGAAAAATTCATTTCACACACTCAGAAGAGTTTACCTGGTTTTGACACTCAAGCATAGAATAAGATGTAAAATAAATTAAGGGCAGTTTAGGACCTGACAGCTGTACTCAGTGGTCATAGAAAAAGGTCAAGACTCCAATTCTTTATATGTATGCAGTTTAGTTTAGAGTTTGCTGCTGTATGAAAAGGACCATGATCAGAAGAAAGTACCTCACTACAAAGCCTAAAATTGAGGTTAAAAAAATGCCAAAGCTAGCTTATTCTTCTAATACACTCTGTAGGCTTCCAAAATCAACCCAGATTCACTTCTGAGAAGCTGGACAGTGCTATTTAAAAGCCTCAGTAAGACCTGAAAGTCTAATTTCAAGCACTCAGATTCACAACTTACACTTATTTACCGAAGAAGGAAAATAAAGGAAGTGAAATACCTTGAAGACAATACTGGGGAAGGTATTAAGCTGCTTGCTTGTAAATCTCACAGTATGATACTGTTCACACAGTGAGGGAATACAGCTTTTGCATTCAAACAAGCACTTAAAACTGCAACATTTGAAGGCAACTGGAAAGATGAACTTACTGACCTGGTAATTGCTAGGACTTTCTTCGAAAGAGCAGATTGAATCACAAGTAATATCTAATCCCATTCTTTCATATGCATGAACAGTATCAACTGACAAAAATTATTCCCAATCACATAGCAACAGTTTTCTGGATTAAAAAGAGAGAATGGGGCTTCTGTATTTTGAAGGTGAAAAAAACAACCTTTTGTAAATGAAAATTAGAAAGGAAAAACATGTTCTCAAATTGTGCCTTTGGAAGTGAACCTTTATCTTTCAGAGTGAAAAATACAGTTCTAGAACATATATAAAGCATTCCCCTGAGTTTATTTTTTACATCAGAAATGAAGCAATGATGCGTGCTGATGTAAGGACAGCTATGTGGGCTTCCCCTCCTGCCCCCGCCTTGACTTATGAAATAGGGCAAAAACCAACTATTTTGAAAATAAAGTGTACTTGTATCACTGAATTGTAAAAACATTCATAGGGCTTATGGGTAGAATTCCATTTGAAATCTAGAGCTTAAAACTTAGAATCATATTTCTGGGAAAAAAAGTCACGCAAGAATATAATATTTGTTAAAGAACCTTTAACGCAACATAGGATTTAGAACTAGAATAAAATTTGTTTACAGTACTTCTAGATGGGTAGTTCCCTATGAATATAGCAATGTAATCTTTTTAAATTGAACTAATGTTCACGTGAAGAAATCTTAGTTCATATTTCACACTTCTCATTTATTTTTTTTGTTTCATGTCAGGAGGATGAGCTGAAACTGATCTTGTCTTCATCTTTCCCTCTTGGAGTTAGACATCTTCAGCATTTCCAGAGGAAGGAAACACAGATACATCAACCTAACAGCAAGTCAACACATATTTCTTATCCTTCCCAGAGCAGCCATACACTTCTGCTCCAGGACACACACCAGCAGTGATTACCGACGCATTTTCAGTTTAGCAGACAAAGAAGAGAGGAAATCAAAAGTGAGAAGGAGCATCAGTCTTTCACACATGCTAACATCACTGGAAACAAACTGAAGTCTCTTTTTAGCAGAGTGAACTGAAGAGTTAACCAATTAATCCTCATATGGACAAATACATTCCAGTTAATAACCTCTAAGAGATACACAACAGCAGCTCACCAAACTGAAATCAGTACTCATGTTTTCTAACGTAGCTATTTCTTCATCTTAAGGCATTTTTGTGTGTAAATAACCATGCAAGAAGCAATCACAAGGCTAGATTTTTTCCTCCCTGTCACATTGTCACCAGCTACATCTGCTTGCTTCAGTTAGGCCTCACTTTGAGGACTGATCCCTCTCTCTGCTACCAAAATGGCTTTTGGCACTGCAGCCCAGTAGAGTAACATCTACAGATAGCCCTCCCTGAGTCATCATAGACAGGAACATTATCTCTCCCGGCCACTAAAGCTCTGAGTTACCAGGGTTCCCAAAATACTGTGTTTGAGAACATCATGCTTGCACCTTTCAAAGAGTTTGAGTCCTCCCTAGCTGAGCAGTAATTTTTAGAGAGTTATAAGCATGATCTGTGCTTGATGCACCAATAAAACCAGTGATGTGCCTCTGAGGTCTGTCTTGGCTCTTTCCCTCCAGGACTATGATAGTATTCAAACAACTGACTTGCACTAAAGTCTTAAAAGTTATTCAAACAAGAATCTCTGTTGTACAAAAGATAATTTTCCTAAGATTTTCCATATAGAATTCAGTACTGCACAAGCCAAGTGAAAAGCTCAGCTTAACTCTATGGCAGTAAAAGATAAGCTGTTCTTACCGATTTGACTTTCATGCAGTAAGATTTCCCTCCCCTCCCACCTCATTCAAACACAAGCAAACCCAAAGAAATTAAACTATTTCCTCTACAGTCTAGAAGAAAAGGAGAGAAAAGGACAAGGAAAAAGGTTAAGTAAACCTGGGTTAAATTCTTTTCAACAAAGAGGAACAATAAGGCTAGAGAAATGCATATCAAGTTAGGTCAACTTAGTTTGGTAATGCAGCTGTCAACAGTAATATCATAACAGACATTAGCTGGTTTCCACCAAATCAGAATCCTGGTGTCTTATGAGACAAGCTCTTCACGGCTAGTGTTGTAACCATAGAAAATTATAGGTGTGTGTATAAGTGGACATGACTTAAAACAGCATGTGCTAGTCAATATCCAGGATCCAGGAAATAAGGAATAACAAAGTTTTTTTCATTTGCATTACTGTCCATTGTGGCGCTCAGTCATAAATCATATTGCTTGTGTAGGCAGCCATCCCATCTGAAACCAAATTATTATCTGCTCCCTGATGAGACAGGAATCAATAAAATAGGAGCTAAAACCAGCAACAAACAAAGCAAATTTTTTCCCTTCTGTATCATATTGCTCAAATTTTCTAAAGTTTCTGTGTAACAGAAAAAGTGAAGAGATTCCACACAGAGTGTCAAAGAGAAAGAAATGTCATTGTTAGAAACTGCGAGGGGAAAAAAAAAAAAAAAAGGTATCTTCACTCAGATTTAGTCATAACATGACACAACTGCAAATCTCAGTGTGGACCAACCCTTCACAAAAAAAATTGCAGGCAAATGCCTTTGTGCAAGGTCTCAGAGCTAATATTTTCATATGTGATAGAGCTATTAGAGGAGGATCAACGTAACATCCACTAGTAGAGAATATCACAATCTCAGACTAATTTATAAACCCTTCTTTTAAAAAGGTACAGTGTACTTCAAGAATCTGAATCTTCCCAAATTTACTAAGTATATATACCATGGATCAAACTCTGCATCTTGAAGCTAGGTCTGGTTGTCACTAATTCGTACACATCTATACTCTTGACCTCTTTGAAAGTGAAATGTATTGAAAAATTAAGACAACAGCCAACAACAATAAAAATTGGAAGTGACACAAAAATCTGGTAAGCTCCAGAAGTTATATACTGCTGCCAAAACATAAGTTTTTAAACTGGATTGTTATCTATAGAATTTTATATTGCAGTGATCATAAAGACTGAATCCTTCTGATGGCCATCCCAGGTTGATAGAAGTGCCCAACTAAATTTTTTTTAGTGGGTTATGTTTATAAAGATTATGTAGTTAATACAAGGAGGCTTTTCCTCTTTCAGCATGTGCTCCTAGGCATATCAGAGGTTGCAAGGGCTGCCTAAGAACTAAGGAACTAAGGTTCACAAGGGAGCATTTAATCCTCGTTGTGGAGAAAGACAGTTACTCTGCAAATTAGAGCTAAAGAAAAAGATCACAGGTCCAGTTTGCAGAATCTTAAAATGCTGTACCCCTTGAATTCAATATATTTTACATTGAAAGAATTTAATTTTTTTTTAGAAAACAGAACAGAGTAAAAGAGAAGTAGAAATGTTAAAGCAGTACTTGCCTTGGCTCTAAGTATTGTTTTTATTCATACTTATATCATGAGACATAGGAGGAAAAAAAAACCCAACTTTTTTTTTGCTAATATGTATCTGCAATATTTTCCTGGTGGTATTTATTTCCAAAAGTAAAGTAGGGGGGAGCTTAGTTTGTTTTTTTAAGTACTCAAAATGTGTTTAAGCTATTGAAAATTTTACCTTTCCTTTTGAGTTTTTTTTTTTAGTACTATGTCCTCAAACACCTACAATGTCATAGATCTGTTTAGATTGAACACTGCAGCAGCTGTGTGAGTTTTCTCCATATAGAACAGGTTTGTCTTAATATATAGCAAAAGGCAATTGCACGTTTGAATGGTAGACATGGAAAGGATGGTTTGCAATACATGAAAGGTAATGTAAAATCAACAGATCCAGGTTTAATAGTCTCAAACATTTGTTCAGTGGCAATGGGCATAGTCAGGAGAGGCTGTCGGAATAGCTGTCACTTTTTCCTTATCTGTAAACTCAGACAGTTACTTGCTGTCTCCTAAATTCCTCAGAAATCAAACAGACTAAAACTAACTGCACAGAAGTCACTGAAGAACAATTTAAGGCTTTAAGCCCCCCACTAAATTATCATGATTTGGGTTTGTTTTTGCCTCCTTACTCAACAGCCTCCCATTTGCAGATGCAGCTATTCCAGTTTTATTCTGGTCTCCACTCTGGCAAAACAAGCTCTTCAGACCCAGACTCTTGGGCTTAGTTCGCTTCTGCTACATTTCTTTATCTTTCATCTCAAGAAGGCATGGCAACTAAATCCGTTTCCCTTACCCACCTCCTGTAATTCCCAGCAACTAAAACACTGGGGTTTTGTGTCACACAATCATCCACATAAAATTTACAGCAATATGTTACACTACCATAATGAAGCATCATTCTTGTTACATTTTTTTCATATCCAGAGCTACTTTTTTAAAATAGACCTTTTTTATTCTTCTATATACTGCCAGGAACTGTAAAAGTGGATTACATAATACATAATACTCAAAAAGCAACATTTCACAGACTAAGCTATTTCATTTAAACAAAGCAAAGTTTATATGAGGGGAGAAACAAGCTGGAAAAAGATAGACAACATGATTCAACTTAGGAAAGCCTAAATGATCCATGCTAAAGGGAGGTCTCCATCCCACAGCAGCACCACAGGCAACCATCCTAACAGAGCCATACTCCTCCTTCAGCTATAAGGAGATACCGATGCAGCAAGACAATTCCCTCTTCTTTATTTCTCCCCAATTAATTTTGCATCTAGGCTGAGAAGATGCATCTGTTCTTACTTATGACTCCATGGACCTCAAATCCTCTCTGCAGCTCTGGGCAGAAAGACTCAAGGGGCCACAGCTCTTCTCCCTGCTCTAGCCTTTCACATCATATCTGTGAAGCCCAATTTAAAGGCAAGTTTAGTGGCAGAGTAATTGTTACAGACAGACAAAGACAACAAAAGTCCATAAACAGGTCACTATTTGAGCCATCTAGGGATGTCAAACCAGAAATTTAAAGAGTTTGGTGCTGAAGACCTGTTTGTAGAATTTACCCAAGCACTTAAAGAAGACAAGTAAAAAATAAATCCATAGCAAGAGTGTCCATGAGAACAGCCACGTCTCATTTTGTATCATTACCTAAAGCTGTCACTGCCATGCAGCTCCAGCTGAAATCTGGTTTCCTCTTTTTTCCCTTTTACCTTTAGGATCATGATAATAAAAATCCAGTTATTAAAGTTATTGAAGGTTGGGGGGTTTTTTTAATGAAGTTGCCAATGTTTCTTAGCCAAATGATTTTCTTTGAAGTTAACAGTACTATCATCACAAAACTCATCAAGCTGCTTTTATAGATAGAAATCCTATCATGAGCACTGAATGATTACAGGAATAGGCAAGAAAGTATTCATGCAGTATCAGTGCCTGTGTAAGCAGCCTCTTTTCCTCTGAAGAAGTGGAAGAGAAAGGAAATGGAGGCAAATACTTTCAGACGTACCTCATGCTGATTTGACCAATTGTGGTAGAAATTAGCTCTTGTTTCTGAACTATATGTTTTGAAACTTATTTGGGTTTGAGCTTTCATATTTTCATTTTAAAAGGGGCAATTTTAAATATAATTAAAACTGGCATCAGAAAAAAATGCCTGTTATTAAAACAGAGAAGAGAGGGGCAGCATGCCATAACATATCTGTGTACATTGTCTCCTTCCTACTTTGTTATCTGCTGAACTTTTACTCAGCACCGCTCCACAAAGACTCTAAACTAAACAGACAAACTCTAGTGCTATTACTACTATATCTTATTTTTAGAGTCTTGTTTGGTTGTGGTAGAATTCTCTTTTAAGCACACTGTTTTTCTCCTCTGTTGATTTTGCTAGGTGATATTTTCTATACACATCTATGTAATTTTATCTCTGCCTTTTTTATGAGGCAAATACATCTGGGAATGAAACAGAAGAGAGACTTGGATACATTGAAGAAAGCTACAGAAGCCTTCTGGTGCCAAAGTCTTGAATTGGCTCAGCTATCCTGCTGCTTGCTATCCTGCTGCTTGCTATTATGCAGTTTCTAGTTTTCTGAATTTTTTGCAGATGAAGTACATGAGGGTTGTTCTATTCAAGGTGACGTGTAGTTATTCACTCAAGGACTCATGTATTCCTGTGGCTCTAAACAAAAGCAGCACCAGCCATCAGCTGCATGAAAGAACAAATAGAACACCCATAAATACCTGCTTCTGGCAAATCCATAAATAAATCCACCCTGAAGTACTTCTGGGCATACATACTCTGTGGCTTTGGGAGGAGGAACAAAAAAGGGCTACAACAGAAAGTAGACTAAGAGGTACCTACAGAAACACACCGCAAAAGAGCAGCAGAATTGCCAAATAAAGCACCTAGTGGGAGCAGATGCAAAGAGGTGGAATGGTAAGAAAAGCTACAGTACGTTAAAATATGTGGGCTGAAGAGAGGTCACTGCAAACCCAGGAAGATAATTTTTCAACCAAAGTACAGGCAAGAAAGTATTTCAGAGAGAACTCCACTGAGACATGCAAAAGCAACAATAGTTTCACCTTAGGGATAATATCAGCTTAAGACCAGCTTTAGCTTCTAGATACTAAAACAGTGCAAGTAGGCAGAGGACACAGAAGCTGATAATTTTCTATGTTTTGTCCCTTTCACTTGTAAAAATGAGTTTAGAAGATCAGGCCTTCCTGGCATATTCATGATAAAAAAGTTTTAGCTGAACAACATTAATTATAATAGTAATTTATCTGCCAGTTTTAGTCAGAGTGACAATAATTTATATGCCAGTGAGTTACATTAGAACAGTATAACTACACTAATATTTCTGCAACAAAATGTGTCATCCTAGTGCAGACTGAGACTGACAATCTGCATCTGAACAAGGTTTCTCATTCCAATAGGTAAAATTAAAGGTTCGTTTCAGGAGGTGAATACTTGCCAAAATGGTTTGTGCTTGTTCAGACCTCACAAGCACTTCTCCCTCACAGTTCCTCCACAACCTGTGCTTGCAGCATCTCCAACTGCTTTTTCTGTCCAAAGGGTTGAAACTACCATGAAAGACTTGCACACACATGGCAGATTAGTATTTCATTATTGTTTTGTCAATGTTGAAATTTTAAACAAATTTGATCATATGATGTAGCCACTTGCTGCATGTAGGCTATCAGGCTAATTAACACTTTCATAGGCTGCACAAAACCTCCTCTGTGTGTCCAGCTCCAGTCAAACCTAACTCCAGTGACAATTTCATCAGCAATGCAGGAGTGTGAACAAACACTTTGCTCAGAGCTGCTGAACACACAGCTGTAATGAACTGTGCTTTGAACACTTCAGCCTAGGTATAAGCTGGTCCTAATTTATGCATGTATCTTCGAAAGACTTTTTTCTTTAGTCAGAGAAATTCTGCAATGACACACAGGAAAACAGACCTCATCAAGATGCTGAACCTAGCTGTCATTAACAATTTCACACCATCCCTACTTATTTTGAATCCTGTTTTTGTCACAGTGGATGAGCCCAGAACAGGCCACTGATAGTTTTATTATGAAACTTTGCAGTTTTTTTTTAAAAATTCCCACTGTAACACATTGACTTACGAGATAGTGGCTTTGATTTTAAAACAAGACTCTTCAGGCTCTTATTGACTATTAGCAGTGCATTAGAAGGTAGAATTCATCCCTTGGGTTTTGTTCAGGCTACTGTGTAACCTGTACTAGTATACTGTAGATATGAAAAAAGAGAAAGATAATAGTGGCAATAAAAAGGTGTAACAGCTAACAAACTAAAGAAACACACTCTGCAGGAAGGCTTAAAAAAATTCTTCATTTTGAGGTACTACACAGACCACTTGCTAGCTACACACTTTGCATTCTGAAATACTGGACAAGGGTTATATAATTTTAACTCCAACATTTTTTCAGCTCCTTAATTTTGTATTTTCATTCAAATTGAGAAAAAGTATTTTGTGGTAGAAATTACATATAAAGAAAAACAAACTCAGACTGCCTCTTCCAGCACAAAATAAATCTTACTCTTCTCATCGTATTTCTCCAACTTAGAATAAAGGCCTTGACAATGGTTTATACTATTTTTCCTTCCTCTGCCTTTACTATATAGTGCTATGATTTCATCTCACAGGGGACACATGTAAATGTGTCACATCCTTGGCTTTTGAAGAACAGCTATACAACTATGGTAATTTTAGTTCGTGAAACTTAAAACCTAGCATCTTTCTACTAGTTTCGTCTACTGTTGCACAAAAGTTACCATGCTTGATACTTTCTACTATATTACTTCAAAGATTGTATCCTGCTTCTTTCTTCATCCAAGCATCTTTGTCATACCCACTTGATCCAGTCTGTGTTCAAGAGACTGACACCAGTAATGATGCCAGCTTACTTAAGGTTTCCCGAGTGGGCTCTCCACCCATTGTATCAGCCGACTTCCAAAAGTGAGCAGTCCCGGTATACAGGAGTTACCAGTTGCACCTACTCAAAATACATCCACTTACATCACTCTCAGTCTCAATCTCACAACCACTGACAATGAATTACTTGGGATACCTGTGGCTGGTTACAGAGCTCACACTACTGAAAGAAACTAGAATAAAGGGGAACACTCCTCAAGCCTCCTGCACAAATCTTTTGTTGGACTTGGTTGGACTTAGAGAACCTGGTGCTGTAACTTCTCCAGTCTGTGCATACTAGCTCTCCACAGAAAAACACAGGCCTTCACTAGAGTTAGGTACAAATAGCAGTCCCTCATACAAGTACAAATATTCCCAGCTGCTCCCCATTACACAAAGTGAAAAATATTCTTCACTATACAAAGCCACATGAACAATGCTGATATTTCAGTAAATACTTGCCACTAGAATGCACATCTGACACATCCTGAGCTGCTTGGGACACTGTTATATCCATTTTCCGTGTTTCTCTCATTTATTTTCCTTGATTTTCTTTTTCTGTGGCTCCTTCATTTCCAAAATCCTTTGTATGTGTAAAGGAATTGCTACTATTCCATCACCTTTAGTCACCGTCTCTCAACAACTGCACTTCTATTACTTTGCATTGTGACTCAAGCAATATAGTCATAGCAACTACATTTGTAAATCCTCTGAGCTGTCATTTTGAACAGCTGCAGCCTGCTGATTGCTTCTTTCTTCACTCCACTCTCAAGCAGCTTTTACCTCCAAGAAGTTTGTTTAAAGTGTCTTTTTTTTTTTGGTGGAATAAATTCTTTTAAATGTAGAAACCTGCTCTCATGCTTTTAAGCCTAACTGAATTTTAATAAGGAGGAATTAAAAATTAAATTAGTTTATGCCAGCTACCCCTCCATGTACTCGTATCACTTTTCTACCATTATTTATCTACCTCAAAGCTGATAAACACACTGTATTAGCATTTTAGCTCAGAGATGAACCAACAAATTCTTTGCAAGTCCCATGGCAGATTCATGAGATAGTTATTTCCTTCTGATTTATTTTTATTGAAGTTGGTTTTTGTCTAGCTGTAACTGCAATAGACTGCCCAAGCTACATATACCCTTCCTTATTTCAAAGCAGAATTAGATCTAAATCCTATAAAGTCAGAGCTCAGAATTCTCAGTAATTTTGTGTCCCAATTTCAAAGTTAAAGGCGAAGAGAAGGTGCTTGGACAGCTTAAGGCATAGTTCTCTACAGCAGCTGAAAGTTACTGAGAAGTAGCTATGAGGACTACGAATAGGGAAGGGATCCCTTCAAGGCTAGAGACTTAGGATGCTCTTGATACGTTAATGGAAAACCTTGGTATGTTCTGGCTTTGAGACAGAATACTGTTTTAAAACTATGATCTATGACTAGTGGAATAGCCTCACTATTGCCTTGCACAGCTCCAGCTCTGACCAAAGCAGAAGAAATTTTTCTTTGACTTGAGCTTACAAGTGCTTTAGGCAAAACTCACAATAAACATATCAAAGAATTTCCAAGAACAGCTTGTAGACTTAACTGCAAGTGTTTTTTCTATCCATTTCCATTTCAGGCTTTTCTTCACATTGCTCTAACAGTAGTGGTAAAGACTGTGTTTAGAGAGACTAGTGGATGTAATGGACCACTGATCAGACCCATAATGATGGTTCATGGGTTTCTGTACCAGTATAGGTTCATGACTACCTTAATGCCCCAATGCAACTGTCTAACATCAGAGCATTGTGACTAGAAATGCTGGGTGATCAGCCAAAAGTCTGTTGTCTGTAAAAATAAAGTTTAGGTAAGAAATACAGCAAACTGCCAGTACAGAACAGAAACTGTTTTCAGAGTATTCCCTGAAATGGCACCTGGACCATAAACAAACCCTGAAAGTGTCTTTCAGGATATTGTTTCTTACTTCTCCTTATTATTTCATGCATTAAAGCCCCTGAAGAGCTCCAAACTAACTTGTTGTTTTTTCCTCCTTCATCTCATGACTCCCACCTATCCCAAAGTGCTTCACAGCCTCTGCATGAGCTTTTCCATTTCCTAAGCATTTCTCTTCTACTAGATCTGTCTTAGTTTACAACTTCTTTATTAAGAATGAATACCACTTCTTAAAATTTTCTCCTCTGTGGTAATTTACCTTCAGAGTTATGAAAAAAAAATTGGAATATTTTTGCTAGCATTCAGGGGGCAATTTAAATTGCAAAAAGAAATCCCATTTGTTTCAATAAAATCATAAATCATCTCTCTTTAATTCACTACCATGTTTGATGTTTTTGTTTTGTTTGTTGTTTTTTTTAGCATCCTTCAATGTAAGGAACAAGAACATAAAAAAATCAAAGTTGTTACAGTAGAGATAAGTAACTATGTAGTGGGGCAAGCTATTAAAAAAATCATGATATTGAGGAGTTTTTATTCCTCTTGTAAACCAATGTTAAATCAGCTGAAAGGATGGACTAGTATTTTTAATACTAAATATTTGACATTGTCCGTAAATGATATATCCAACCAGATGAATCACTCATTTTTTTTAATAAATAATTCTTATTCTCCAGACTATGTAAGGATCTTAAAAAGGAAAGTTATTTGCATCAAGACTTCTCATTTTACTGAGGATTGTTTTGGTGAGTCTGAAGGGTGTCATTGAATATACTACAATGGAATACCGCCACTTACAAACAGTTCAAAGATTATTTAAAAACCAAAAAATATTCTGTGAAGAATATAAATATAACTTCCAAGGTACTCGTCTGTTTAATATGGGTAATTATTTTTTCACATCTGATTATTATGAAGAATACACAATAGTATCTCAAAAATTACCAGAACCTTTGTTGAAAAGGAAATTGATTTCTTTTAGTAAGAGAACATGAAAAATAAAAAGGTTTCCAACTGATAAACACAACTGTAGAGTTTACACATCATTGGCAAGGATCTTCTTGAAGATCATAGAATTTTTTGCCTACTTTGAAACTCAATAGTAGAACCTTTTTCCCCTCAATAATTAATCTTTGGAAAACAAACTTTGCAGGAATGCTTCCATTCAGAGGGAAGGGGATTTCATTAACAATCTACTCATTCATTGGTAACAGAAATTCTCTTTTTTAAAACTGGAAAAAGCAGCAACATGTTCTCCCATTTAGAAATTGTCAAATTCACAAAATGTATTTGACACTCACCATTTTTTGTTCCAGCATATACAACTTTCTGCCTACAGCTTTTCTCTAATGGGATGGGTCCGAGCAGCCCAGTACCCAGATTTCAGTAGCCGCTCTACCCAGTTTGCTAGCTAAGGTGAAATAATTTGTTTTGTTTGCACCTGAAGAAGTCTTTCACATGCCTTACAGGTAAATAACCCCACAATCACTTTTGGATCACAGACCTCCTTCATGTCAGACATGGGAACTCTGAAGTGGAACAGTACTGAGTGGTAAGTTCAGTAACAGTTTCCCACAATATACGGAACTTAAAGAAAAATTCTAGACAGGCCACCTATTTTTGCTATGCTCAGCAGAAAGCTTGACACAGTCATCCTCTAAATCATATCTACAAAGCTCTTTTAGTGATATTCTTCAAGATCCTTTTTTAAGGAACTATGCTCTGGCTTTAACTTAAAAAAAAGCTTACAGAACTCTGATTTATTGTCACCATTTGTTTCCAAGAGCTTTATTGCCTAACAATAGATCAACTTGGCTTGCTTCAGTCATTAACAACAGTACATTATTAGGCAAATTATAACACTCTAAAAGTTTAATTTGTAAACTATTACAAACAATTATTGTTTCACAAAATGAGGTTTCCATCCTATTACTAACATATATTAGCAATGCCAATTTTCATCTAATTGTGGCTTTGATTTAAGATGCTTGAGTCAATTTTATTGATAGGGAGTGTAATCTACAATATATTATACATGACCTGAAAGTTTACAGACACAGAGCTAAAGATACAGCTCTAAAAATATTTTTGTTGTTCACTACACCCTGATTAGTTTCAGAAACCAGTCATAAATGATGCCAAGCACAATCCTGGTAAAGGAATTACTGCCTGGTGATGCAACTTGTCATTTATTTTAATCCTCTACAAAAGTTTCATCCTGCCAGTGAAAGAGGATATAAATGTTTGTTGTTGTATTTACAGAGCTTCCCAGTAAACCAGCTGAATTACAGTGGTTCACTAAAGTATCAGAAAACTCAAGTGATTGCATTTTTTTTCTTTCGTGCATTCAAACCAAACGACTGCAGTAATCTTAATACATTTCCAATTTTTCTTCCTTGAAGTATTTAATAGAGTTGTCTGGGTTATGGTTAGAGACACTTATTGGAAACACTTATTCCTGTCAAGCCAGATCCGCTTTTCTTATGGTGGGATTTTACTCTAAGGCTTTCCAAAGGAAGCTCTACTCTGCTAGGGGCTATGAAAGTGTATCAAGTTTGATTGGGTTAATCCCTGATTAGACTTCTAAAGAATTCTATCAGGCTCTTCGTGTTTTGTGTTTGCACAGCAGTAAGACAAGATCCAGAGAAGCTACAACAAGCACTCCAGAAAACAAATAATGTCCCCTGTCACACTCCTAGGAGAGACCTGTCAGTTCCATTAGTGGAAAAAGATGTAGGTCAGCCAATATGCAAGCTGCTTAGTGCCTTCATTTTCCACATTATAAAGAGACTCATTATAGATGACATACAGGCTTACAAGTGGCATAATGCCTGCTATTAACTGTGTTGGAGACACTTCAAATATTTCTATCAATACAAACCTCACAGCTCTTTTAGATTGTACCCTTCCAAAATCAAAAGAAAAGCAATGATGCAAGATGGGCCAAGTGACAGAGCCAGGGACATACTAAATGTCATTAAGGCTTCTTGAAAACAGTGTTACCACAACAAGTAACAGTGAAAGTCTGAGGATGGAACCAGTTTTGCCTGATTTCCAATACTTACAACATTGCATCAAAGTATTATTGCATTTGCATCCCAAGTAAAAGATGTGGAAGTAGAAGGAAGATGGCCAAGTAAGTTATGCAGGGGGAAAAAGATAAAGGGAGATAAAAGAGCTAAGAAATTCAGAAACTAAAAATTAAAGACTAAGAAGCAGGGAAAAGTACACTATATATAATATGGCAGCCACTTTAGGAACTTAATTTTGGAAAGAGTGGATAAATTCATAATCCCTCAAGAACTGCAGAAGTCTCCCTTCAGTTATAGCAAGAGACATTTGTACTGTTGGTCCCTCACATGGAGAAAGCATGCAGGCAGGTGGCAAGGGAGAAGGCTGACTTAGTTCACCTGGCCAGTGTAAAGCTTGAAGCCAGCACTACTTGCAGTCAATTTAACCTTACCCATCAAATGGGTTTGCAAAGTCTTTGCAGTATCTTGAAAATACTAACAGTGTCTTGATGGTATAGTTAGACACCTGAAAAGTCAAAGTTTTATATAAATTATTGTAAGAATATGGCTAATCTTACACAAACAGTGAAAGTCAGCAGTATTCAAAGAGCATCTGGAGCACACCACAACTTGGAGATGGACAGACACCGGGGGCTGCACATTAATTCAGTAGCTTGAACTCAACCCCATGGTGAAATTAAGAAGGAAATTGGCTTGATTGCATCCTCCTTCCATCTGAAGTTTATAATTCTTTTCTAGGATCTTGTGAAGGCAGTTGTCACACAAGGCTGTAATTCTTACCTTCTCCCAAGTGCTAGTGAGTCCAACTCTATTTTTTTCCCCTTTTTGCTTGAAGAATACCAGTAAGCTAAGGTTTTAACCAAGAGCTAAAGCAAGAAATGTGTTAAGACTGGAGTGGAGACCTCTTTAAAGCAAGCAGCTTATTGCTCTAAGCATCACATTATCCATGAGAAAATTTTCCCTCATTTTTAGGGCCAGAATTGTTAGTGTGCATAGGAGCTTTCTTACCAAAGAAGGTCTCACAAAAATAGAAGTTTTCGCTGTGTTGTGCTTATTAAGCAGCCTTATTGTTTTAAGAGGTAGTCAATTAATCATTGAAAATGTTGCCCTGACTATAATTAATAACTACAGACAAATACTATAGGCAAAAAGACAAGGTAGATCGAGAAAAGCAAACATCTCCAAGAATAGATTTTTGCTCTTTATCGCTCCAGGAGCTCACAGATTATTCTAACAGAACCTATGGCCAAACTACTTAAAGTAAAAAAAAAAAAAAAAGAGAAAAAGAAGAATGGCTGTTAAAGCACAGCTACTTTTGAAACTTTACA
This sequence comes from Cephalopterus ornatus, assembly GCA_013396775.1. Classification (NCBI taxonomy): domain Eukaryota; kingdom Metazoa; phylum Chordata; class Aves; order Passeriformes; family Cotingidae; genus Cephalopterus; species Cephalopterus ornatus. The sequence goes on from VZRE01000863.1 coordinate 318,798, forward strand.
TGCAGGAATAGAGAATAATGGATCAGACAAAAAGACTGAACAGTAATACTTTGTGGATAAAAATGGATACCAAGAATATAAAGCCAAGTCCTTCCCTCCTTCATACAGATGCATTAAATTCACAAACTAGTATAACTATATAAATATGTGCAAATCTGAAAGCCAAATTTTGCATGAATATACAAGTTCTCTAGTTGCTTTTCATAAACAGGTAATGGGCAGCTCTAGGCAAGCAGGGGTGTAGAGCAGAAGGAAAGAAAATAAATACTTGAACCAGTTCTTTAAATGCCAAATACCCCAGCTACTCTGCAGTTTCCAAGACAGCTGACCTAAGTGCTTCTTGACACAAAAGCAGGGAGAGAAACAACTTCTTCCCTTCTGCTCCTCCCTCAGCAGTCCCACTCCTTCCCCTGCACCACCCTGTGACTGCCCAGGTCCCTCCATTCAAACTCCCTCCAGGTCTGGAGACTTCAGCACCCACTGCCTTACATGGCAGCTCAGTGCTGCTAGAGCTGCTTCCAGGTCCACGGTGCCTGTGCCAGCATAAGGCTGTGAGAAAGGAGAGGGAATGGGGCTGGAACATCCTTGGCAGCAGCACTGAGGCACAGCAATTTGTTTTGTCTCCTGCAACTGCCACCAAAGTCACTACCCACTGAGGTCCTGTGGGGATCCATCACCCACAAAACTTCACTGAATGGCATGGATTTAAAGAACTGGATCTACATCTGAGAGGTGTAATGTAACATAATACAACGTAGCCTTCCAGCTTTTGCAAAATCAAAACATATATATTATAACCCGAGGTATGCACTCTTAATTCTATCTATACCAAAATAAGCTCAAGCCTAAATAAAATCTATCCAAAACTTATATAACTAGACAACATTGCTAAGCCAGCAAAAATTTGTAATATAGAGCTTGCAAATGGAATTTTACATAAGTAGAGATGACAGGCATAACTGTGAAGAACTTGTTCTAAAAGTCATCAAGGGCCATCACCATGTGCAATTGTATCACAGATAGTCCTGGTCTCAGAGGCTAAATTGAATAAGTTTTTTACACAACATTCCCCCTGACTTAAAATAGACACTCTACATATGAAATGATTGACAAATACTTACGGTCTCCATTTTATGTATGACAACATATACAATGTGAGATAATATATTCATTCCTAGTTGTGTATGTACTAAGTAAATATAAAGACTAGAAATGTATGCATTATTCCTTGCTAATTTTGTCTTGAGCTATATATTTATCTTCAAATCCAATTTCCATTCTTTCCTTTGCAACACATTTTATATTTTAAATTATGAATGTGCAACACAGGATGTCATTTGAATGTCAAAGAAGCAATTGGCTGAAGACAACTATCATTCAAAAGACAAACTGAAAACAATTTTTTTAACCCTTAAAAATGCTACAGTATATTAGAAATATAAGAATTGCTTCTATTACCACCTGGAATGCTGAATTTTTATTCATACTTAGGATTATTGCCTTTACAAAGTACTAAATTCAGTAAGCATGTCATAAATTATGACAGTGATTTCTATGTAAGAAGACATGCTGCTGAACTCAAGGAGTGCAGAATAAAGTACTTGAAGGGAAATAAAAGCCCTTGCAAGCTACACAACAGATACAATACAGAGTCATCAATGAAGCCTCCCAGTGGAGCACAGTTTATATTCCAGACTAATATGCCAGAGGTAGGCAGGTTTCTGCTCACTCCATCTATGGCAAGTCCAACATCTAGATACAGTGCTTCTCCTTTGACCCTTAGTCCTCTAACTAGGACCAAGAAAACTGTTCTCTGTCAACCAACCCCTTAACACATGATGCCTGCTTAGAAAGTGAGAAGTGTTCAGCTGCTGGCACTGCCTTGCTGCTGCCTCACATAAGAGTCCAAACAAGCAACTGGAAGGACAGCAACACTCCCACCCAAAAGGCATCAAACAACAAGAGTTTTTTTGCAGGAACTTATGCAGGGGAGGCAAGGGGAAAGCCTTTTAAAAACCTGCCTAAGCAGCCAACACAGTGGGGTCCAGTCAGGGGTATATGCTCAAGAATCTTAAGTGGAGAGATAACCTGCTTCTGATTCTCAAGTTTAATTATTTTGAAATTATATTTGGTTTAGTAATAATCATTTGCAGGTGCTGTGCATCCTGCATGTGAAGCTCCCAGTAAGCCTCACAGTTTGTGTGTCGGACAGACATTTAAAAATTTATCTTAGTCAGTAAAGAACAACACACAGGATCCAGTTTTACTCACGGCTTTAGCACTAAGAAGTTATGAATGTAGTAATAAAGAAAGCAGTAAAATTGAAGCTTGCTGAAAAATGAGTTATGGTTCAAGCTGGGAGAAACAAAGGGAATGTACCAGACCAAGGTGCAGAGCCTGCCACCACTGCAGGGAGCAGCAACTTAGCAAACAGCACCAAGGGAGAACAACTTGAGAGAAGTATGGGGGAGAAGAAGGACAAAAGGAAGTAAAGATGAGCAACATTGCAAAAGACTCAGAAAGCGTTTTGAATTTAAGCGTCTTCAATCATCTATCCAATGTATCTAATTTTTATGATTTAAATTGCCTAGAGGCATTTATAAAAAAATATTTCTGCATTGCTTGCATTTTGTTGAGCATTTTCCAGCTCAATCCTACAGTTTAGAAATAGTGCTACTCCTGAGAAAACTAAAGCCTACAAAAGGTCTAGCATTTCCAGCAAAAGTCATCCTAAAGCGTTATGTATGGATTCTACTTTAATGAAAAGAGACAGATAACAGTGTTACTCAGTGAATACGGAGCTATAATCAACTAAGTCATTTTCAAAAGGTTTAAATGGGAATTCTATGGATATCAACAAGGTCATCTTACAGCATAGTTACAACAAAAGCAAGAGCTGAGAGTACTCCAGCTGGATTTTCAAATGAAGTACAAAATGATTTTAAAATTACATGAGCCCTTTCACATGTTAGAGTTTGTACTAAGCACCTCAGTGCCTTTCACACAATTACTTTCACAGTCTGGTAAACCACTAAAGTCTGTCACTCACCAGCCACCAAAGGCAGGTCCTGGTATTACTGCTAAGTGGCTGGTTAAAAGCACACACTACTATAAAGCAAGAAAAACAGCCTTTGAGCTTTTTTCTTAACTAAAAATATATTTGTTTTTATTTGATGGTGGCAGATGCCTTCTTTTTGCACTGCTGCAGTATTCCAATGTGCAGTTTGGGATCATAAAACAAAAGGTTTTTCACAGTGGTAATCGTAACTGTAAACATTAACTCGTATTGCAGAGGCGCACATACACACTGTCCCAGCTCTCTTCCTCTCCTGCTGCGAAGAACAAGCTTCTCCAACACACGTCTTTGATCACTGAGGCAAATTCTTACTCCATTTACAGTCTCTAATTGTTCCCACACAAAACCAAATGTTTCTCCTCCCCTTTTTAAACCTCACCTGATCTGCATATTTTGCTTTCTGATCAAAGGTATAATGCTGAAGGGGAGAGCCTGAAATAATAATGAAGATATTTTTGAAAACACAAATTCATGGAAAAATCTAGATTTTAACATTCATGACAACTTCGCAGTGCACATTCACCATGATTTAGTCACCTATTTGCCTCTTCTCAGTGGTACTTTTGCTGTATTTACTACAGACACCTATGATCAAGGCAGTATCTCTGAGAAGAATTGTATAAACAGTACCTTTTATCTTCTTAAGGTTCTCCCTGCCTATTGGATTTCTATTACAGAGGAAAAAAAAAAAATCATTCATTAGGAAAAACACACTAGGTACAAGGAAGCAGAGGCACAATCTACTCCATGAAATTAAGAGCCCATGAGAAGTCCACAGCAACAATCCTGACCTCCGTAGCAAAGGGTTACATAGTAGAGGATAACACTAGAAATTTGAACCGTAGGGCCTAAAATCAACAGGTGCAACATAGAACACATCAAAACTGTTGATGCAGTTCCAATGCTAAACAATTATTGCACTTTCTGGGACAGGTAAGTAACTTCAGACAAGAAAACCATCAGCACTTACATATAGGAACTTCTGATACAAATTCATAGGCTTAGGATCTATACCAAAGCAATGGATCTTTAATGGAAGAAGCATTCATAGTGTTATTCTTTCCAAGTAATAGTATGGGTAAATAAAAACAGTTTGGGAAGCATGGGCTTGTGTTGCCTGTGACAGTGAATTAACCATCAGGGACCAATTCCTGTCTTTCAGCAAGTATTTTCAGAAGGATAAAGGGAAATTCCACATTTAAGAGTAGAAAGCCTCTCCCCAGCCATTTTCCATCCCCAAACTGCAGCATCCAAGACTCATAGCAGCTACAGCGTCTGGGCATGGGGAAAAAGTTTTTATTTAAAAGTTCAGGAATACTGCTTGATTTTAATTTTCTTTCTGTAAGGTTAAATTTGATCAGGAGGCAAACTATGACACATTTGGAAAAGCACCTTTCAGGTGCATCTGCACACAAACTCAATTCCAGCAGCGAAGCTCAGCCCCAGTACTTCAAGCAGACACTGCAGTCAGGCAGCACATCCAGCAGATCCCCACCTCACAGTAAACATGTGGAAGAAGATGAACTATTCCCTAGTAGGGCTTCAAACATTCAATTGCATGAGTAGTTTGGTGATTTTCCTAAAGATTTAGTATGGAAACCTTTTGTGATAATTCATAGCTGTTGCTATTATTCTAAACTTAGAATTTTATTATTTTGTTGAAGGGTAAAAATAATAGCCCTAAAAAGGACCTGAAAGACTCAAAAGATCAATTTAAATAAAATTTAGTATATTGATTTTTAATTTCTTGATTGGGAGGACATTTTCATCTTTAGATTCCAGATTGGCAATATTACATGGAAATCCTATTAAATTCTGCCATTTCAAAGCTATAAGGGATCAGTTTGGAAGTTCTACAAAGTTCCTCCTAACTAAAAAAACTCCTAGGCTAAAAAGTCATTAATTTAATTCATTGTCATAGCACAAAATTACACTGGAAAAAGACTGTTAAGTGACTGAAATAAGTAATTTTTTGACATTTAATGAATTATTTCCCTTTGTGAAAAATGTTGAATAGTTTACTTCAAAAATATTATTAAAAATGGAAACTATAATAGTAATCTTTCCAAAAAAGAGTTCAATTTGTAAATTTGCTGAAAAATTTGAACATTATTAACAATTGAATCTGAAATGAAGGTCAACACTTTAATTCCCAAAACCAAGAGTCCATTTTTTACCTTGGTCTCTGTACAGTGTGTTGTTCTTAAAGCAATAAATACTCAGGCTCAGACATCGAAAGGGCAGTTTAACAGTAAACATTTATTTTCAGTCACATTTAGTGTCAACTACACTTTTCTTTAGTATGATACCATCTCACATGGCCACATTTGATTTGAACAGTAATATCTGATGCCAAGTTCAACCCACGAAGAGTCTTCTTGCTGACTATGACTCCAGATCACTCAAAGACTACAAAAAAGCAAGAATGTTGTTTGGAAACACACACTTGGCAATGTCAAATTTTGCTACTCTTCATTTGGCAAACCATATTCAACCCGCTGAATTTTAGACTAACATACCCCTGAACTATTTAAACTACTGCCTTGAGGGTCTATGAGACTTAAAATCAAAAATACACTTACAAAGATTTTTATAGTAATAATAATATGTAACACTGCTGAGAATAGAAGGACTCAAAGCACACAATGGGCTCTGTGTTTCAGTTATATCAGTTATATATATCCAGTGTTTCATACACTGTGCAGTCTAGTTGCTGCTACTTTCATTGCTGCCACTGAATTAACACAGAAATACTGCTTTAACCCTGTCAGGGTGGTGCAAAGCATCCCATTCTTTCTGAAAAGTCATCAATAGATTATATCCAAAACCTATGCATTTTGTGTGAGAAAACAGCTTGTTCTGCAAAGAGAGGCTCCAGCTGTATCCCTCTCACCAGTTGCAATGTTGTATGTTGCATTATACTGCTTGAAAACAAACTGTATTGATAGGAGACAAGAATAAGTTTACCTAATCTAAATACGTAGGATTCCAGAAAAAGAAGGGCAGACAGAAGGCCAAAGGCATGAATTATGCATACTATATCATCAAACTCCTATCCTACTTTAGAGCTGGAGCAGGCTTTGCATGGAAAACAAAATTAGGATGGAACATATATTGAACAATTTTCTCCATAACTGGTTCTTACTCACCTTAAATGTAAAATTTTATTTAGTTTATATCACAGGAACACATCCTTATTAAAGAGGCACATTTACATGGGTCCCTTTGAAAGGATTTAATGCAAACAAGTCTGAAATAATTGAAGGAAAGACATTTTCTGACTGTTCTCCGAAGAGCTTAGTGAAGAAGAGGATGGCAGGAAAGAATTACTTTATTATATTGATTTCCTCAGGAAAAAAAAAAAATCAAAGTAAGGTAAGTCAAACAAACCAATTCTCTTTTGTAAAATCAATCGAAGCATGGAGAACATGAGTGAATTTGCATGTCAAAAAGTGTTTGCTACCATACTGCAAAAAAAGACCTGCACATTATTACTCTAATAAGGCAAGTAATAGAAGAGACTAGCTTGGTTCATTACTGCACCCTGCTATTTTAAAATACCTTAAAGTGCAGTGTGCGTGCATTTTTACTAATTTAATCATACAAGTACTATGAAGTATGACTGATTATACATTACAACTTACTAAAATATATTGAATCATACCATATGATGGACCTGCAGCTGTTTAAAAAACAGCTATCCAAAACAGAAAAATTGCTCTACACAAAGCTGTAAGGAAGATTGTCTATCTTAACTTTTTTCCAAGGCATACATTCTTAACCTACAAGACACTTCTGCTCTGTGACAAAAAAAAAATTCAGCCATCACCTAAAAACTAAACACGCTGATTTCCACTATATATTCTCAGTATTTTGCTTGTTGTTCAAGTAAGAAATTAATGTCTAGTAGTACTTCAGTACTTGATAAAACCTAAAACTCTACTAGCTTCTTTAAGTTAATATAATTTCACATCAAATACCTGAAAAGGAATCCCTCCTTCATCAATACCTTCAAGGAGATATTTGTAGTTCCAGATAACTTGAAATCGCAAGTGGTTTGAAGCATTAACCTCAGCTAAGTGTTACCAAGTACTATCATTAACATCAATCACATGAAACTTAGCTTCAGAACTGACTCCCAGTTCCCCAGCAGGACCCAAGCTGAGGGCATAACTTCACTTATGTCCTGACTGTTCATCATGGTAACCAGCTGTGAGACTCAAGGGACACAGATGTCCCTTGAGCCCTTTCTCCACAAAACTCCAGCCACCCCCTAGACCTTCCCCAACCTATCAAAGATGCATGTGATTCCTTACATTTCTTCTATAGCTTCCCTGCCTCATTCAGCAAAACACTTTGGATGCAAAAAAATTTGTAGGTGTAAACATCTAAACTGGTGCAGGCATTATCACCCAAAATTCACCGCAAAGTTGTAGATCACCTACTGGAAGGGAGGACTTGCAGGTCAATTTTGATATTTTCTAACTGATGTGAAAACTTCCCCTGACGTTGCCAGGGGTAGAATTAATGGGAAAGGAGCACAGAGTTTGACATATCTCTTGTTGATAAAACTTTTCAAGAAAAGCAAAGAATGGGAAACTGAGACCTGTTTTTTAAAAACATGCATCTAAGGTTCACACTAAGGACTTGATCCTGGTTTTCCTGGCTACTGCTTCCCAAGTTGAGAGTCCGAGATTCAAACACTTTTCTTGGCATTATTTAAGCCCCTTCTAAGATGATTCATTAGAGGAAATAAAAGAAAATCAAACAGCAATCCTAGCAGAGCTTCCAATATTAAAATAGCATCACATTCTCTACTGAATTCATATTGAATATAAACTAACTAATAATAGAAGTCAGAAAAGGCATATACTTGTCTAACTTCTTTGAATAGTAAAACCTGCCTTCATACTGTTAAGCGAACTGAGTGAACTAAGTGCTGCCAGGATAATCAAATCCTTGGAAAAAAATTAGCAAAAAAATATTCAAAAAGCAGCAACTGAATCCTCTTCTCCCCAAGAAAAAGGTATTACAAAGCAGTACTAAGCATTTTTTCATTTGAAATGAGGAACAGTGAATTTACTTGATCTCTAAGCACATTAAAAAAAAAAACACGTAAAAACTTTTCCATAAGTAAATACTTTCACAGTCCTGACAAAACAGAAATAAGAATGAAGGTCAAAAGACAAGGCTGCACTCAGCCTTGCACAATGTCCATTATTTCCAATAGAAATTAATCTAATTTTCCCAGGTATGCTGTAAATACTGCTTTTTATTGTTTCCCCATTTCACTCTAACATGAGTTAATTGGCAAAACCAAAGTTTTTCTTTAGATACCCATTACACAACTCTCTACAGCTTCAGTTAAACAAATGAACAAACAAACAACACAAAAACCCCACAATCGATAACCTCCAAGCAGAGCCCATTCCCATCACCTGTGCAGTGCAGAGGGAAAAGCCTTTCCAAACCCCAAATTTAGTACACCTTAAAGAGACTAGAACCCAGCCACAGCTTTCATTTCTAGTATCTTAGCTGACTATAGGGAAAATCCAGACCTTCACAAACATGTTCAGCCTTTGTTTACAGTAATAGTTAAGACACCTCTGGTTTTCGTTTTCCTTTTCATTTTTATTCACTCTTGAAAACTTCAGAGCCCCAGAGGAAGGAAGGAGCCCAGGGCAGGGTGAACACCTGCCTTGCCAGGTGCTGCCCCCAGCCTCCTGCAGACATTCACATGAATGAAGCACCTCTGAGAAGACCGCTCCGAGGAGAGGCACAGAAATAGGCAATGGGACAGTCAGGCCACACCACTGCATGCAGAGGTTGTGGTCTTGCTGCAGACCTTCCATGCCTGGATAGAAGAAGGAGAAAAGTGACCACAACTCCTCTCTCATTTACTACGTTTCTGTTTCTTCTTTAAAGCTTTGACTTCCTGCAGTTACTCGATAAATGTCCTTTTCATGGCTGTTTCTGTTCATTTCTTCCTCATTTTCTATTCAGTTCATTTTTTTTCCTACCTAGTTCTTTATTGTCTGCATATTTCCCCCTCTGCTACCTTCCTCATTTTCTTCAAATCTTTTTCCCCTTTTGAAAGGGCCAATTTGTTTTCACTGGTGAAATCAAATGCCTTTGCAGAACTGCATTTTTAACTTGGCTTTTGTGTTTTAAAAGAACATGAATGTAAACTTTTATAGTCATTGAACAATAAATATCAGAAGAGTTTCCTTGAGACAGTATTTTTTTAATTATGCATTCATAAAAGGCAGAACACCTAAGTAAATACAAGGTAGAAAAATTCAGAATATGTTACTCACCCATTAGTTTATCCTGGTAATGGGATGCAAGTATTATGCCACCCAACAGAGCTTCTCATTTTCCTTCTTCATGACTCTTTCTACTAGGTATTAAAAAAAAAAAAAATTATTCAAAGTAACAGCAGCATACAGTAACAAGGGGAGAGGGGGGAAGGACACACAGGCCTTCCACTCCCTGTTTAAAAGGAACTACTCACTTTGAAATAAGAGACATGATTTTGATTTCATCATCTCAGAATTCTCCCCACTGTAACAACCGACAGCCAGTTACTGACATGGATAATTCAGCATAAATTTGCAGCAAAGACAGAGAAAGCAACCATTGCACCAGCAGACTTTACTTCGTACTCAAAACCACATACAGAGCTTAATCAGCACAAACTGCAGCTTCCCTTGCCTGCATCAGCACCTAACTATTGTGAGCTAGCAGATAGTTCAACACAGACATAGCTACAAAGGGAGAGTTTCAGTCCTGGGTAAATTAGAACTGGACCTAAAGAAGCCAGTGCACTTAAACTGGCAAGAAAACACGTGGGACTTCTGATGATCATCATTTAGAGCAGCTGTGTTGGTTCCCTGAGAGCTACTCCGGTTTCACACAGTTGCACTGAGATTTCATTATTAAGCATTGTCAGCCAAATCTTAATTTCTTTGGCTTACAAGCAACACTTCGAGAAATGGTTTTATCTCTACACTAAAAGTAACACAGCCATGATGAGGTTACACAGAGCAAGACAGAAATACTGGTTTGATTCCAGATGAATTATGATAATTCCCCAGCAATGCTGCACTTGGTTCCCACACAGTAGCAGTCAATTTTAAAGAACTACATGACAAAGCAACTATTACAGACAGGCCAAGAGGGGCTGTTCAACCTGGAGAAGAGAAGGGTCTAGGAAGACCTTAGAGCACCTTCCAATACCTAAGGGGGCCCACAAAAAAGCTGGACAGGGATTTTTTTTACAAGTGTATGGAGGGACAGGACAAGAGGTAACAGGTTCAAACAGAAAGAGAGTAGGTTTAGACTAAATATTAGAAAGAAATTCTTTACTATCAGGGTGGTAACGCACTGAAACAGGCTGCCCAGAGGAGCTGTGGCCGCCCCATCCCTGGAAGTTTTCAAGGCCAGGCTGGAGGTGGCACTGGGCAGCCTGGTCTAAGGTGGAAGGCATCCCTGACCAAGGCAGGGGGGTTGCAACTAGATAATCTTTAAGGTTCCTTGCAAGCCAAACCATTCTGTGATTCCATGAATTACAAGGTGTTCAAGACAGAAAACCAATCAAGACATCTCCTAACAAGAAGAAGTGCAGATTCTTCTTCCAGCAGCTCCAGAAGAGACACAGCCTCTCAAGTCCCACAGAGATTAAGCCCTAGTCCCCATGCTAAAACCAAAGAAAAGTTCTTAGCAAAGCACCCCTCATAACCACTGCCATAGCAAACCTATGAAAAGAGAATCAAACTGGAAGACTTAAAACAAGTAAATACCTGGAAACCAGCTCAGAGACAACAGCCCCATCGCACCCAGAGCAAGCCCAAACGAAGCAAGAACAAACTAATTGCCTTCCTCCTCCCTAGCTCTTATATGGCTCCTGATTAGGGTAACACAGCCCAGCTGCCTCAGCTGCACTGCCCCACACTCAGCTGCTCCCCCACCTCCCCTTCAGGCGCAGGAGCCCCCCTGCCCACACCTGTGGCCACCGCCCTGAGACACTGGGACTTTACTTAGCAGCAAGCATGTTTAGGAGCCACGCCAACCACCTTCTCTTCTAGCATACTACCCTTTGGTGGAAATGAGCAATTCAATCAGTACAACAAAGCTTGCCTGATGTTGTACAGGTATACATTTGCAACTGAAGTGATACCAAGGGGGGGCTAAGTGGCAAATTTAACCTGGTTACACTATAGAATACTTGTAGTAATATGAGATCAGTGTTGGCCCAAAGCTTAAAGAAGTATTTCTGTGAGAAGGAATAGTCTTGAAATAGAGTCCATGTTGTGCTGCATCCTTTTTGAGTAAGTATTTGTCTTTTTACTGAAGTGTTGTTGCTTCAGAAATGCAATTATTGCATTTAAAATTTAAATCAAGGATTAAAACAGATCACCACAGATGATGTGAGACCACTGAATACAATGAAAAAGAGCCTCTTAAATTCTCATAGGAACAAAAATGCTGTAATAAATGCAAGTTCTGTTTGCCTGTGGACATCCAAATGGTCTTAGATATTTATCTGAAAATGTATCTCAATACAAAAATATTGGGCACATTTGTGGCAAAATCTATTTATTGACAGAATTGGTGATATATAAAACATAAAATTAGTGACAAAAGAGAACAGACTATTTGGTTATACTCACTGATACTTACTGAAATATATCTGGATCTTTTTTAATTTGCCTACTGTTAATGGTAAGAAGAGATGATCAACACTTGCGTGTGATAATGAGCTGTGACCAGGCAACAACTGCGCACAAGATAATTCTTTCAGGAGCTGTTGAGAGTCTTTGGGTTGCAGTGGAGACCACAGGAACCAGGAGTAGCTTCTATTTGTCCAAATCTGACTGTAGCTGGAAGTTTCATGAGGAGATCTTGCAGTAGTGGAGCACTCTTAGTCTTGCTTATAATCCTGAGGCAGAAAGATCAGCCTTGTTAAAGATCTGGGTGAAGTATTCCAGATGTCACACTGGATTGGGAGGCTGCAGTGACAGAGAGGAAAGAGGAAAGAAGAGATAGCAGTGCTCTTCCTTGTTTGAGACAGTGCTACTATCCCTATGAATACAGAATACAGACCTACTTAACAATATGGTCCAAAAGCATTTTACATCTTGAAACTGGTACAGGCTTGTGTAGAGGCAGGCATATTTTCCTATAGCACAGAATTAAAGGGAAAACTTTCTGTACATCTACTACTTCTCTCCTTTTATGACTGAAAATGGAGATCCTTGGTTTATAGAAAAAAAAAACCAAATGAACTTTACTAGCATTCTGAACAGAAAGCAGATATGAAAAAATTGTCTGTCACAAACTGATAATACTTGTATCCACTTTGACAGTGAAAACAGGAAGAAAACAGAAAACTTGTCAGGGTGGATTGTGTGTTATTAGTGACAATCATCTGGTTGGCAATTTCTCCTCTGCAATGTACTTTTCTTTAGCTGAGAGGAGAAGTTTGCTGTTCTCTCAAAGTTCACTTTTTAAACAGTTTTTAAAAACCCCTTATCTCATTGCTGAGTTATCTCTGGGTTACAACACTGAATTTGTAGTGATTGATATCTGATTAGTAAGTTGCTACAGTCTGGATTAGAGAAGGGGACATTTTGCTCTCGTGACAGTTTTCTGTGACCATGATAGAAATACATCTTCATAACAACAGGTGGTCCTGGGCAGGACCAGGACTTGGGCTTGGATGATCCTTTTGGGTCCCTTTCAACTCTGGATATTCTATGACTCTAGGACATACTTTTCTGTGACCACAATAGAAATAAAATATCATTATAGCTCACCTTGTTATAGCTTGTTCCCAGGAAAGTTTTCTGACTCCAAAGTCCTTATTGCCAAGATTCTCCAACCATTCTGTTTTGTGTAAAAAAACAGTTAGGACAACTCTAAGCAAAACATTCTCTGATGAAAAGGTACTTTTGCAGGACAGTTACACTGAAAATGTAAAACTTAGTAGCACTGCAACATTTTTCACTGCAATAAGCATGAGAAGTCTTCAAACCCTTTTTCTTTTTTTTTCTGCTTTGTTGGAATTTTTAATTTGTACACTGGTCTCCACATCTGTAAGTGTGTTAAAGAGTGGAAGAGCAGCAAGGAGTGTTTTGCCATTAGCAAACCAACAGAAGATGACTGCTTTCAGACACCATCCTCCTCACACATGTTCCCGCGAGGCAAGAGCACAATGCACTCCAGTGTCCCCTCCAGGAGGTGGCTGCGGTGACTTCTCTCTGTCCAGCTGCTTCTGCAGGACCTTGAAAGACCTTGCACTGCAGAAATATGTCTGTCAGCTGCAGCTCTTTACTATAATGGCATGGAGCCATTCATGAAAGGAAATACTTTTCTTATTGGAAAATTTTACTGTAGTACATCTGTGAGAAATAAAGACATGAAATGTGTAAATAAACACATTAGAGTGAATCCTAACAAACAAAAATGAAAACTTTCAACAGCTTAAAATATTTTTCATAAATATATCATCTGTCCCATCTTGAAGTATCAATTATATAAAATTAAGAAGACATATAAATATACAATAAATTGTGTGCTGCTTCAGTACATATTTGTTTTATAAAAAATATATATTGCATCACAGCGGAACTTTAATTCTGACCTTAAATAAATACTATTACAAGAGACTTCTCAGATTCTAACCATAACAGTAATAACTACTTCTGGAAAAGACAACCATAAAAAATTATTTATGTACACATTAATGGCATCTACTGACAAGCATCAAATAGTAGTCTGCACATATATGTTTTTTAAGTGGAAAAATACTTTATTAGTCTATCTGGTAGAACTAAGAGAAGTCACAGCAATTCAAAATACTTTTAAATTCTACAGCACATTAATATATTACACTATTAAAAATCTTGCAATAATATCCATTGACATGTTGATATGAGAAATCCCCAGCATACTGTCCAGGGTCAAGACTGTAGCACCATCAAGAAGTTTGTATTTCTTTGCATTTGGATGAAAGTGTGCTCATTAGGGGGCTGGAAGCCCAGCTGATATGCCCAGAAGTATTTACATCTTATGTTTTGAAAACCTTGTTTTCTGGTGATTAGTTACTAACATTTGCCCCGTTAATTAGATTTTAAGATTTGGTTTTGCTTTTTTTCCTAGGAACTTCTCCATAATAAAGCTAACTGTTATAAATCACAAAGGGAGACGCACTCGCGGATCAGCTCAGCTGGGCTCTCTACAGCCAGAGTTATAGCATCATTTGGTGTCACTGCAGCATCTTGCTGCTTCACAGTCTTCTTTCAGGAGTGCTTTTGGGCCTGCTATGGGCATCTTTCCAGAAGGCAGCACCCAAAGCAGAGTTTGCATGTATTTACCTCTACTTGGCACCCTTTTGCCCTGCCCTCGCTACAATTCTCCATACAGCTAGCAAAGAAATTCATAAAATTGAACCCAAATGAGATTACATTGATAATACAGTGCTCCTTTGGAGGCTACCTTTTAGAACAAGGTACTATACTGCAAATTTCCAAGCTGAGCAGGTGTGATAATGAATTCAAGAGCTGAGAATGTGTCACTGTGAATTCAGTTGTTCTCAAAGCTTAATACGTGCATGTTGCAATTTGATGATGCTTTATGCAATCGCAGGGTTGTTACTGTCAGAAACAATCTGTTTACTTTGCATATTTTCACATTTTTGTGAGCTGCCTAGATTCTATCTTCTGCAATTGGCATAGAGATTTACCAATTTATTTTATTTTTCAAGATGAGTAGCCTTGCAAAGGATCTGAAAAGGTCCCAGCGTGCAGAATTTGGGAAAATTCTGGGGCATAATGATATTCATGAAGATTCAGATTCCACATTCATCTGACCTTGACAGCTGAAACAAGGCCAGATGATCTCAAAGACCAAGCTCCATGGGTCAGAAAGCCCCCAAAGCAGAGCAGAGGGGAAAACTGCCCACCCTTGGTTTGCTACTCCAGTATTCTGACAGGCTCTTAGTCTGAGAGGCTTAGTCATGAAAAAACCAATATAAACAGCCTGGCAGAAGCCATGATGGGCTTATGGGTCCAGAATAAAAGGGGAAGTGAACATTTCTCCTGATGCCCTCTTCATGCAGCCAGTAGAGAGGGCAGGTGTCTGAAGAGAGGGCAGTGAGCCCACTCTGCGATTGATCATTGGACGGCAGAGCCCAAGATGCTGTCCACCCACCCACCAACTGTGAGCTCATTGTAGGAGAGAGGCAGGCAAGAAACAGAGGACTTCTGCCTCTTTTCATTGCTTGAATGAAGCATTATGAGCTCCTCTGATCAGCAGAGGACAACTTCAGACCTGCTCTCACCTACATCCACTCCAGTGTGGCTGCTTTCAGCCTAATTTGGCTCCTCCCTGCTGGCATCGCTGG
This sequence comes from Cephalopterus ornatus, assembly GCA_013396775.1. Taxonomy (NCBI): domain Eukaryota; kingdom Metazoa; phylum Chordata; class Aves; order Passeriformes; family Cotingidae; genus Cephalopterus; species Cephalopterus ornatus. The sequence goes on from VZRE01000863.1 coordinate 334,280, forward strand.
TTCCCTGACTTGAGGGACTGGGAATCACCTGGCTTTAAATCTGAGCTGAGCAGTGAGGTTGTTAACAAAGCCTACCTCCAACTCTGTTTGCTTGTACCTGGTCTGCTCTGTGTTGACAGCATGTCTTTGCAAGCTTTTACTGGTTTTACCTTTTAATGTAGAAACCTCTGTGGAAATTACTATACTCTTGGAAAACAACTTCCCGTGGAATCTTTCTTAATAAAGGAATAGACAAGAAACTATGATAGTAAAAGCCATGATTTATATGTTGTTTATTTTTCTACTAGCCTTTCTGTCATTAAAGATATCATATTTAATTTTATGTAAAGTCTTGAATCAAAGAAAAGAACCCCTGTACTTCTCTTATGTATTACTTACAAAGTTAAGCACCTTTCAAGTGACCTTTTACATTGCTAATTGAACCTTGATATTGTATTTCTCATACATCTAACAGTTATATATACACACCATTCATTTGCAAATCAGCAAGTCCCATTCATGGCAGTAGGAATGGCACAAGTACACTCTCTTGAAGTGTCTGAGTTGTTAAAACAACAATTGAAATTAAAAGTCATTTTCTTGAAGTTGTACAGACTTCCTGTAAGATATTTGCATTATCAGGCTCACTGTACAATTTGGTTTATGTCAGATGCAATATCTGCAGAAAATGCAGGACTTAATTAGTTGTATCTACAACGTGAGCCAGAGAAAAGTCAAGGTATTGCCTTTTACTTAAGGGGTGGCATCCACCAGCTGGCGTTCAGAAAAAGCCCCAAACATACTAGTTCTTCAGTTCACAGGTCAGTTCACAGACTATACTAAGAGATTCCAGGTAAAATATTATACTCTAAATTTGGATCTAAAAAAATTGAGTTGCAGAAAACGAGTGAAGAAGGTGGTTTATAATTAAAACAAAAAAAAATTAGTAAGGATAGCCGTTTTGAAGCCTTAACTCCAGTTATTGCTATTTATGTGACTGCAGTTGCAATTTTAAACAATTTCCGGACACTGCCTATAATCTTTTGCTGGTATTTAACTAAGTGCCACTTCTCTGAATTTAATTGGTGTCATATAACACAACACAAAATTATATTACCTGAGTATCCTGCCTGGCACATGCACACTTTGCACGGTATTCATTAAAAATGAAAACATCTTGTTATGTATTTCCCCCCAGTACAGCTCTCAACATCCCCTTCTGCAATTGCTGAGTCCCAGAGGCTTTCTGAAACAACATGTTTTGTTTGCTTTCAGTCATATGCTCATGTGATAAAAGCCTTCTTTGCATTATGAAATCATAATGATTTATAAACTTCAATATAAATTCAGTTAATCTTTGCAAGAAGCCAAAGTGGAATGAATTAAGAGCGTATTGCACTTCCAAGGCAGAGGGCTTCATGGACCAAGTATTTAAAGGAGACAAGAATGGAGAGGTTTAAAAGTGAAACAAAATTGTGTATTTAACTTTTTTTTTTAACAAATTAGACTTTAAAAGCAAAGCACTTCTGAAAATCTTCAGGTCCACAGTTTTCAAAAGTCTAAGGTTTACATTAGAAAATAACCAGGAAAATGAGCAAAAAATTAGATATATTTTCAAAGTTCATCTACAGCTTTTGTGATGAGAAAAAACATTTTACAGGCTTTTCCAGTGACGTATTATTTAGGTAAGATCAACAGTTAGTGTTACAGAAAAGAATTTCAAAACATGTAAATTCTATTTAAAAGCAGTAAATAAACGGTGTGGTTTTTTCTGAACTAACACTTTTGTGTTTACTCTGTTTCTAGTAATGTTTGATCTGTGTTGTTTTCTGGAGAAAAATAAAAAGCAAATATATGTAGCGGCAAGACTAAAATCACATTTTTTTAAATCCATGAACTGTGTACTCCTGACAGCAAAGTTAAACCAATGTCTAAAAAATCCCTGCTTTTAATAGCTGTTGAGACTACTCATCACTTTTCAGGAGACACCCAGCAGTGTGCAGGATTGGGCCCACACATCTGGAATCAGTGAAAAAATTATGAAAACAATGTATTTCTGAAATGGCCCGTTCTGCATCCTTTCCTTCCTGCTCTTTCCCCTAAGGCTGTCTGGGTTTTCAATCTAAATTTCTGAAGTTTGTATGACTTCTCTCATGTTGTTTCTTTCCAAGTGGTTTTTTAGATATTAGGGAGAAGTATAACAGGAAATTTCATAAAATCGAAGGTAGTATTTTCTATTTTAAGACATTAAGTGCCTTCTCTTTTCAAAAGATAGCCTAATGAAAGTAAAATTAGGCTGGAAAGTCAATTTGGGACTTACTTTCATATCTTTTTCACTCAAAAAACACTTAAGATTAAGCTACCAAAAAAAAAAAACCAAAAAAACCCCAAACCCAAAAAACCCCCAGGCTTGGTCCCTAGAAAGCTTAAGAATTGTTCACCCCTGTTTCCTTAATTTAATTTTTTTTAATGTGGTTAGCATCTAAATAAACCCTATCAAACATTTCTTGCTCCACTGACAATTTTCTGACCTCCTAGTTGAAGATCTGAGCCCTAACTTAGTTCATGGATGAGTAATCACAGCAGGTTCACAGCAGAACCTCTCCGAGAACCACAAATATATCATCTGCAGCATTGTAAATCAAAGCCTCAAAGAGCATCGTTTAGCCTGAAGCTAAAATTGCTTGTTTATCAGATGGTGCCTAGCTTAGCATGGAGCAGTTCCTTGTAAATCTCAGGGACCTTTTACAGCATATACTTAAGCAAGCATATTGGCTCCTGAGAGACTTTCCGAGAGCTTTAATGACTGCAGACTGCTAAAAGATCCAGGCCTTGGTTTAGTTAAGTGGTTACTTGTATAGCTTGGCTCCATTTTGTAAACTCCCAAAGATAAGGTGTCTGCTTTATCTGGGGAAAGAGCACACATTAGTTTCTTGGGAAATCTTTATATCCTAAGTGTTAATGTTCTTGTGGCTTTTGGTATTTTGACCTTTGTCTGCTCACTTTTGATTTACGGAGGGAGCAAATCTTTTCCCCCTAAGCCCTTCCTATGTTTTATAGGTACTTTGAAAAGCACCATGAAATATTCACAGCACAGCTTTTAAAAGTGTAAGGCTGCAAGACTCACAAGTACATTGTACAGCTCAAGACACTCTAATGACAAGGAGGTAAGAAGACCACCCATTTTATTTCTTACTGCTATTTGCTGTTTTATTTCCTAATAAAATGGGTGGTCACAACAACTCCATGGACCACCGCTTCAGTGCAATCCAGGTCAAAGCCCAGGCTATTCACCCCAGTTGCAGCAACTCATCCCTCTGTGACAGAAAGGCTCACCGAGTCTGGCTGGATGGCAATGGTGGGAACAGAAAGGCAGTTCCCTTTGGTTTATAGCCTGGAGAAGTCATGAACTGGCTGGATTTACCACTGATGTCCAGGCAGCTACTTCCTGATAGATAGTTGCATACACTTGATGCAGTTTGCTAATTGTAGAGCTTGTTATCTGGGTCTCTCACTTTTTGATTTGAATTAATTAGAGTTCACCTCGATATAGCCACCTGCTGTGCTGTCACACGCAGCATACATTGGTACAACAAAAACAAGGAATTTTTTTAATAGGCTTATTCAAGCAAAATGTGCTCCCATTAGATGTGTGAAATGGCATCACTACAATGTCATAGACTAAAAAGGGGAATATCATTTATTTCGGCTGGCATGGTAATGATGCAAATGAGAGGAAAAAATGGTCCATTGCATTTATAGGCAGAAGACCCAATACATTTAAAATCTAATTTGACTTTACCAATTATTCAATATCTTTGAGTCTTTCTCACCTTCTGTATTTTTTAACTTGATCCAAGTTAAGAGCAAGAAGGTCTGATTTTTGTTGCTGCTAGTAGCAGTGTTAACATTTTTTAAACCAAAAATTTTCGCCATCTTATGAGTGCAAACCTCCTCCAGCACCACTGCAACCATTTGCCCATATTCCTGCAGGTAAGCACACTGCATATCATAGAACTGAAAATATACTCCCTTGATGCATGTTTTTCAAACAGAACAAATCCTTATAACATAGAGCTAAGGAAAGGATAAACAACTTTAAAAGTGCACAGCAGCATTTAACTTTTGAAAGCTGTAGCTTTCAAACTGTATTGAAAAACATGAGTTTCCTTTCCACTAGGTATTTAATATTGACAATGGCAGACTTACTGGGATATGCAATTGTATTTGTTTGCTTTCTCACATTTTAAGAACTATGTTGAAAATCAAATCCTGTTTTCTTATACACAGAAGAACACAGCCTGCCCAAGTAAGCAGGCTTTTGTACAAAAGATGTCAGGACATCTGAAATACATCTGAAGCTATTTTTTCAGCACAGGATCAGTAATGGGTGACAAATTTACTCCATTACTGTGTAAAGATGGTTGAACTGGCTTTGAACTATCTGTTGTGGTTTAGATTGAGTTGCCAGGAGCTCAGGGCAAAATAACTCACCCTGGCTGCCATGTCCTGTGGGCACATCACTCTTTCTCCTAAAACTCAACTCTTCTTCCCCATTCAGTACTGTTCATTGCTCTACACATGACCTGAATATTCAGTCGGGGACATCTTCATGGTGTTTCACAGAGAAACTTCTTCAAATCTCAAATGTACTCTACAGGAAATATAACATCAATTTTGTAAGAAAAATTCTTGGTAGCTTCTGATTTTGTTGGAAGACAAAAGAAAAATAAAACAGGAAATACAGAACTAAAATTATATCCAGATAACTGGATATATAGAGATAATACATGGCTCATACTGATTAGTCTTTTTGAAAATAATTCATACCAAACAGGTAGAGGGGATCTAATACTATCCACATTATTATAGGAGCCCTTTTGTGGCCATATAAAATTACATCATTACCAGGATATTAAATTAATCTTTGTAAGAATTGGTGGTTATTTTAAAAATGCAGACTTCTACTAATAACAATATTTGGCATGGTTGGGCACTTTCTCAATTCAGAGCACTGTATCACTTGAATCTTTAAATCCATTCTGCTTCTGTGATGAAAGTGTCAATATTCCCATTTGGCAAATGGAGAAATTGAAACAGAGCATCAAATCTGATTACCCAGGATCACAAAGGCTATAGCTATGATGTAGTTAAACATATGGCTGTTGCTTGCACCAGCAAGAGCTGCTCCCAGGAACGTAGCGCTATGCCACAGAAGCTGCAAATTCCATCCAGGACCTTGGGTAGAAGTTGCTGCCTCAGCTAAGTACTTTAGGTATAATTTCTTGAGTTGTAATTATGCCGTCAGATGCAGTTGCAATTAGGCCTACAGAGAAATAGTAGCAAAGTCAAAATTAAAAATTAAGACTTCTCTCTTCCAAAAGCAGTGTCATTTCTCCAATATTGCAGTACATATCCATTTTTCCAGTTAAAACACACGCAAGAGATAATAACTGCCAACACCAAAAAAAACCCCACCACCTGAGCATGGATGCAAGAGTACACTACAGACTGGAGTCAGCAAGGAGGCAAATTGAAATAGTCTGTTGTAAAGGGTATGCTGTGTTTAAACTTTGAAACCGAAGAACTGCAGGAAGAGAAGGCTTCATTTAGTAAACATTGTTGAGTTGTTGATGCTAATTGTTTCAGAGAGAGATTAAGGACAAAAAAGTCCATCCAAGGAAAAAAGAAGGCATTTGAGCTTTCCAGTCACTGATCCTAGTTGGAATTCATGTTCAATCACTGCCCTCTCTTTTTTGCTTTGAATATTGTTGTCCCCACGTCAGACTCCCAGGTTTAGCACCATCTGACTTTGTTACTTGAATTCTGTTTAGTTTTCAGGTGTGAAATCTGAGTGTAAATCTTTATTCTGTGCAATACAAAATATAAAATGTGCAAGCAAACCCACAGAAGTGAGTTTTCCAACCAGTATATTCATCAAAGGAAGAATCATAACTATCCAACAAAGGCCTAATCTCCTAAAGCCTGTGAGCAGAAGATGATAATCCTGGACCCATTAAAGTTGAGTGAAAAAACTCCCCTGAATCAATTTGCCTTGAGAGATGTTCATTTCTGCATGGCTGTATTCTTAAGACCATCCATTACTTCGAAACATGTTGCAAAGCAATATTTTTGTAACTATATAGCACTTACTGTGTTGGTGTTATTAAAAACTAGACAAGAGTTTGAATTTAAAGGCACACAATTTTAAATCAGACAAATGGTGCTAATTTTTAACAGTGAGGATAATGAATTAAACTCCTACAAGGAGCAGCGGTTCCTCCAACTCTAGACACCTCCTTGGTGAAGTCTGAAAGTAGCTATGGAAGCTTCACAGGTCAAACAAATATTCAGCTCAGTGCTACAGTAGCAGGCTAAATCTATTAATACATCCATACCAAAATCTACATCCTTAAATTAGGTAGTCAAGTAATCTCATCCTGCACTGACGAATCACAGGAACAGAATCAAATTCAGAGGAACTGGGAAAGTTACAATGTTCCAGTTTTACTTAGCTACAGAAATATTTCTAAATTGAAAAAAATGTCTGAATTTAGAAATTATTATGTGGGAAGTTTATTTCTAAAATGCTCCTGATAGTTATTTGGTAGCTGTGGGACTTCAAAACATTCCCACTTACAGATATACTTTTTTATTTTTGGCTGAATAGGTTGTTGTTACTGACTTCAGTGGGGAAAAATTTTAACCCAAATTTTCCAGGGAATAATGTTTCTAACAGCCTTTGCTGAAGAGTTTATGTGTGATTGGTTTTGGAGGAAACATGACTAACTTCAGCATTAAGTGGGGAACAGAGGGTCAAGCAAGTGAGGCTGCTTTGCTTTTAAGGTAAGTTGGGGAATACTGGGGTTATTTCTGCTTACCTAGAAGTTTCAAAGAGAACACTTATTTAGACCACAAGGTCATTCAGTGGCAGACATGCAGCACCCACATTTGTTTACAGAGCATGTCATAATTACGGCTGTTAAAATATTATCACTGGAAAATGTTCTACTGATTTTTTTTTCCCGTTTGATTAGCTTTAAGGGATAACAAACCTTCTCTACACCAGAAAATCTGTAAAACTCTGCTTTGATAAATCAGCACTCCTTCACTGCTTTAGCAGAGCCCCAGGTGTGGAGCCTAGTGAGATGCAGAGGGGCAGGCAGAGCCTTCTACAGGGTCCCTGCCACTAGCGCCACAGTGAAACTGCTGCTGCTGCTTTATGGGGAAATGAAAAAGCCAAAAGCACCTTTCCATTCTTCTCCCATAATTAAAAAATTGTGAACTTGTTGCAAAGAAAAACATGATTTCCACAAGTCAACCCCACAGTTGGGGGTCTGGTGAGACCGCACATTGCTCCAAATTTCCATATGCATGGAGAGCAGAAAAAGTGAGATCCTACCTTAGACTGAGGTAGGATCACTGCACATACAGAGAAGGAGGTGACAAAAATACTAACTAATGCACTTAACTGCCTCTGAAATTCTCCTTAGGAATAAAAGGGGCTTAAGCTTTTAAGATCTGCCATTTCCCTTCCATGCCTTAGGACAAGTAACTTCGAGCAAATTTTTTCTTCCTCCATGTTTCCAGTCAGGTCAGTCTCATTAGTGCCACCAAGACACCAGCAGTAGGGTAGGTGGCTTCCATTTGCTGCTGGTTATTTATTTATGTACTTTTACATTGATCTGTAAATACATCCGGGAGCACTTGTACCATCTGCTGCGCATTTGTCAGTCACTGAATGAAGGGTGGACATCTGGGCATGTCACTGGGTTTTGTTGATTTTCCCCGATTAGAGCTACTGTTTCCGTTTCAAGCATGATGTGAGCAAAGACCCTGGCTGACTGGTGAAAAGGCAGATCTGTGTATGTGACACTGCCTCCAAATCCACCGGGTCAAAGTTTTCTCCCGGACTTCCTCTCACTTTGTAGAGCTCAGTGTATCAAAAGAGCATGACGTGTAAAAAGATCAACCATAGTGCTCCTCTGGAGTGTGAATGGCAATATTGAATGGCAATATGGCAGACAAACACAAGTACCTCCTATGTGTCCAGGACATCACAAACGCCCAGATTTCTCAGGCAAAAGGGGGAAAATCACATAATTTAATATGTTCCCCTAAATTCTGTTTTGACAGCCATTGCACACCTTCAGATACAGATGGGGAACACTAAGACTGCTTACCTGGGTTGCAGAACCAAAGCCAGAATATTAATTAATACTCTTTTAAAAAATTCTGTTTTTGTCACAAGTGATTGGGCTTTACTTTCCCTTTTTCCTGTGTATCTACTACCTGCACACTCACAAACACAAAGTTCCTCACAAGTATGGTCTCCAGAATCATCAAGACACTATTGTCTGATATTTATGTTTAAACCCTGACTTTCAGGACAACTAAAAATAATAATAGATCGATTTTAGCATAAAATCTTTGAGCATATTGGATTTATGGTTTCAAGACAAGCCTCTTTTAGTCTGAAAACTAAAATTCAGACATAATTATCTGATTCCAGCTACCAGTGTGCAAGGAAAGAAAGCACACTGAGTAAAACAATCTCTGCCAGCTTCCAGCATTTTCTGCTTCGAAGCAGCTTTTTGTATCCTGCTGAACTGAAACAGCAAGTGCTGCCACAAGGACTTCCCTGTGCTGGGAGAGGTGAGCACAACCATGAAGTAAAGCTGCTCAAAGCATGCTCTGATGCACAGCCTCTCTAGTTCTGAGGGCACATGGCCTTCACCTACCAAAAATGTGTCTTGTTGAGGCTAAAACAAACTGATTGCAGCTTCTAAACATAGCTATGCCTGTGCTTGATCATAAAAATCCAGGTCTGTGGGAGCTGAAAAGTTACTTGGGTGTAGTAGGTTTGTAGAGCACATATGCATACACATTTTTCACATTTTCCAAGAGGTTTTCCAGATACCACCCTGCTTAGAGATACTTCCATTAAGTTTTTAAAAATCTTTATATCCCACAGCTCATAGCTTGGGGCCTATAAGCTTTGAAAGCCATAACAAATGTAGTTCAGAGATTAATATATGCAGTGTTCTTGAGCCAGTTTTTATCCCAGTTGCTAAGATCTATAAATACTTAGAAATAACTGGGCAGGTTTCAGGAAGTCACTGTGAGAACTGTTGGGATCCTCCTCTGGGAGAGAGGGAGGGAAGGAAGGAAGACCTGTTTGTCGATCTTCCATGGGCTGCTACCTACAGCTAGTTGCAGACTGACTGCATGTTACTTCAACATTGTAAATGCTATTGCACTCAGTTTTTCTTTCAGAATTGCCTCTTTCATTTTATCTAGAGCAAATTATCAGTATTAGAAAACATGTAGTTGCAACCAGCTCCGAAGAAATCCGAGAATAGCTTTTATTTTTTATGTTTTTGTAACAGGACTTTAGGTATTCGCTTACCTTCAAATTTTAGTTTTCTATTTTCTTTGTAAAATTTTCCTTATCATTCTTCTGCTTTCAACCTTGCTGCCTGCAGGATGGTGGTAGAGTTGATATACGTCTCACCCTGGTGTCGTAAACGAAATGAAAATAAATACTGATTATCACTTGCTCTCGGCCTATTTTCTTTCTCATTCTGTTGCTCCTCGGTGTAATATAGCATTTACAGCCATTTCTACCTGTATGGGAGTCATGAACCAAATTTCCATTCTGAAATGGCTATGAATTTCAAATTCATCCTTTATGTGCACAACAGTTAGGAAAAGGGAATTTGTACATTCCTTCCCGGTGTTGGTATGTCATGTATTATTAGCAAAGATTAGTATCACTCCTCTATGTGGATTATATTCAGTAGGACATAGGGAGGGGAAATCATATGATAATGTTTTTTTAGGGGTCAGGGTTAGAGGAAGGGGTCATAGTACAAACCCCAAATACTCACTACTACAGACAGTTTAAAAGCTATGCTTGATTGGATGTACTGATACTTTTATTCGGTTCTGAAGGGTTTTCATTTTCTATTTGAATAGCAAAATAAGAAAACAATAATGGGGTTTGTTGGTATCAGTTTCACAAATTACATGGAGTGGAATTTTTTTTATTGCTTGAGGCAGAATGAGCAGTCCGTTCTTTTGCTTGACCTCTGTATATCTGGAGAATATGTAAACATATTGAAACTTCGTTGTGTTCTACAGTGGGGGAATGAAGTGCATCGATTGCTTGCGATTATTAGCTAGAGTGGGATAAGCCTTCTCCTTATTATGCAGATTAGTGAAGCTCTCAGTTCCAACATATTGTACAGATGCAGGAGAGCAGCTGCTCTTACAGATGGCAAGTACACAGCTCCATTAGTATGTATCTATTGTCTGCTCTTGGCTTGCTCAGAGGATGGACAGGATGGGTAAAGAGGAATTGTCACACAGTGAAATGTAAAGGAGAACACACACTCTTAAAAATCCATACCCAGGAGACTATTTACACAGCAGGAGAGACAGCAATCAAATTAAAAATCTACCCTAAATAAGGACTTTCATATGTAACAATTAAGCCTCCCTAGTTTTAAAATATACTAACCATTAAAATCAAGGAATAGCATTCAAATTTGACAACTAAGTGGTATTAAATAAAATGAAATCCTGGGAGGTTCATTGAAAATTTGGTCATGTATTTGGCCCATCCAAACCTTACTTTAACAAAACCTCCCCCCTCAGAAGACACCTCACTACCCCAAAGAACAAATCCTCACTTATTTTGCATAACATTAAAGACAGAAAAGCAGAACTGTGCTTCATTTATTAAACTTTTCACCATCAGAATATAGCATTTCATGCAATTTTTTGCATTAATGAGAGCTGAAACAGCTAAATTTAAGTTTGTATAGACAGCATCGATTGTGCATCTATGTCAATTACTCTTTGCAAAAATGCTAAACAGAACATTAGTTAACCATGTGGTAATTTTTAATGTGGTGAACAATTCCTGAGGAAAGATACAGCCGAAAATAGAGACTACTGAAGAACAATTATTTATAACACAATCTGTGGTTGGATGCACAAATTATGGATGTACCAGCAGGTTTTATGATATACTTAACATAAAGTTTATCTTCATTTTTATTTAGTACAGACATGACATACAGTGGAAAAGAAGTTGTAAGGTGCAAACTAAGAAGGTGGTAAACCCTAAGTCACAGTTTCATTCCAATCTGAAAGTCTGGGAAGCCAAAGATGCTTAACCAAGCACAAGGGAAATAACATATATAAAAATAGATAAACAAACCAACAGGTCCATATAACATTCGGGAGGCACTTGTCCTTAGTGGCAAGCCTTTCACCCAAGGCAATCTCAAAAGATGACTTTCCTATGAGCAAAGTCAAACAGATCTGTTCCTGTGACATGCAGGGCCTGGAGATCAGCAGCAGAGTGACTGGGCAACAAGGTGCCCCTGCTGTCCTTCAGCGCTTGGTCTGAGGTCCTCCCTATTCGCCAAGAAAATACTTGATTTATTTTGTACACAGATTTTTTTTTAAGTAAAATACTAAAGGGTAAGACCAAAACAAAGTGTCATTGTTTTTTGGTTATTTTTTCCCCCTAAGGTGATAGAACTGCAGTTAGTCATTTCATTTATTTTGGCTTGCAGATATGCAGTCTTCATCCACTGCTGGGTGAAGATGCTGCATTTGCTTGTGCCCTTCATCTGAACTTCACCCAGAAAAAGACTATTAAAAACATTCTTTCAAAATCTCTTTCAAAAATGTGGTTGAATTTTGACAAGAATGTAAAAACATAAATATATGATATGAAAATTATAGGGGAAGAAGAACTACTTTATGCTGGCCAAAAGCAGAATATTTTTCTCCCAGAAAACCAGTAGTATAATTTAATTCCCTTAGTGGTTTGTGGGTTTTTAAGTGAATATGAGTTGGTATCAGGCAATCCAGATACGCATCCATTCTTCTAAGCTTGGCCCCATCTAACTGCACATTCAGGGAGAGGTTGTTCTGCTTCCCTGGAAGTCTTACTCCCTAACCAGCTATAAATTTACTGAAGGAAGTTGGAGGTTTTCTTTGACAAGATGAAATTCTCAAGAAGTTGAATGACAGATCTTTTCTTATCACAGCAAAGATTTTAATTTCTACCTAATAAAAGAGAGTAGCTATGCCAGGACACTAGGATAGCTTTCCTGCTCTGTCTGCTCACAGACAGTCCAAAGGTAAAAGTTGAAGTATGTTGAAAGTATGTCCAGGCACTCATGCTGTGCGCTCTGGGTTAAAAGAAAATTAAAGCAGTTTTGAGCCTCTGGGCAAGGCTGATATGCAGAGCACAGATGCTCAAGTCTCTTCAGACAAGGAGCTGTGTGAGCATCACCATGTCAGGCAGCATCTCAGGCAGCCCTTATGAGAAGCTCCGGTGTCTTGAGATGTGTAGATTAGCAGTACATTCAAATTAATTTTTTATCTGGTCTCACAGATTAAATGGATACACTTGAAGGATTTTGTTTTGAATGAGTCTTACAGGATTTGGGCTTAGATGAGAGCAGAATTTTTACTTTCCTCCCAAATGCATCCTGTGCATCTGAGTTCACAGCGCATGGCTCAGTCTGAGGACAACCGTGCAATCCCACCAGTCTCTCTAAAGTCCCCCTAAAGGCCATTGTTTCTATGTTAATCCAGTCAAAAACAAATCCCCAAGTATCAAGAATTCTGACTTTGTTCCTACAGGGCTTTTTTTTTCATTAGTAATGATAAAATACATAAAGATGATATAATCATCATAGAGAAGTAACACATTATTTAGGAAGAAAAAAAGCTATGGTGGGCTACTTGACTCCAGATGCTTCCTGGGTCATTTATTTTCTTTTTCATATATCTATATATATAGGAGTTTTTTAATCTTTTCTGGACTGTTTTTTCAATCTTTTCTGGACTGTTTTTTCATGTTAATAGCACCTAAAGGTCTGTACTTTTTTCACAGCATAGAACCATAAATTCCAGTACAATGTTCTGAGACCATTGCTTAATATAAAGAGAACATTCTCCTCCAGCACTTTTTTATTTGATAATTTATCTGTAGCAAAAAAGTACATATCACCTAAAACAAAGGAGAGCAATACACTTGAAATTGTAAATTTGAGGAGTTTCCAATGCTATTTGAGATGAAGACAACTTTGTTGAAACCCACTATGCCTTAACTGACATTTTAACTGAATTCCAAGATCAAGTCTCCAGATAACTTCAATATGAAAAAAATTTGATAAGGCAGAGATCTGTCTTTGTTTCTTCTGAATTTAGAGGGATTTAATTCAACCCATGTCTAATATGAACAATGAGGACCATGCCCTAATTTCATCTTCTGACACTGTAGCTGGGTTCAGGTTTAAATTTCAATACTGTATTGCTAATATTCCAAGAGTCTATACCCAAATCATGACACTTACATTCACAAACCTCTAGTACTTATGCTCTGGACAGTAATATTTAGGGATCAGGCAAGTACAGAAGGAGAGATACATTTTCATCAGCACAGCACAAAAAGAGTAGCAGAATGTCTGCCCTAAAAAGTTTGCCATACCAAACCTGACAAACATGAGGCGAAATACTAGCAGAATTAGTTGTTATGGGTTTAGGAAATCAGAATAATTTTTCATGGATTCTGTTGTTCTAGGATTCCAGAACATATTTTTTGAACACAAAAAATGACACTACAAATCTCTAGAGCATTTTTTTCACTAAACTGTCTTGCTCAAAGCAATAGTGACCTAGACCCATACCATTATCTTATCAAGGAGATGAGGTAGCAGGCTGCCAGTGAACAGACTGTGCAAAACAGGGGAGATAGAGACATCTTTTACCAAATCCCAACTCAGTGCTCTGACATGACAGCCTGTGAGAAAGTGTTCTCTATTGATTTAGAATAAAAAGCCAATAAAATGGAAGTCTTAGAAAGTCACATCCCTTAAAAATGAAATCCATAAATAACTGACTTGACATGTATTTTAATAAAAGTGTTAAAAATACACAGCATAAATACATTTTCACACTTTACGTATTTAATAGGCAAGATCTCATTCAAGAGACCACGAAAAACACCTGGAATATTGTTTTGGAAAAATAAAGGACTTCTCTGATGTTGCTCAAACAAAAGTAGGCAAACCCTCTCTACATTTCTATTTGTAAGTCTGAGATATGCACAGCTAATTTTCCAAGGCTTACAGCTTTCCAGAAGAGACCTTAATGTTTGAAAGCCACGCACAAAGCCAAATTTGAAGACAAGGAGTTCAAGTTTCCTGAATTAAACCTGTTGGATATTAAATGTTTGATATGTCTCCCACAACAAACAAACAAAAACTATCATGGCTGCATTTCACTATGAGTTGGACTAGATGATCTCCAGAGGTTCCTTCCAACACTAATGACTCTGTGATTCTGTGATTGTGTTTTTATAAAAACTAAACCAAAGAATTTTCAAACCAACTTTTATATGGGAAGTTATGCAATACAAATGTTTATTATTTCCAGTGTAACATGCAGCTTCTTTGCTATGCTGACACTGGATGAGCTTTATAGACATTTGTGCTCCATGATACAAGAATATAAAATCTTCAAGAAAAAGACTGCAGTGTACTGGTTTTTTTCCGGTTGAACTACTTTATACAGTAAAAATATATTTAATATGGAAAACATTGATTACCTTCAGACAACAGCTATTCTTTCAGAGTTTATTGTAGCCTGCTACATTCAGTCAATTAGGGTAAAATTTCTAGTCTAGGCTCAAAGAATTTCAAACAGCATCCATCTAGTAGAGAGATTCACTGTCACAGGTATCAATGGCCAATAATTTAGGGTTGCTAGGAAGATGGCAATCTGACCTAGATAACACACTCATCCATTTCTGGCACAATTAGTAGAGCTAACTGTAAGTACTTCTCTCTTCCTTCGAATACATTCATGAACTTCAAAGTTTTTACTGTTTCACATCAAAGAAAACTTCTCAAATTCCTTTTTCAAAAGAGACAATGATTTCCTATACTTTTCAATAACTTCATTACCAGGGGGTTCACAAGAGATGGTGTAGAAGACAACTGTAGATTGTGTGAGGACAAAAATCTTAAAAAACCCAAAACAAACCAAAACCAAATCAAAACAAAAAAAAACACCAAACCTGAATATATAGAATATATGTATTCTAGACTCCTCATTTATCCAAAAGTAACTCCTTGGGGCTATGTGTGATGAAGAGAATGTTTCTTTCCAGAGCACCTGAGGAGAGGTTTAGGCAGAATTGATCTGGAAGAACAAGACCTCATAACAGAGGTCATTTCAACACAAGGTTCTGGTCTTTCAGCTTTTAGCAGACCTGAATATTGAAAAAGACTTCTCTGTGCAGCATAAAACTCACTTCTGTTGATGGAAACAATTCACATAATTTGAGAGAACTGGAAAACAAAAAGTACACCTAACAGCTGGGCCAGATTATTCTACTGAAATTAAAACCTCCCACAGCTCTTCCAACAATAGTCCTTATGCACCAAAACCTGTTGTATCATGTGTGATTTCCAGTGCAATGCTTCCATGTTGTATAAACCATACATTTTCACAATTCTTTCCCTGGTGAGACTAGTAAAATAATTTATGCAAAATAAATGAGAATACAGAAAGGTCAATCAGGGTACATACACTACAGTGGAGGGTTGCCAGTTTTGTTTTCTTCCTCTAGACTAATGTTTGAATCTCTAGATATCAAAAACGCTTAAGAGAGAGATAACAGACAACAACTGGGATGAAGTTAGATTCCCTTAAGACTTCAAAAATTCTGTATATTAAACAAATTACTTTCAAGACAAATCCTGTCTAAATGGAAGCTTAGAATTTAAAAAAAATCTTTTACTGCGTCAGATGACTTCAAACAATCCCTATAAAGCAAAAAATACAGATCTAAATTCAGCTGAAAATAATGGAAGTTTTTTTCTTTATAAAAGAATATTAGGAAATTATGACTAAGGTGGAAAAACCTAGCCTGAGGCAGCCAAATCTTACTGAATTCAGATGATTTTGTATTTAAACAGCAATATTTATAATACTATGACAGTCACAACTGAAAAAAAAAGTCACAAATTATATGAAGCATGTAAATGCTCTGTAGCAAACTTTACAACTTTATTCAACTTTTATTTATGGAACTTAACAGAGAGACTTCTTGGGAAACAATCTCTTCTAAAGCCTGCAAATGATAATTTTTCAGTGTCCCTCTATGATGGTTCCATTTTGCATCAACCAGAATTTCAAAATCTAAGTACTAACACTTATGACTCCTTAAGCTGATTAAGTACATTTTGGCTACAAAAGCTAGAATTACAAAGTACTTTTCATATAAGTGAAACTTGAGTAGATAGATAAGCAGTAAAATATCTTCCTTAAGAGGTGAAAGGTGACCAGTACTCCCTGAAACAGCTGATATGTTTTCTTATGATTCCCACTCTTCCTACTCCTCAATTTAAAATCAAAAATGAAGCTGATTTTAAGTGAGGAGATAATTCTTTGCAGTCACATCTTTCACTCTCAATTTGCTGTAAATACATATATAGAAAAGTCTATGCATGTCAGTAGGAAACCAATATGACTATAGGTTATATGTGCGCCCATAAGCATTGCTTATTTTAAAATACTATAGGAAGTTTTTGATGTATTTAGGAGGACAGTTCTGCGACTATGACTTGGGGCTGGAGCTCAGGAGGTAGGAAAGTAAACAAAAAGCCTCTGCTTCGAGCAATGAAGCGGAAACATCTCCTCCCACCTTGTTTGTTTAGCACTTACCCTCTTCAGGACAGGTATTTTAACCATAGTATTAACCCCCAGTTCTCCTCTAAGGCCTTTGTGTACTTTTCTATTGCAAATAAACAATGCAATATTGAACATCAGTCATAACAAGTAGAGGTATTTTGTGCTTGTACCTTCTATGATTCCCTTGTAGTCCAGGTGAGCTCTTGCAGATCTGTGGTTGCCAAGCTTCAGACTGCCAAGCAGAACCAAGACACCTTCACATGGCAGTGCCTGTCCAACTGCAACACCAGAGAAGTCTGTGGCACCCTAGAAAGGGAGCTACTGAATAAGAGACCAGTCAGAAGAGAAAAATGAGAAACATAAGCATTTGTGGTCACTGCATTTGTTGGAAGCAAAGAGTGGCCTCCACAAGACACAGTCAAGTTCGACGGACAGATGAGCAGGTGAGGAGGGGAAAGGAGGTACCCCAATTTTTACTGCCAGACCTGCAATTCTGTTATTTTTGCATGCACCACCTACACTCATCCAAGAACGTTCCACACAGTAAGTAATTCGTAGCTGTTGGTCCAAGCCTACAAGCTATAACGAGTCTTCTCTCAAATCTTGCAGGCTTCCTGCATTTTCCTCTCTCTGAATAGAAGGGCTCAGCTTCTAGCAAAATTTCCCTTGACAAGTAAAGCACAAAACACTTCTTTCCCTCCTCTGTCAGTCAGCATTGCAGGTTCTCAGCAGTCGGACACCCAAAGAAGATGTGCCAGGAGCATGTTCTCTTTCCCAAATATTGTTTTTAAGACATCTCAAACGGCATACCTCTCATCCTGTCACCAGAAGGGAGCTCTCAAACACTGAAAGTCTGTCTTTTCCATTAACTTTAGAATATAATTCATATAATAATTTTGAAATACCTGAAGAAAACTCTGCGCAATAATTTCCTGCTCCAAACTGTTATAACATACATTGGGATAGGGGTTCCAAGAGTTGAACTGTGTCCAAAGTAACCTGATCTTGGTGCTGGACATGTTACTGATTGGACAAATCAGGGATTGGTGATACCTGTTGATTTTATACCTGAAAAAGAAGATACAGATAGATACAGACTGGGGAACGAAATGCTTTGCTATGGAAAGGGACCTGGGGGTCCTGGGCGATGGCAAGTTGAATATGAGTCAGCAGTGCCCTGGCAGCCAGGACGGCCAACCGTGTCATGGGGGCATCAGGCAAAGCATCGCCAGCCAGTCGAGGGAGGGGATTGTCCTGCTCTACTCTGCACTGGGGCAGCCTCACCTGGAATATTGTGGCAGTTTTGGGCACTGCAATATAAGAAAGATATTAAGCATTAGAGAGTGTCCAAAGCAGGGCAACGAACATGGTGAAGGGCCTTGAGGCGAAGCTGTATGAGGAGCGTCTGAGGGCACTTGGTCTGTTCAGCCTGGAGAAGAGGAGGCTGAGGGCAGACTGCATTGCAGTCTACAATTTCCTTGTGAGAAGAAGAAAAGGGGCAGGCACAGATCTTGTCTCTGTGGTGACCAGTGACAAGACCTGAGGGAATGGCCTGAAGTTGTGTCAGGGGAGGTTTAGGTTATTAGGATATCAGAAAAAGGTTCTTCACCCAGGGCACTGGAACAGGCTCCCCAGGGCACAGTGGTCACAGCACCAAGCCTGACAGAGTTCAAGAAGCATTTGAATGACACTCTCAGGCGCATGATGTGACTCTTGGGGATGGTCCTGTGCAGGGCTAAGGGTTGGACTCGATCCTTGTGGGTCCCTTCCAACTCAGCATATTCTGTGATATAGATATGGAATGATAAAGGAAATATATATATATATGTATAAAATTATATGTCCATTAACAAGAGATTGTTTTTCCACCTCCATCAGGTCAGGCCTCTACAGAGACTGCACCATTTTCCTGAGCCTCCAGTCACAGATGTTTCTTTTGGGCTTGATAAGGAGGCCTCAACTCTGTTTGTATCAATGCGTCTTCTTCGTTCATGCCAGAATTCCCATCAATGTCACAGTGATATTAGTGGGGATTGCAGTTGCCTTAGAAATATCCACAGTAAAGCTCTATCGGAGCTTGACTCTCACTTTTTATCCAAACACACGCACAGCAGGTATTGGTGGAGGGAGAAAGAAGCTCAGGCAGAACAATATCATATAGCATGGGTTATCACCACCCCTACTATAAAGGATGTCTGACCATTTTAGTGAAAAGAGAAAATCACTAAACTACTTAGAAGACAATGTACTCTGAACAAGTCTCCTCCAACCTCTACTATCACAAGAGTTCAGGTCGCTTGGAGCTTTAAGCTTGCAAGAATAAAGTACCGCCTAAAATCTAGGGCCGTTACCCTTCTATATAAATTTTCCTTAAAATACTTCTTGTAAGTGAAGTTCTTCCACTTTCTTTGCGTGTGCTTTGTCTGCTTTGTGTTTGCAACAAAGGTGACATTCCCAGTATCCTGAAGACCACCATAGACAAGTAGACCCATTAGAGAGTCAAAGGAGCTCCTTTTCTTCTTTGTCTCACCCCCATAGGTAAGAATTTTGACTCTCTCATCATATCCCATCATATTGCATCATGTCTATTCAGCAGATCAGCAAGAGCAGACACACAAATATTTCAGTGCTCACTGTTGTTTGCATGGTTGTTTTCCTAAAAGAGATAAAGTGGGGGAAAAGTTATTTGTAGTGAGAGCACACTTGTACTAACACGGTTGCTCAGCATGTATTCCTCCAATTACAGTATTAGTGACCTTTATACATGATTTATTAACTTAAAGATCTAGAAAACCACACCTAAATTAACTTTTACAAGTTAGCTCTTGATATGAAGGACCGACACAAAGCCCAGCTGTGAGGTCATAAACCCCTATGGTATCATTAGTGTCTAAAAATGACCAAAAAGAATTGATAATTTTGTGATCATCATGCAAAAAGGAAGAATTCTGTTTGAATTACATAACAGATGTTTGCTAGGATCCACCATGCAGCCTGCATACACAGTTATGCTAATTTGGCACTGTTTCCCTTCAAGTTAGCTCTGAGTCATTAGAGCACGCAGCTAGTAGGTCCTTCTGTCTAACTAATAATTGCCTATTATTGATATTAATTAACATTTTTTGCACCTTCCCTCAGCTTTGACCTAAGATCTGTTGGTAGTCTAATCACAGTGGCCTATTAAAAGTCAAAATACAGAGGCCTGTAGCAGTCACGAGCCATTTATCAAAAAGCAAACAAGGCCAATTAAACAGGCAGCCAGACAGTTGTCTTGATTTGCCACTGACTGTTTCTTGATCACCATTATAAATTGCTAATCGGGCAGAAAGTGCTAAGCAGTGCATCTGCAGGGGGTGGTTATTGCTCATTCCCTGCCTGGTGACAGGTGAGGGAGGCTAGTGATGGTCTTATTGATGTGAACTGCCCATCAGTTGGTAGTTATTGTTAAAGTTCATGATGCTACAGCTGATCCTTTCCTGCTGAGAGTCAATCAAATTAATTAGTGATAGAAATTCTTCTGTATTATTCTAACACAGAAATACAGAAGGAACATACTTTAATTTTGTTCTAAAGGCACTGGGGAAAAAATCTCCATGTATTATAGAGTGGGAGGATGGGAGAAAAAAAAAAGGAAAAAATCACTTCTTCCATTATTTTATAATAAGGGCTGCAGCTAAAGGTTTTTATAGCCACAGATCAAGAGATCATAATAGAAGCATATTGACAGATTTTTTCTGCAATACTCCAAGGAACTGGCTGTAGCAGGAAAATATATCAAAACCTTATCATCAGAGCTGAGATCTTCTGTGAAAAATCAATAAAGAGTTATACATGGTTTGAGTTTAAACAGTTCTCTGTAGTCATTTAAACATAGTGCATCTGTGCAGCTTTTTACCTCTGGAGACTGGTGTAGCCTAGCAACTGCAAGGCTTAAACCGATTAACTACAAATGAAGTACTGTACGCCTATCAAAGCAATTGCTCATGGTTGCCTTTGTTGCAGGGGCTGAGCTAATTGAACATGATACAGTATGAAGATAATTAACACCCATGAGTTTGTTAATTGCCTGTTAGCATTACAACACAGGCTCTGCATTTCTTTTTAACTTGTTCTGCTGCAGCACCTTCCTCCCCTAAAAGGGTGCAGGACTGATTTAGTTAGCAATGATATCTTATAGTTTATTAACCCTTTTCCAAGAAAAAAAAATAACCCACATGTAGTAATGAAGCAAATGTATGCTCTTGTCAAACACAAACTCCCACTTAGTCTAAGCAATTTAAAGGGAGAAGAAATTTGGTTTACATAGGCTGTACAAAATATGTTTATTTTTGGATCTAATTTATTTCATGCAATTTAGTCATTATAAATGCTTTAAAATATCTTTTGTGGCTGCTTTTATGACTCAGCTGCTCTGCCTTCTAAACTGAACGATAAATGTCTTTTAGGGTTGGAATATTAATTGAAGGCAGCATCTGGTCAGCAGCTGACCTCCCATACTTGTCTTTGTTGACTAACCAGTTAAAACTAACAGCTTATTTGCTTTATTTACCAGCTTCTCTTTCTATTATGGGGGTGGAGAACAAAGTTCTATTTTAATTTTGTCAAAGGTAGTGCCAACTAATATAAAACAAAAGTGATTTTCCACAACCTATTAATCAGAAATAGACTTAATTTTAGCAAATTTCTTTTAAATTGGTTATTGTGCTTAGGAAAGTATTTCCTTTATTACACTATCTTCTGAATTTGTGAAGAATGCACATGAAAGCTCATAAAGACAATGTAATGCATGCCGTAAAATTATATAGGGCATTTCCTCATAAGGAGGCAAGGCTTAAAGTGAAGCAAAATACAAGTAAAATAGACCAAAATAGTAGCATTTGGTTGCCATAGGCAAGTCTCCAATGTTTAAGCTCTACATTTTCAATATTGAATGTAAATGTGTTGATTGTGTCACAGTTGTTTAGAGCAGATTTTCTTAAACTATCTTGGGTTTCTGAGCTGTTACTGTCATAGTTAATACTGGCAGAGAAGCTGTTCCCTTGAGGAACACTACTAGTGCCCAATTACAAGTTCCATCATCAATCATAAGTATTATTTATTCAGCAAAATGAATTGCTAATTAATAACTGATGAGCATTATGGCCTTGAAGTCTGTAACACTATTAATTACCTTGGCAATTGGGATTCTGCCGGTGTAGACTACCAAGCACATTTTCCCAACAATTAGTACGGCAAGATTACAAGGCACATACCTGCTATGATAACAAGGGTGTGATGATCTCTAAGGCTTTTAGTGTCTGCAAAAAATAAACAAGATTACAGCCCCACTGTGCTGGACTGTATCCTTAAAATTGTCCGATGGCAAAGAGGAAACTATTTTATACCGTGTGTTGACTGGAAGATTTGGCATCACATCCTAAAATGGATGTTCCTGCGTAGAAGCAATGTGGTAGCAGTATGCTCAGGGTAATGTTGCTGCCTTGTGCTCGGTACCCCGCGGCTGTTTGGCTGATGCAGCGCGCTGTGATTAGTACACTGACCTGTGACTTTAGACCTCTAGCAACTGCTACCTACATGGTCTCATAGTGGTTACACATTAACATCACTGTAAAACTGAATATTTAATGAGAAAAGAACACCACAATCTACAAACAGCAGCGTTTTTTGTGACTTCAGTATTCAGAATGCTGACATTAATGTTGCTCTACAGGTTGATGATTTACTCCTCCCAGACATCATCTGCTTTCTCTTCTACTCCTTTGCCACCTTGCATTTTGAGTATAAATTCCTTGGGGCAGAGACTGAAGCTACATCTGTCTGTAAAGTGTCCAGAATATCTACAGAGCTGTATGAACAACTTGAATATTGCCCAATAAACTGCAAGGCTAAGATCAGCTCCTGCAACAATGCCAAGATTTGGGCTTTGATTTTCAATAAAATATAACCTATTGCAAGAGCTCAGCTAAACTCTTAGATTATGTGATAGCTGCACAGTGATAAAGACGAAAATTACTATTGTGGAACACAGAGGGCTCAAATATGGTGCATGCACTATAAAAAGACAAAATCCAGCTGCAATACAAAAGCAAAGCCCTATTTGAAAGCTGTCATATTTGCATCTGTTTTCTTTGAAGTGCTGAAAGGGCCTAGAGGATGCTGGAAACATGTGCTAAGTCTATCTTTTCTGTATGTCTTTATAGCATGCTGGCAGCCAGTCACTATTGTCATTTTATCTCCTTACCCCAAGGCTAAATTTTGCCTTCATCAAACAATAAAACCAACAGCAGTTTTTGTAGTATGTAGCAAGAAGATATCTGCCATCCGATCAAGAGGGGGATATTTGCTGCAGCTATCCAGCATGAAGCTGGCAATGTACATTCATAATGGCTAGGTAATCAGCTTTGTTGGAAATCTCTATGTACTGGACAATTTTCAAATAGCAAAGCAAAAACCCATTAACTTGGCCTAGTTCATCACTGTGGCTATTTTTATGGGAAAATTTTCAGAGTTTGATCCTAGACAGGATGATTCTGATTTCTGTATGTGAATTAAAAAAGAATAAATATGCTCTTTCCTGAAAAACTAAGCTGTGACAGCAATGATCATCCCAATATTCATAAAGAAAAATTTTCTTTATTTCCCCCATAGATGGCTTGCACAGAGGTAATTTTATTTGGAGATGGGACTTCTTTTGCTTTTCTTCCTAAGCCAAATGGTTTCTACTGAATGTCAAACTACTTTTTGTCTCTGTACTGAGTAGCTCTAAAATAAAACAAGCCCTTTGCTCTTTACAAAAAAAAAAGTATCTAAAATAGAATATGGAAAAAAGTGTCTTTTTCATGCAAACCGTCTTCATACAGAATAGAACACATTAAATTCAACTATAAATGTTATATATGTTATATATTCAGCTATAAATGTTATATAAAATCTTCCTTTTATCCTACTAACTGTAAGGTCTACTTGGATCCCAATTTCTTCTGTTGAGAGGTAAAGGGAAGAGAGGGCCCTATGCTCCAGAATATGACCATCACCTCACAGACCACCACCATTCCAAACTCAACTAATTGGGAATCAACTGATTTGGAAAGACTTTGCTAAAGGAAATCTTTGATCACTCTATGTTCATTTTCTCTTGCTTTATTATGTAAAAACCCCCAGTTGAAGAAGAGACAAATTTAGTGATAGAGGGTATGAACACAATCTGTGCCAGGTTTTCTTCCCTCTATCCAGTTGTCCATTGTTTTTTTGGCAGGCCCCATGATGTCTGACACCCTGACATATCCTCACATCATGACATAAAAACAAAAGTCTGGAAGCAAAGCAGCTTTCAAGTATTTGGCCATCTGGCTTCATTCGTTATAACTTGGGATCTGGAGAGAGCAAGGGCCCTTGGCTGTGATCTCCTGGGATCTTGACTAAACCTAAGGCCACCGCTGTGAAGTTTCCTCAGCCTGACACACACCACCTCTGAGCCTACAGGTCACATCTGCTAGTAGTAGTTTGCCTATCTCATCAAGGAAATTAAAAGTATTCATGTCTATGTGTGTAGATATATACATGTATACACACACACATATGTGTGCATTTTGGACTGACATGAAATTCTGAACAGTGGCTATTGATGCAGCAGGTGGTGAGCAGGATCCTCATGGCACCCATCAAACATCAGCCAC
Source organism: Cephalopterus ornatus (assembly GCA_013396775.1). Taxonomy (NCBI): domain Eukaryota; kingdom Metazoa; phylum Chordata; class Aves; order Passeriformes; family Cotingidae; genus Cephalopterus; species Cephalopterus ornatus. The sequence goes on from VZRE01000863.1 coordinate 358,663, forward strand.
GTTGCTGCGTTGGCTGCATGGAGGTTATTTGATGTAGGGGGACTAGTGCTTGTGGCAGGGGCACACTGGAGAGACTGGCTTTGTGAAGTCATGGAATCACAGAATATGCTGAGTCGGAAGGGACCCACAAGGATCGAGTCCAACCCTTAGCCCTGCACAGGACCATCCCCAAGAGTCTCACCATGCGCCTGAGAGTGTCATTCAAATGCTTCTTGAACTCTGTCAGGCTTGGTGCTGTGACCACTGTGCCCTGGGGAGCCTGTTCCAGTGCCCAACACCCCTCTGGGTGAAGAACATTTTCTAATATCCTAATAACCTAAACCTCCCCTGACACAACTTCAGGCCATTCCCTCAGGTCTTGTCACTGGTCACCACAGAGACAAGATCTGTGCCTGCCCCTTTTCTTCTTCTCACAAGGAAATTGTAGACTGCAATGCAGTCTGCCCTCAGCCTCCTCTTCTCCAGGCTGAACAGACCAAGTGCCCTCAGACGCTCCTCATACAGCTTCGCCTCAAGGCCCTTCACCATGTTTGTTGCCCTCCTTTGGATGGCAAAGTCTGTGGGGTAGGTGCTGCACCAGTGTGCGCTCAATGTGGAATGCCACAGGGAAAACCCTAGCCCTGAGCAATAAAAAAAGTCAGATACCCCCAGTTAGCTGCAGGATGAAGGCTCACTGCACCAACCACAAAGACCAGATATGCACTCTTGCTCCTCAAACAGAGCATGTGCCTTTGCTAAGAGCAAGTCCAGAAATGCACTAAGGGAACTGCCATGGAATTGGCTCAGGCAGAGCAGTCCTGAAGCCAAATCACTCTAAAGCATCATTATCTTTTCAGAAAACTATGTTTGAGCAGTGCCAACACGAACCCTGGAACTCATAAACTTGCTCAAGATACAAAATGCTGTGATACATTTTAGACAACAACTTTTTTTTTAGCTCTTTACTAAATATTGTAGGAATCGGTAAATTGACAACGTTTGCTAGAAAATGCTGTACAATACTTGGAAAATATTGCTTAAAGAGATGAAGTGTTATTGCTCTGTCTCCAGTTGTACTTCTTTTGGATAAAGGGGAAGAATCACTTAAAATGTGGGCTACAATATTTGTGAAGTTTAATCCTGGAGACATCAATGTCTGGAAAAAAACCTGTGTTGAATTCTGCATTTAATTTTGAGAAACTTCTGCAGACAGTTCAAAGGCCAGGAAGCATGTAAAGTTCACAGCCAGAATTGCAGAAGAAAAGATCCTGTTTTGGAAATAACATCTATTACCAATGTTAAAGCTGATAGATCTTATAGTTAGTTTCTTTCAATTCCTGGTCAGTCAGCATGTAAACTAATAATGAGGTGTTGAGATTGATACCTGTTTCATATTTCATAAAACATAAGGTAGCAGATTTTCTATTCCCTGATTGAAGTCAAAATAAAAAAGACAAAAAGCAAAATTGCTTCATAGTAAAATCACTCATTTGTTCAATTTCGTCAAGATGGTATTTCGTCCTCCAGAGACATGTTCATCTCTAGAGAGTTCTTTTAAGAAGTTACCAAGGAAGTTAATGGAAGACTGAAGCTAATGGCACACTCCAGGGAAAAGAAACCGGAAAAAAAGAAATTGTGATCTAAAAAGCAGCCTGAGCTGTTTGAGACACATGTTGCAGGAGCCCTCAGCTCCCCTGTATGACTAGCAAACATGTTTCAATATGAATTTTCATACTCTTCTTCAATCAACTTTTTTCTTGCCAAATTCCTCTTCATTTTAAGCTATCTGCAGCAGCATGTTCATCTGGATTCAACAGCATTCCTCTTAGCATTGTTTATTTTTAAAGCAGATCTTTATCATAATTTCTACTATATTATAGACAGTAGAGCAGTTTGCAGGACTAGTCTAATGTATGAGCTCAAAATCATAATTCTTGCCAAATGGAAACTTACAGTCAGATAAACTTTACAAAAGTTAATTTCCCATTTCCTCATATTGCTTTTGTAGCTCAGGATTTTGTATAAGATCATTTTGCTGAATTAAGCATACAAAGCTTTCAAGGAGAGAGAGAATACATCTTCCATGATGAGCAACAACAAACCTAGACCAGAATACACCTTTCTGAAAATAAAATGTGATGCAAACAGCCTACAGTTTGCTGAATCCTGTACTGAACTGTTGAAGAGAAAAATTAAGGAGAATGTAAAGGAAATAAGATGGAGTGCTGAATATTTTAAAAAATTATATATATATATAAAAGACCACAGCTGATTTTATAACTAAAACTCAGTGTAGAACAATAACATGTAATGGAGAAAGTGACAAAAGAATCCAGAACTCTAGCAATTAATTGTACAAAACAGTTACCAAAATAGAAGCACTTTTCTAGGAAGAGGCAGGCTAGAAGAGGGTGGGGAAAATATTTCATAGAAGAATACACAATCCTGAAGGGAAGAGAAATGAGATTTTACAAGGCTGTTTGAGCTTATGTCAAACACAAGAACAAGGGAGCATAAAATAAAGCTAAGGGAAGGGTCAGACCCTCAAGGAATTTAGTCAGAATTTCTTTAGATGGGGAGTAGTGAATATATAGAATAAAAGGCAAAGGGCAGCAATAGAGGAAAAAAATGCCTCAAAACTATTTCAAATGGTTACAAAACAGAGCCAGAACTCTAAAACAGTAAGAAACACTATGGCGCAAAATGGCTGAGGAAAGAAAGGTAAATGGTCGGGCTTGCTTCCTTCAAGGCTTATTTTCTAAATTTCTCCCTCACAAACGCAAAGTGAGTGCTGCACAAGCCCCATGTGACAAAGAAATATGCCATCTCATCCCCAGCAGGACTTCTGGCCACCCAGACCCTGGTGAATTAGAGTTCTTACTCAAATAGTTGCTTATCCCACCTTTATTGAAACTGAAGTCCTCAGACTGACATTGAGCCGCCAGCTATCTCCAAAGCCACCCAAAATCCACAGATGCCTTCCATTTTCAACACCAAATTTTGAGATGTCCCAAAAATGTCTGTTTCCAGGCAAGTTCTGACAATTCTGACAAACCTACAGTCTGTCCCTCCCTATTGCTTTTTGGGATTCACAAACCTCTGTTTACACCCTGAGGTCGCAACAGACCCAGAAGATGCAAGTCCTGCATGAAATGCAAAGGGAGAAGGCACTATCCTTACTTCTCAAAGACAACACCAAAGTAAGGAATGAAACCCAGGTTTCATTGCTCCTAGCGGAGGCTGGCCCATGGGCTATTTGGGCTTATTCCTGCCACACTCCAGCCCACAAAATTTAAGCTGTCTACAAACCTGAGGAGCTTTTCACCAGGGAGTGCAAAGTTCCAGCACTCAAACCCCTCCTTCAGTTAGGAGCTCTCAGGGAGAACAAGATGCCGCTCTCAAACCTCTCCCCCAGTAAGGTTTTGACGCAGACAGGTTCCCACATGCCAGGTAAGCACAAATGGACACTGAGCTTTCACAAATGGGGACACCACCACCTTGCTTTGGTGCACCTGAAGACAAAGGCTTTCCTTCTACCTGGCTGAAGAACAACAGCGGCTGCTTCCTGGAAAGCTTTTCTGTGTCCAGTGCAAAAGACACACATCCCCATGGCACTGCACCTGTGGGTTGGAGAGGCTGAGGTGTGAGTCAGCGCCACTGGTTCAGGCTGCTCAGTCAGCTGAGCTGTGGAGATGCCACAGTGAGTACCACCGCTGAGACACAGTACAGCATAGCAGAGTATGCTCTTGCGTCCTCCCACGGCCTGCTCAGGTTGTGGCGTTGCACTAACACATAGGTATGAGACACGTTGCTGTTCTCATCCTCACACATAATGGGAATAAAGCCCTTCAGATCAAAATCTTCATTAGATATTTATGCATCTCACTTCCACCAATTTCAACAGGGATGAGTGGTCAAAGATGCTTTGATGCATTAGGTTTAACCACACTATGCCTGTAAATGATACACATGAAACAGTAAAACCACTGATAAAGGTGTATGCTTCAGTTTCCTGCTTCTGGAGCTTCCTTGGCTGCATGCCTGACAACATTTTGCCCAGGCTTAACAATATACAGGCAGCAGTTTGCACTGCTCCCCATGGACAATCGCTCAGCAGCCTAATATATTTCAGTAATGATTTTTTCCTGAGATTCACCTTAAATTTTCTCTTGCTTAATTTCACCCCATCATTCTTAGTTATACCTTCTCGTACTGTCCTAACTATTCTCTCACTCTTTTTCTTTTTTTTTTTTTTTAATTCAGGCTCCTTTCAAACTTATCTGTGTTTCCCATCAATCATCCTCTAGTGAAGTCATAGATATGGCACTTAGCTTTTTTTTAATCCTTTCTCATCATTTAGTCCCTTCTGCTCTGATTGCTTTGTTGCTTCTCTCACCTTCTCAACAGTTTGTCAATATTTTCGTAACGATGCTGTTCCCAGGATTTCATGCAGTATTGCAGGTGTGGCCAAAGACTGACACCCACCAATTCTATTGCCACTCTAACATAATGGCCAATAAAAGCCCAAACTGTATCAATCACTGCTATTTCTGCCCTCACATTTCCAATTCACTACAGACATAGAGCACCAGCAAAAAATACCATGGGTTCTAGGACCCAGTTTTCAAGAGGTCCCTGGTTCTGCTGCAACACCAGCTAGCAAAAAAGCTAGCACCAAGCTGTTTCTAAATCTGGTCTTTGTCTACAAGCCTGCTGAGAGCACGGACCCAAACAAAAGCAATAAATGCTTAAGAAAAACAAATAAATTGCTTTTGAGCTTTTTCAGAAAATTCAGTCGGATAGTCCTCAGCAACCTGGTGCAGCCCTGAAGACCCTTCAGCCACAACACACAAAGCAGTGACATTTTCACAAAAGGAACCTTCTGCAAAAACAAGGGAAGGTTCACTTGAAAAACTTCAGAGTTTGCTGCAGATTTTGTTTTTCATTTGGGAGTCTAGAGCTGGAGCACATAAAGGGCAAACCTGTCATCTGTTCAACAAAAGGCCTAGGGAAAGCCAAACCTTGGAACCGCAGTGAGGCCAGAAGCCTCCTTCTCCCCAGACCCCTGCCAGACCACTATCAGCTCACCCACAGCTCTAGCACACCAACCAGCACATGACTGCCAATCCTGCTTCTTACCATAGAAACAACAAATTGAATATAACTTCAATAAAATTACCCCATTTTTGCACTGGGAGACAATAAATTATATTTTTGGTAAATTCTGACAAATCTCTTTTAACATTGATAGCTTCTTTCAGGAATTCATTCTCTGGCACTCTTTTCTCCACACATAGCTTTAAAAATAACATTCACCATGTAACCACACGATACAGAGTGTATCTCCTAACAGGCAGTGCTCACGTAATTCAACTAAAGAGAAGTGAAAAGACAAACTTTAGTGCTTACCACAGTTCAGGCAGTAAAGCACTAACTCTCTGCTGACAAGGTACTCGTGCAAGTGATAGGACAGTAACTTCACGGAGAGATACCACATTCTGTAAATGTTTATAGAAGAGGAGTTTAAAAAAAAAAAAAACCAAAACAAAACAAAAAAAAACACACCCAAGGAACTCCTTACCCTTAAATTAGCCCAGAATTGAGTAGTTGCATCTGAAATGGGTTAGCAGGTAATCCTGACTCCTCCCTGCAAAAGGCAAAGAAGGAAGGGAGCACCCAACCATTCTTCCTTCATACACCTTTCAGAGCCATATGTAACATTTATTCCTTCATATTTTGGGTCTTTTGGAAAGACTTATCCCTCAAAGTTTGATCATCTTCAATAAAATCTCTCCAAATATGTTTGCTATTCACTCCAGTGATGCCCAAGTGATCAAAATCAAGTCTATGGACTTGCCTTTCTTCATACTGGATGAAAGAAGAGGCACTGTGTATTAGCACCAACCTAGTAGAAGACAATATGAAGAAAAATTTATCATCACACCTTTACTTAATTAAGTTTCTTTTAGTTTTAGTTCTTTAGCTCACGTGCAAAGCCCTGGTAAGACAGAATGTGGGTGTACAGAGACAGTCATAGTGCCTAAACTAGTTACTGTTCATTAGCTGAGCAGCATTACTCCTACCTTCTCTTAACCTACAGTAATTACAAAATTGAGAGTGTGAGCTTAAACCATTCATTTCAGTTCACCCAAGGGACGGTGCCATGCCATATAAAACCCTGAGACACAAGGTACTAAAACCAAAAAGGGCTGGTGAGTGTCCTTTCCTTTTGCATTTGTTTGTACAAATCCCAAGGCAGCTACAAATTTCAGACATTAGCTGTTCTCCTGAAAAACGCTAGGGAAGAAAAGGAACCAGCAGTGAAGTATGGCCAGGGCTGGGGTAGAGCTGGGAGAGCACAACTGATGTCAGCTAGCCAGGTATAATTGCTCTGTTGGTATCTCTCTGAATTAAACCTAGATATCACATGTATAGTAAAAGTAAAACCATTTACTTCATAAACCAAGTTTCTATGAAGATAGTTGCCATGCCACTTCAAAATAATGGTTCATCTAATGTGGAGGGGGCTTCCTACCATAGCTTCAGGTTTTTAAGAGGAAATGCAAGTCCATGGCAGGCAAACAGAGTAAAGGTACAGAGGAGAGATCATTTACTAGAGCCTCTTGATTATTTATTTTCTTAGACCCTAAAGCCTGAGAGCTTAGTTGCCCCTTAAGCCATTTATACCATGTCTAAGGTAACTCAGAGAAGACTGTGTAAATGTTGTAATTGTTTTTCAAGATTCATTAGCTACTTGGCTTGGACTGCAGCTCATTGCAATAAGCCTTTTAAGGTGGGTTCAAATATCTCCTTTTTTTTGGCTGAAATGATCACTTTATATCTTTTTATTCAGGTGTCAAGAGAAGAGGCAAAGTGGTTCTGGATTTACCTTCTCACTAGCATCTGTTACCTGCTATACCTCTGTCATGTCCCTTCTTGTTTATCTTCATCTAAATTAAATACTACCAAGCTTTTCACTCTCTCTTCATTCAGAAGTCTTTTCACATCTGCACAAATTTCCATCATCCCAGTATAAGCTCTGTCATTCCTGCTGTTTCTTTTTTGAGTCAGAGTAATGAGAACTGAACACAAAGAAAGGTTTTTTTATAATAATGTCATTCTAATATTCTCACCATTGTTTTGCTCTCCTGACTGATTCCATTCATTTGATTTTTAACCACTGCAAGACAAGGAGGGGAACCCTTCACTGTGCTGTCCAGGGCAATGCCCACATCTCTTTCACAAGTGGTTACCATGAATTGGGAATCAGTAATATGATCCAGATCTTCCCTCGTAATCTCTGCCATCTCTGCTGATGCCAAATGCTCCAGAGCCTCTGTTTATTCATTCTGTCAGACCAAAGAAGCTGATTGTATTTACTACTCTCCTAAGGCCAAGCCCCAAGGATTTTAGTCCTTATATTAAATCAAGCTTGTCCTGAAGGCAGTGGGAGTTTGCCAGAGCACAAAAACTGAATCAAACTCAGTCCTTCAAACTCAAAGCAGCTCAGACCTTGTTCGTAATGAGCACTGGGGGGCCAGAAGGTCAGAGGAGTGGGAGAAGCTGTGATTGCAGAACATTTACTGTCAAATCATCAGCATAGTCTTTCCATACCTTGCAAATCCTCCCCCTACAAGCCCTTCACTTCTGTTCTGCTGGCTTTAAAAAGTGAGACTGCAGAAAGATTTAGAGACAACAAAAGTCCCCATCCCACCCCTGCCAGCCTCCTTGGCTGAGCTGGCAAGCAGCATGGCTCCAGCCCCACACACTGACTGGACAACACAGCCCAAGGTGGCTTCCCAGGTGTCTTGCTCCTTCTCTCAGCACCCTCCACAAGTGTCTCCCATTACCTTAAATCAGTCACAGACTTACCATGCATTACAAGCAGCCCAAGGCTTATGGCACTTGAGAATATGGGCTACCCTTGGCAAGCATTTTTGGCAACTCCACCCTCCCTTGGTCAGGCCAGATGTGCTGAAGGGTGTGGGATTTAGAGACACCAGGGAAGAGAGCAGATCTTGCTGGCAGGACGTGGCCCCAGAAACGGACCCAGCGGCCCATCCTCAGGTCACAGCAGTGCTGAGGATGCAGGTCAGCTGAAGTCAGTACCAATGACCATGGGAATGTCCCACTGAGGCCCCGGGCTTTGGTACGATTAAAACTCTTCCCAGCTAGTGGCAAACCCCAGATGCAGCATATCCAGCAAGTCGTTGAGTTCATCCATTCAGCCTGCCTGGCCCAGAGACCTGGCATGCACTGACCACCTTGAATTTGTGAGGAAGCGCATTTTGAATCACCCATCAAAAATTTGCTCGTAATTTTGTACTATTTCAGGTGCATATGGACTCATATCAGCTTCTTCTGCAACCTAAGAGAAGCAGTAGGATTTTATTGACTGTTACAGAAATATATTTGCACGTGTTTATCTAGCAGATACTAGGATGCATTGTTAGGCACTGAGCCACTTTGTCACTACCTGCTATTAAAATAAAATTTAATAATCTGTATCCATCAACTGTAGCCACCATTGACCAACGGGGACCACCTCTCAGTCATCACGCATTTCTAGCATAACGAATATATTTGTACAAAATACACAATGGGCATTTCAATTCCTAATACTACTGTCCCTTTACCATTTGCATTTGTTATTTGTATTCATGAACATTTCCAGAACTAGGTGAGAAAATAAAATATTTATTTTTCTTCAGGAATTTGAGTGAGTTGCTGGACAGCGGATGGCAGGATATGGTCATGATTCAGTCTTTCACGTGACAGAATTGCACAACATATAATAATGATACTAAAAAAAAAAACCTAGACCAAACATAAAGGGAAGAAAACTGTGGGCATCCTGTCACTCTTTCTCTTAGGCAAATCCAGTTGGGCTGAAACATGTTGCTGAGTTAGTATTGTAACATCAGTTTAAAAATAATCTCATACTAGGCCTGACTTCTGAAAAACAAAACATGAGAAAACCAGAGAAAGATAGAAAACCAATGTTCTGTTTCTTCAGTTTAAGTATCCTGCTTTTTGGACGGCCATGTTTTCACATAGGTTTCCTTTGGATATACCTGTTATTTTGCAGAGCCATGAGGAGAAAATGAAACCTCTTCTGAAACAGGACGCCACTGTCGGGGTGACTTGGTGGTATCTCAGGCCCTAGAAGCAGGGGGCATAGAAGTTAATTCATGCTGATGGTCACATACTGTGCATAGAAGTTGTAGGGAACCACACTATACACAACATGCTGAAGAAAAGAAGCATCTATTAATGTAGATGCTTTATGACTTTAATAGAACAGGACAGGAGAGCAATTAAAATATTGACCCAGAGCAACTCTGGTTGGATTTTGAGCTTACTATGGAAAAAAATCTCAACTGAATTACAAAAATAGATTATTTAAAGGTCTGTCAGACAATATGGGTATATCAATTTTGCCAAGCAAAATGAAACATCAGCCTCAGTTCCCAACAAGACCATCTCACTAACTTTTTATTAGCTTGAGGTACTACTTGGCAAAAATCAGTGTTCTAGGGAACCCTCATGATGAATAAGCAACACACACAAAAAGGTGCTTGTCAGCTACACTGGAAATTACCCAAAAGCAAATCTATACCTGAGAAAACAATAGCTAAAGAGCAATGAATTACAGCTTAACCAAACACACATCACAAGACCACATTTATGCAGAGGAGACAAAGATTTCCTCTAGATCTTGAGCTCAGGCATTCCTGCACCAACTCACCATTCACCCTCCATGCTAGCTGAGCCTCTTAGAAGCAGCGTAAGCAGCACGTCTTGTGAGACAGTAAACAGCTAAGTTAGACCAAGATTTGGCCTTTAGAAATCCGTTCCAGGCATAGACTCATTCTTGCCCCAAGTATTTTGCCTAGAGGCAGAGTTCTAGAGTACCCTATATGACATATAAGTACCTGTATTTCTGTATTCTCACTCACAGATATTGGCTGTGGAACCCTGAATATAGCACAAGACAGCAAAGAGTTAAATTCACATGTGTTATGTGAGATCCAGGTTAAAAATTGTTGAACTACTAGGAGTTATTTTTTCCCAGGTCTTTTTGTATTGTGCAAGAAAAGGGGGTTTGGGAAACAAGTAAAATAGTTCTGCTAGATGCTAGCAGAGAAGATACAAAAATGAGGTTGAAAGAAATAGGCCTATAAATCTGACATCCAGTGCCCTGGTCCTGTAATGTGATCTGCAATGAGACCGATTGATTTCAGCAGGTCCCATACGTACCCGAGCACCTGTCACACATGGCCCCTGGCAGGGCTGGGGCTTGCACTGCTCCAACAACATGGTCTTCTTTGGAACAACTTAACTGCACACTGTTCAAGAGGGAGTGCAGATTCCCAAAGTACTTTTTGCAAGGAAACGTTCCCATGGACCGTTTAGATTTCTTATGTTTTCACAATGCATCTGCTGTTGCCTCACTACCATCATTTCCTCCTATTTATGTGCCACACAATGAGTGGGTCTTGCACAAACACATACTTCTGACTCCCAACAAATTTGCCAAAAACATTCTTCAAAGTTTATTAAATAACATCCCTGAGTAAGATTCCCTGATTATCTGAATAACTGAAATCACTTTCACAATTGCCTGCTTCAGTAGTGAAATAGCAGAGATTATATATTTTTTAATTTTTTTCTTGCTTTTTTAAATTATGCAATATACTATGATGAGCTGCAGTTTTCTCGCAGCATCAATAGGTGGTGCTGTCAATTTCCATAATGGTCCACTATAACTTCAGTTGGGAAAGAAAAGATGAACTAATGGCATGATATTTAAGTTTTCAGAAGCTAAACATGCCCATCAGTAAAGGCTGCAGTTCTTTGTTACGGCATGTTAGCAAATCTTCTCAGCAAGATCTAAAATTAATGTGTAAAAAAAAAAAATCACCACTCTTAAAATGCTCTTAAAAACGTTGCAAAATTATCAGAGGTACTGGGATTTGGATGGACAACTAACTCAATATGCTGGATGCAAAAGGACTTCACCTTTCATAAATAAAAATGGAAAGTGTAATGTTTTCAAATTATATATTCAAATGATAGCCAAAGAAAAATTATGCTTCAAATTACCTTTAAATCCATGTATTTTCAAATATACTTTATAATACATTGTGGATAAATTATATTCTAAAAGGAAACAGGTAAGTTAATCATTATCCTAGTGGATACATCCGAACTGCTATTAGAATTATGTCCAGGAAAAAAAATGGTTATCAATAGTGTATTTTCCAAAATATAGGCACTTATTGGGTTGATGAGTTCATTTATAAACCATGCCCTTCTGAAATCATTACCTTTCTGCTATGCTATATATTTACATCTACTGACTTAAATATTCTAAATATAGTAAGCAAGCCATTATGACCTTCTCCTAATTGAACAAGACAGACAGGAGTGCGTGTTACAGTACATCTATATCTGGGGGAGAGAGAGAATGTGCACACAAGACAGCGTGGGTAATGAGATCTTCTCTGCTATTACAAGCAACCTATGGCTCTGGGGCGCCCGGCTCTCACGGCTACTTACAGAATTCAAAACCGGCTCAGTTGAGTTTTCCATCAGTCTTTATCTGAGAGGTGACCTGTTATGTCCCGATGGCTGGTGCCGTTTCGTTCCTGAGCCTTAACTAGCTCAGAGCAAAGAGATTGCATCACTCCTGCCAGCCTTTAGCCCTAGCCAAGATGAAAACACTCATTTGGTCAGGCTTAGCTATGATCCAGTTTATGGCCATTCCTTCGCTCCCAATGTTCAAGTGAAGAGGGTTAATTTCTTCCCTTTGTTGCAATTAACGATGCTAAACGCCAGAGGAAGAGGAGAGCTGAAGAGCATGAATTACATGTTCCAAGCAACATTCTGGCATTGAAAAAGCACTCTTCTGGCAAGAAAAAAATTTGAATTTCCTGTGTAAAAAAAAAAAAAAAAAAAAAAGGCATAATTATTTGGTTCTGCTATATTTTATCTTACAATGCTGTAACCCTTTGTTTTAATAACAACATTTTATTTCAATTCTTGTCATTTAGAACATTAGTCCAGCCCTGATTACATATTTCAGTACTCCCCAAACAACATATTCCAGTCTTTTTCCCATCAAAAAACACCACTGAAGTGGAAAATGCTACTGTGAAACATTTTGAGGAATAAAAGGATACTCTTTCAGTAAAAATGTTTCAGCCATCTCTGGCTTTTTGACTGGCACAGTCCCTCTTTTAATAGAAAATTTAGCAGACTGATGGTTTTGAAAAGCATGCCTGGATGGGCAGCTATACCCTTACACAGCCCAAGGCCCAGACTGTAGTGGGCTCCCAGGACATGTGGCCTCAGCTCCTGTGCTGAGAGCAGGTAGTGCTGCCAAAAAACAATTTCTCCCTCTCTGAAAGGGGCCGTCCCCATGCCACCAGCACTCACAGCATCCCACTCTGGTCCAGCCAAGGCTGAATATCACCATTTGTGTCTCTACATAAACTCTATTGGCTTCTCCCTAATGCTCCTCACCCTGTCTCAGCATGTGTCTCAGAACTTGTTCATTTTGGAGGTTCAAGCTCCCTCCCTTCCAGCCAGGACAAGGTAAGATGCCCATACCAGGCTCCTCTTGGCCATATCACAGAAATGTCCCAATGCAAGCACACATCTTCTCCTGTGTGCCAGTAACACTCAGGGAAAGGTGTGAAAGTTACAGGCACCCACGAGCCAGAGACCTGCCCTTTGTCTTGTATATGAAGCTTCAATACAAGCTTTGTAGCTGTGCTATGAGGACATCCAGTCCTCTTTAACACATGCTCTTTGGGACTTCCCCATGTCATCATCTTATAAATAAACATATCAAATTGTTTGTTGCCAGTACCCTGATGAAAGTCAATGAGTCCTTGCCCAGCTCTGCAGGACAGGTAGGACAGCTGTCCTCTATCACAAGGACAGCATCAAAGCTGCTCTGCAAGAGATGGAGGCTGCTTCAGGAGTTCCAAACAGGTTTCCATGCCTAAGTTGGCTGTAGGGCTCCCACAAGTGTGTTTCCCACCCTATAGTTCCACCTGGATCACATGGGGGTAGTACATGGGTCCAAGAGGGACACTACAAATACTCCAGGAACAGAAAAAAAAAAAAATAGTAACCATGGAGTAGTAGTCATGTTTCACATTATCATCATTCTAAAGCCCAGCCAAAATATTTCCCTTTTATAAGGCTAAATGTCTCTTGACTCCCAT